>BPLQ01005413.1:0-316565 GCA_021605075.1 Caerostris darwini
TCCATGAAAATCAGTATGCACATATATTGAAACATGGAGAATATATTCGCGATATGTAATTTTCAGCAATTCATTTTTTCTTGGATGGATGTTTGTAACGTGGATTCCGAACCACTCAAATTGTAGGTCCCGGTCTAATTAGCCCGAAGTGCGCAACAAATGACTATAGAGCGATATGACTGGAACATAAGTTTGCACAAGTAAATCTTCTTTAACAAAATGTTTACGTAGCTGCTTAATTTCTTCTTCTTCATTGACGCAACAGCCCCATGGCCGTCTGCCTACCGGCAGATTTCGAGACAGGAGATGTTTGATGTTTTATTTTTACGGGATAGGATTGTCGGTTCTACGCTCAACAGTCATATTAGACCGAGACCTACGGTGGCAAGTGAATTCCGAACCACTGCAAACATCCGTGGCATACATCCATCGGACTCAAACCCGAAATCTGTAGCAGCGAGTGCTAGTTACTCGACCACCCGGCCCTACGATTGACTTACTCAGATAATATATAATATTTAGACACAGAATTACAAAATCTTATTGAAAAAAATGTTAGAAATCGTTGTAAAAAATGTTAAATTGTTCATTATGCTTGTAAAATTAGAGCTGTAGCTGTATTGTACATTGTGGTTTTTAGATTTTAAGGACAGCACTTATATTCAACTATATACTTATAATAAAAAATAATTGCATAAACATAATTCTTGAATATATTATGAATAATTGCATAAACATATAATTCAATTATAATTGCATAATGTACTTATATTCTAATATAATTTCAAGCATCAATATCACCACCGGGGCTCGAACCCTGTGACGCCGGGCGCCAGAACACTAGACACTAGGCCATCAGGCCCCAGTTGATTAATTACTTTGTGGTAATTTGTTGCAGTAGTCTTAAAAATACAGAAGACTCTTTTTTCCGTATATCCTTATCCGGCAATGGTTCGCTAACTTTATTTCCAACTCGACTTTTAATTTTAGAGATCATTTTGTATTAATTGTAATAAGTGTATTTTCAGGAAGACAGGGTTCTACATCGTTTCAGAAGTACATTTTAAGAAAAAGTTATTAATATTTAAGTTTGAAAAAATTTATATAATCAACATCATATTTGTTTTATAAATCTGTTTTAAAGAAATTATATAATATTTTTACAATTATAAACAATATTTGTATTTCATTTTAATTAATCGGCATACTCATTGTGATTAAAAATTATTAACAAAACATCTTTTTTTTTAATTAATATAAAATATTATGAAAATAAACTACATCAGTATGCTCTTATTTATTTATTTATTTTAATCCAGTATATTGAATTAGAAGTCCCGCCCATGCCATGCATGTTTGTAGTGGTTCGGAATCCACTTTAAACCATAGGTGCCGGTCTAATACTATATAGGTGTAGAGCGTTAGGCTGACAACCCTACCCCGTAAAAAAGCAAACATCTCCTGTCTCGAAACCTGCCAGTAGGCAGATTTCCTTGGCCCACCATGGGGCTGTTGCGCCGAGGATGATATTGAATTAGAAAATTAATTATCTACAGATGAAAAAAATTTTAGTGAATATAATAAATACACTGCGTAAAAAAAAGTAGAAGGACAGTGTTTTTTTGCCAATTAATATCTCTTATTTTCTCCTAACTACCAGATATTTATGCAGATTTAGTTTAATGACCCTTTCTTCATTTTAGGCAAAAATTAAACATCTACCACAAATAGTAATAATAAAATTAGTATATATAATTTCCGATGCGTAAAAAAAGTAGAAGGACACTTGCTAATATATTTAATTTAGTGAGTTGTTCTTCAGTTAAATAGTGATTTTGTACTTTGTTTGATCCGTTTCTGTCAAAAAAGTATAATTTGTTTAAAAGTTACGCTGTTTCTCCGTTCTCAGAATGTCTAAAGGAATACCTTTGAACGATTTTCAAAAAGGCCAAATTTCCGCATATCAAAATGATGGTAAATGTGTCAGAGAGATTGCTCGATTTTTGCAGGTGAGCCCCAATACAGTTTCAAACTTTATCAGAAATCCTTATAAAAATGGAAAGAAAAAGAAGACTGGTAGACCGAAAAAGTTAACACCACGTGATGGAAGAAAACTTGTTCGTGTGCTTAAGAAGAACAAAGGAAGTGTTTCAAAGGCAAGAAATCAAGCAGGACTTAATCATGTGACGAAACAAACAGTTTACAATTATATTAAAAGATCTAAAAAATTCATTTTCAAAAAACGGAAACATCATCCTAAGTGGACACAAGCTCACATTGATAACCGTTTAGCGTGGGCTAAGGAGCACATGTCCTGGACTACAGAATGGACTTCTGTGATATTTTCCGATGAAAAGAAATTTAACTTAGACGGTCCAGACGGATATCAGCACTACTGGCAGTGTCTGGGGAATGAAGACGAATACTATTCAACACGACAAATGGGAGGAAGGAGTTTAATGGTTTGGTTGGCTGTTGGATACGGAGGAAGGACAAGTCTGGTTTTCTTAAATGGTAGGCAAAAACATAGACTACATTCAAGTGCTGTTGAAGTGAAGAGTGGAATTGCATTCAAGTGAAGAGTGGAAGTTTCAGCAAGACGGAGCTTCCATTCACACCGCGACAGGAGTCAAAAATTGGTTCCTAACAAATAATGTGGATATTTTACCATGGCCAGCCAAAACTCCTGACCTTAATATAGTGGAAAATATCCGGGCAATGCCAGTGCGTCGAGTTTATGCTGATGGAAGGCAATTTCATTCGCTAACTCAGCTTCGAGAAGCATTGAAGGACTCGTGGAACAATTTTTGTCAAACAGAAGTTCAATCTCTATACAATTCACTTCCAAACAGAATATTTGAAGTTAAAAGGCCAATGGGAAGAACATTCCTTATTAAAATCACTATTTTTTCATTCATTATAATGCTGTCCTTCTACTTTTTTTACAAAGTTTCAAAAAAGAGAAACTATTTTAGTTGCCATTAATCTTTTATGTTTGAATATCATAATTCTGATGTTAAAATTGTATTTTTAAAATATTTGTAAAATGTTTATAATAAAAATTTTTTAGCAAAAATGAAATATTTTTCGGTTATTGTTACAAAATCAAGTGTCCTTCTACTTTTTTTACGTAGTGTATAACGCATAAATGTAACATTTTTCTTGGAAGGTACACTCCATATTGATGTGGTTGGTTGTATAATATCCATGTACATAGCTCAACCACACATTAAAAAATTAAGGAGTGTTAAATTTAACGGTTAAAATTAGCCGTTAATTTGTAGCATTAACACCAACAGTTTAATGAAAAATGAGAATTTTCCCATCTTTATATTCTGCTGATGAAGGTGCCTGATGGCCGAGTCGCTAGATCGTCTGGCTCTCGGTCCCACAGACTTAAAGTTCGAGTCCCGGCTGATGTTTGTAGAGTTTCAGAATCCACTTTAAATAGTAGATCCCGGTCTAATAGGATCGTAGAGCGTTGTGGGGGGTAATATTACTCGCGGCCGTAGCATATCCTCAAGCTACACGCTCACCCTGGGTAGTGCTAAATGAGTAGCAGTCCTTGCTTATGGCGTAAATATAACTGTCTCTGTATTTCCAGTTGCATTAGAAGAAAAATCTAGTGATGAAACATTTCAATTAAAGTTACATATTTTGAATTTTAAAAAATTTCAAAAAACATTTTTTAGATTATTTAACTTTAACTGGAATTGATTATTTATAATTACACACATTTAGGAAATTGAAAACATCAAAGTATACGTAATATTAGTCTTAAATATTATCATGCAAAATTAATTTAAAAAGTAGTATCATTAAATCAGAAATGTGGGAAAAAATTATGCGAATATTAATCAAAAGATAGAAAAAACATGCATTAAAATATTACAAATAAACCAGAAAAATATAAATGTTAAATAAATAACCTATCAAAATATTAAATAAGATTACGAACTATTAATGTTAATGAGAATTAGAAAAAATTAAATAATTAAATAATTATTGAAAATGAAGACTTTATTTATGAAATTATCTTACAAAATATTTTCAGGATTATGAGAAAAATCTTATTTAAAAATTTTAAAATATTATTTCATTATTAAAATAATGACGTAGAAAATTAATTTTATTAAGAATTAATTGCAAATAAATTTGTTACTGTTAATCGTATATTAATTAGTAACTCAATTTATTAAATGCGAATTTGAATTATAAGTTGTTTTGTTTTAATACTAATTAACTTTCTTTATAAATTTCATTTAACAAAATGTTTCTGGTTAAATTATTTTTAATTGTAAATTTTAAATAATCTCATTATATGAATAAAAATATTAAATGAATAATATTTTACTCAATTTCACTCTAAAAAGTTTTTAAATAACAAATAAATCTCACAGATAAATTCCCACTTTTTTTTACAATTGGACTTGGGAAAAAGCAATTCTTAATTCAGTTGCTCAAATTGTACTCAGTTCCACTCTAAAAGGTTTAAAATCTTTTTTAACAAAGTTCCCATTAATTTCTATCTAAAACAAATTTACACTAGACCAGGGGTGGCAAATTCAAATGGTCATCAAAAGCACGTTAGAAACTAGTTTCGGCAATAACTTATGTCATTACTCCTACATATCTTAGCTTTATTCAAAGTGTTGGGCTTTCTAGAATCACAATCACTAATCCCTCAACGGCTGACTTAGGTTAACGATTCCATTCCTTCTTCTGGGAGTGATATCCATTTTTTCATACATGTGACAACAAGACAACTCACACAATCAACTGCTTCTTATGGAAGTTGGTACCAAATGACGTGAAAATGCTCTATGTGGTATAATCTCGCAGTCAGACCAGTTTAAACTAGTTAAGGACAACCTCCCTCTGTAACAGAATGCAATTCAAATCGGTTTTAGGCAGAAAATTAATGTGAAAAGACGATTCTTATGAAAAATGAAGCTTGTCTCAATTAATTTGCAAAATAATTCTAATTCTTTCTCAATTAATTTGCAAAATAATCTTCTGTAATTCTACTCTTGCCAATGGTTAACACACTGAAGATGCACCCAATGGCTATTGTACCCAAGCATTTTCACCGGCTAGCATTTCTGGTTTTATATATTTACGACAGATGATATCGATACTTGCACCAGAATCTCTTAGTATCGGAATCAGATAACCATTAACAGTTCCCATTGTTGTATAAGGTAGTAAAAAGTTATTTTCAGCTACTCTTCCGAGTCTATTTTGACACGCCGAAGGTTCAAGTGCTTTCTTACGTTTAAGGCATTGGGACCTTAAGGTGATACACACTGATAACATTGAGGTACTCTTCTTTTTTCAAAACTACTTCCCGGTTTCGAAGTTTTAAAATTATTATGATGTGGGGCTTGAAATTTAGATACTAAATTTATCTTTGATTTCAAAAGAAAGCTTTGATTTTGACCTAAAATTGACAATTTCTCTTTTTCGATCTGCGACAACTCTTTTCTGAAAGTTTCCTCAAACTTCTTCAATCTAGCTTTTCTGCCAACTCCTCCCCATTCATCGATAAAATGAACCTATCGAATTTCGGCACTACGTGTCGCTTTAATTGATCAGTAATTATTAACTATAGTAATTGATTAAATGTAGTAATTCCTAATCCAGATCCCCATTCTCTGCAATAGTTTTCTAATTCATAACAAAAATCAATCCACGTGGATTCAGTAACTTCAGTGGCGTTTCACAAATTTCTGTTGCAATTTTTCAGGGCAAAGTTTGAACTTTTTCAAAAATATACCTTTTCTACGATCATAATCTTTAGCTTTGTCAGAAGGTTCACTAGTAATTAAATGTGTTCACATAGGGAAGAAGTCCCGATAAATGAGAAGGAAAAATTTTCTTTTCCGACTTGAGCCAATTTCGCTTTTCTTTCGAATAACAACAGATATAAACTTATATCGCTTTCCTCTTCGTCATATTTTTACATACTATACCGAAGTTCTGATTTGAATGATGGATCAACATTTGGTTGAAGAATGAATTAGAAAAATTGCGAATAGAATCAATGAAACTCTTGTCCTTGTAATTTTTGCTACTCTAGTTGCACCTCCCGCTCCCGATCCTCTAGTTGCACCTCCCGCTCCCGATCCTCTAGTTGCACATCTCGCTCCCGATCCTCTAGTTGCACCTCTCGCTCCCGATCCTCTGCTTGCACCTCTCGCTCCCGATCCTCTAGTTGCACCTCTCGCTCCGGATCCTCTACTTTGCACCTCCCGATCCTCTAGTTGCACCCGGATCCTCTAGTTGCACCTCTCGCTCCGGATCCTCTAGTTGCACCTCCCGGTCCGGATCCTCTACTTTGCACCTAACGGTCCGGATCCTCTGCTTTGCACCTAACGATCCGGATCCTCTGCTTTGCACCTAACGATCCGGATCCTCTGCTTTGCACCTAACGATCCGGATCCTCTAGTTGACCTCTCGATCCCTAAGTTGCAGTCCGACTCCTCTAAGTTGCACCTTCGCTAAGTTGCACCTAACGATCTCGTTGCACCTCCCGATCCTCTAAGTTGCACCTTCGCTCCTTATCCTCTAAGTTGTCCCTTTGAAATGCACGTAATCCGGACCGCATATGAAATTATATATGCTAGACATTTTTTTGGAGTGAAAAATTGATACATAATGAGTAATTTTTGTATTTACTATTATTCTTGTATGTAAGCATAGATAATATAATAATGATACTAAACGCACATTATAAAGTATATAACACTAAAACCACTCCACTCTTCCATTTTTGCAAAACGATCTCAATTTGGTATATTGGTATATTGGGTATTTGCACATCGTCATTGATGTTGCAGGTTAGTGTCCGTTATGTTTGAGCGTGTTTTGTGTTGAATCAATTCCATTTTCGAAAAAAATGGTCCGGATCCTCTAATTTGCACCTAACGGTCCGGATCCTCTAAGTTGCTAACGGTCCGGATCCTCTAAGTTGCACCTAACGGTCCGGATCCTCTAAGTTGCACCTAACGCTCCGGATCCTCTAAGTTGCACCTAACGATCCGGATCCTCTAAGTTGCACCTCCCGATCCGGATCCTCTGCGTTGCACCTCCCGATCCGGATCCTCTGCGTTGCACCTCCCGATCCGGATCCTCTAAGTTGCACCTCCCGATCCTTTAAGTTGCACCTAACGATCCGGATCCTCTAACGTTTCACCTCTCGCTCCTTATCCTCTAACGTTTCACCTCTCGCTCCTTATCCTCTAACGTTGCACCTCCTTATCCTCTAAGTTGCACCTCCTTATCCTCTAAGTTGCACCTCCCGATCCGGATCATCTAACGTTTCATCTCCCGCTCCCGATCCTCTAGTTGCACCTCTCGCTCCTTATCCTCTAAGTTGTCCTAAGATGATCTTTTGGGCCACTTTGGAAATGCATCGTAACTCCGCGGACCGCATATGAAATTATATATCCCCCTATTAGATTTAGACCCACTATAGACATTTTTTTTGGAGTGAAAAATTGATACATAATGAGTTATTTTTGTATTTACTATTATTCTTGTATGTAAGCATAGATAATATAATAATGATACTAAACGCACATTATAAAGTATATAACACTAAAACCATTCCACTCTTCCATTTTTGCAAAACGATCTCAATTTGGTATATTGGGTATATTGGGTATTTGCACATCGTCATTGATGTTGCAGGTTAGTGTCCGTTATGTTTGAGCGTGTTTTGTGTTGGGTCAATTCCATTTTCGAAAAAAACGATTCGTAGGTGTAAGTTGAACTAAAAGCGCTAACAACTTCAACTAAGAGTCTAGTTTACTCCGGTATCAACAATCAACTATGCGTATTAGATTACCTGTTATATTATATATTATGCATTATATATTCTATATTATTCTAATATATTACCTGTTATATTATATGTTCCAAGATGCGCGCGCATAATGAGCTCGCAGTAAAACAGGCAATATTTGTCCAATATTCGCAAGAATATTATTTTAAAATCAAAGTTTATTTTTTCTCATCATTTCAACAGTTATTTTTTTTAATATATGGATGCACGCATAATGTACTATTTTAATACATTGGCTTTCACTACTTTGACTATTATAAAATAAATATATTTTGTAAAAGTGTGATAAATCTCACGGGCTGGAAAAATATTCAAGACGGGCCGCAGTTTGGCCACCCCTGCACTTAATCTTCCAAAATAATACTTTACTTTCATCAAATAGTAATAAATAAACCCAACAGAAAAAAAAATCCCACTTTCTTTTCGTATTTGGACTAGGGGAAAACAATGCGTAATTCAGTTGCAATGAATCATCTCATCTACACGAAGCAAAAAGTTTATTTCTGGAATTTTTTCCTTGAATTTATTATTTTTTTATCCGTTGCTTAGCGAAACATTACACAAATATTCGTTATAGTTTTTTTTATTTAAATAAAAATCTTAATTTTTACAAATTTCGCCAGTCTCTTTTGCAAACGGGAAATATCGTCACCTCTTCTATTTTTTTACCATAAAATTATGGGTATTGTTCTGGGAAGCGGAGTTTTTCGTTTCTTTGATCATTTTTTTTTTCATGTCCCTGTACACTTTCAACATTCTTTTTAAATTTCTTTTACAAATTGTTCTTATTGGTTTATTTAAATTTCTTTCACGTTATTTATTTATTTTTTTTTATAAAATCGTTTGGAATTCTCTAGTTTTTAATTTTTTATTTATTACGTTTTTTTTTTTTTTTTTTTAGTTTAGAACGATAACTAATGAACAAATTTTGTTGCCTGCATATGATTTATTGAAACTTTTTCTTCTTTTGTTTGTTTAAGATTGCTGTTATACGTTTTTTTTTTTTTTTCTTTCATTAAATTTAAAATTTTATGGGTAACCTGTATATCGGGAAGGCGATTAATTTTTTTATCGTTTTGTTTTGTTTATTCTTCATGCTTCATCATTTCAATGTTGTTTTTGTTTATTCCAAATGCTTTATTTCAATTCGAAAATGATTTAGTCTAAATAGAAGTTAGTTTTGCTCACAGATCTTCTTTGTCATATGAGCAACTTGAATGTCAAGATGCAAGGGAAAAATCAATTTATCGACGATATGTGGGCCCTATCTCAAAGCTTTTAAATTAAAACTTAATCTGTTTGCCGGACAATTAGCTAAGAACGACTTGTCTCATTTCGCGAGGTTAAATTCAATACCCTCAGTAAATAAAGAGAAGCTTAAGAATTATGAAGATGCCTTGAAAAACTGCCTTTTGAGTTCTAACGCAGTTTTCAAGATTGCAATGCCATTCAAACAGAATTGGATATTTTTACCATGCCTGTTAACGCAAATTGTGAAGTAGTGAGGTCAGATTTGCAGATTGAATTAATTGAGTTGCAATCTAACAATCATCTCAAGCAGTTGTTTCTAAATATGACAAAGTTAGAGTTTTACAAATCATTATTAAATTTGGGAAATTTAATATCTCATGCCCAGAAAATCAATGCTATGTTTGCTTCATCTTATGTATGTGAACAAGTGTTTCCAACTATGAACCCTAGAAAGAATTATTTCAGAAGTAGACTGGCAGATGAGCATTTAGCCTCGTTCCTTAAAATTAGTACATCTCACTTCGAACCTCACTCTAAGGAACTTTTAAAAATGAAATCGCAATTTCATTCATCTCATTAACATATTTAAATTGTAATATTAAATTAAATTGTATACTTGTATAATACATTATAAAATTTCAATACTTGTATATTGTTTATAAATTTTAGAAAAATTTATCTTGGCCCGACAAACTTTTTTTTTTTTTTTTCGATTTTTCGGCCCGCGACCGAAAACGTTTGCCCATCCCTGGTTTAGGGTTATTAGTACTTTTTTTTGTAAGTTTTAGGGTTATTAATATTTTTTGTAAGGTTTAGGGTTGTTAATATTTTTTGTAAGGTTTTCGGTTGTTAATATTTTTTGTAAGGTTTTCGGTTATTGATATTTTTTGTAAGGTTTTTTTGTAAGGTTTTGTTAATATTTTTTGTAAGGTTTTCGGTTTATTAATATTTGTTTGTAAGGTTTAGGGTTGTTAATATTTTTTGTAAGGTTTTCGGTTGTTAATATTTATTTGTAAGGTTTTCGGTTGTTAATATTTATTTGTAAGGTTTTCGGTTGTTAATATTTATTTGTAAGGTTTTCGGTTGTTAATATTTATTCGTAAGGTTTTCGGTTGTTAATATTTATTTGTAAGGTCTGCCTGTGGACAAATTTTGAGACGGGGGATGTAGTTTTTTTATTAGGTGGGGCTGTCAATCCTACATTTAGTGATCTACAGTCATACTAGACCGGGATCTATGGCTTAAAATCGATTCCGAACCACTACAAACATCCATGGCACCGCCGAGACTCGAACCCGAAACCTGTGTCCCGAATATGACAGCGCTTGTTACATCAGGCCCCTATTAGTGTTTTAATTCACAAAAACCTAATGATATTTGGACAGTGATAAGAAAAGTATGATAAAAAATATCGATGTGGTTTCGTCTCATTTCAAATTTTTTTGTATTTTGTGCCACAACAATTTGTAACGAACTTCTCCAAATTTTCGTTCATTTTCCTCGAACACAATAGTAGGACCTTTCGCTTGACAGATTTATCGTGCCTATCATCGGTGTAATCACGGGAGTTTTCGGTTCAACCTTGTTGTTCGGAATTTCTCTGATATCCAACGCGTTATGCTCTAAACCGCACCAAGCTTTTATTTTTTAATTAATATCCGAGTGTCTTTAATACTTGTATTTATTTTTATATATGTAATTCTTCTGGGCCGCACTGGCGCTCGGTACCACAGGTTTCGGGTTCGAGTCCCGGTGGTGCCATGGATGTTTGTAGTGGTTCGGAATCCACTTTAAACCGTAGGTCCCGGTCTTAATAGGATCGTAGAGCGTTGCGGGGACATTGTTACTCCGCGTCCGTGGCTTATCTTTAAGTTACACGCGCCCCCTGGGTAACGCAAATTGAGTAGCGTCTGTGCAGCGCTTGCCTGAAGTCCAAATGTCTAAGTGTTTGCCAGATGCATTTGAAATATATATATATATATGATTCTTCTGTTCGTCTGTTTGTCACTGAACTCCTCCTAAATGACTGGACCGATTTTGATGTTTGACACAACATAGAAAATGTTTTTATACTATCCCCTTTGGAGTAAGTCGCCACCACTTCTATACGGTTCAACCAATTAAAAATTGGTAAGTGTATCCAAGTATGAAATAGGTTCGCGCTATCCATTTTGTTGTTACTTTCTACCAGATGGTGCTGTAGCATTTCATCTTGCATACCGTTCGAACGAGGCCGGAGGCCAAAGATTTTTCGAGTTTAATTCTTTATTCTAAATTTTGATTGACAGGTGACAATGGCCTAGAGTCTATCACCAGTCAACTGCGTTTATTTAGAGTTTTTTTCAAACTTAAAAAATTGTTTACAAATCTTTGGTTGCCTTACCTCCGCGGGGTTCCGGCCGGAAACGTATTTTTCCCAGATACGGCTAAAAAGGCAATAAAACATCAGAGGGTAAAGCTAGAACCTGACTATGTTAAACGTACTGCCGACCTCGGATGAGGAGTACGAGTTGGAAGACGGGGCAGAGGAAGCATATGTAAGAGAAGCAAATAAATCATATACTACATTAATACAATTTTCATTTCAGAAGAGTCTTTTGGGAGAGGAAAAGGCTCAAATGAGAGAATTAATTACAGGTCTATTTCACACGATCCAGAACCAAAATAAAGAAATATATTCCCTTATGGGGGCAAAAAAAGAGCTAGAAAAATTGATAGAGATGAAGCAGACCTATGCCGAGGTAACTAAAATAATGACAGATAAACCGAAGGCAGAGATTACTAAAGGAAGTGAAACTAAACAAAAAATAACGCGAGCCCTAATAATTAAGCCAATTGATGAAGGGAAAACCTCGATTTACACAAAGAAAGAATTGCAAAAAAATATTAACTTAGAACAAACTAAAGTAGGCATCAAAAAAGTAAAAAATATTTCCAACGGGGGTATATACATTGAAACAAACAACCTTGAAGACCTTGATGTCTTAATAGGAGAATTGTCAAAAAACAAAGATATAAATGAGAAATTCAATTTCAATAAACCAAAACTTAAAAACCCAACTATAATAGGATATAATATTTCGAATGATACATCTAATGAAGAGATACTGGAAACTGTCAGAAAAAACTACATGCAAGAAAATGAACAAGAATTTCTTAAAATCAGGACTTCATATCCGGGAAGAAATGGTAAAAATGTAATTTTGGAACTGGGGCCCAAAACTTTTAAAAAGATAATGGAAAAGAAAAAGATTTATATAGGATGGGAAATAATTTCAGTCAAAGAACTTTGAAAACCCACTCAATGCTACAAATGTGGCCGATTTGGCCATGTAGCTAAATATTGTAGAGACTCTGAAGAGACTTGCACAAATTGTGCAAGCAAAGAACATAATTTTAAAAATTGCAAGAATGTGAAAAAATACATAAATTGTCTTACTCACAATAACAAATTCAAAACCAATTTTGATACTGGCCATAGCTGTATTGATAAGAACTGCAAATTATACGATAAGGAATTAAAAAACCTGCACAACAGAATTAACTATGGATAGTAATCTCGAACATAACACTATAAAAGCCTCGCATATAAATCTTGGAAACTCGATAGCAGCTATGGCTCAGTTAAATCAAACCATTATAAATCAAGATTATGATTTTTATTCTCTGAACGAACCATACTCATATAAAAATATTATTAATATACCCTCATCTTATAAGATACATGGCTGGTAATTTTGGAACTGGGCATTAGAGGAAAATCATTTATTCTTATTTCAGTTTATTGCTCGCCTAGCGAGAATATCGAAACTAATCTCATTGTTATTCAACAATATATTCATGCATATCAATCAGCACAAATTATAATATGTGGAGACATGAATGCTAAATCTAGAGTGTGGGGCAGACGAGACTGATAGCAGGGGCCAAGCCATTCTTGAGTTTTGCACTCTTAATGATCTTTATATTCAAAATGATCCAGCCTCCCCTCCCACTTTTTGCTCCACGAGAGGGGAGAGTTGGATTGATTTAATACTTACCAAAAATATCCTTGAGGACTTAAATATTTTAGTTTTGGATGAAATAAGCAACAGTGATCATAATATGGTCACTGTTGAATGGAAAACTTTCACCGAGGGAAATGAGAGAAATAAAATAAATGTTAAAAAACTAAATTGGCTAAAACTTAAAGTAAATATCTCACTGTATTTGAATAAAAATAATAATACTATTGACTTCAGTCATGTTGAGGACTTAAATAACTATATCAAAGAAACTCAGAGTTCCATCCACAATATTATGAAGAACTTAAATAATAGTAAAACTAAAAAGAATAAAAATGCTATCTGGTGGACGCCTGGTCTCAGAGCTCTTATGTCCAGAGTAAGAGTTCTCAGGCGTTTGTACCAAAAAGAACCTGAACCTCATATTAGAGAAATGAAGAAACTAAAATTCAAAGCCTTACAAGCTAATTATAAAAAATCTATTCTTTTTCAAAAAAGAGAATGTTTTAAAAACTTTATTAGTGGCCTAGTTACAAAAAATATATTTGGAAAAATTTCAAAATTTTTACTAATAAAGTTACTAATAGTAAAATATACAAGCCAATAATTAATGATATTGATACTATAGGCACTATTAAAGACACTGTACAAAATATTTTGGAATATCATTTTCCGTTGAAAACTTATTCTGAAGAAATTTCTCTTTTCCCACTGAATTCAGAGGAATACATCAAACTCAAACAACCAGAGTTTGAGGGTGCTCTATTTGATTTAAAACCCCAAAAGGCTTCAGGATTCGATAGTATTCCAAACGAAATTGTAAAAGAGATGTACTTAGCGAATAAAATTTGATTTGTTGGTCTTTTTGATTTTCTTTTGTCTAATGCAATATTTCCAAATGAATGGAAAATAGCAATGGTTACCCTTATTCCAAAGCCCAAAAAGGATTACTCGTCTGCCTCACTCTATAGGCCAATTTGCCTTTTATCCACATGGGAAAAACTTTTTTTTCGATAAAATTATTTCCAGACGCACCTCTTATTATTTGGAATCTTGCAAATTTTTTAGCAATAATCAATATGGTTTCAGAAAATGTAGATCTACAGTATCTGCTTTTCAAAATATAAAAAATTTATAGATCAAACATCCTCCGAGGGAAATGTGGTTTGCATTATATCAATCGACTTCAAAAATGCGTTTAATTCTGTAAATTGGAGTATTCTAAGGCGGAAGATCGTTGATCTCTCCCTTCCATCCTACATTAAAAATGTTCTTTTGGACTTCTTGAATAATAGGTTTATTAAAAATGGAGACACTGAATTTCAATATAATATGGGTGTTCCACAGGGATCCTGTTTAAGCCCTCTTCTGTGGAACATCTTTATTAACGAATTGTTGGAAATTGAATTTGATGGTGGCACAACAATCCAAGCCTTTGCTGATGATGTTGTGGTGTTATCGAAAGATAGTTTCCTACTTATTTAAAAACAAAAGAAGTATCATAAATTGGACAGATTAAATTATCTCAGCATTAACTATGAAAAAAGCAATTTCACTATAGTTTCTAAAACCAAATTTTCCCATATTCCTATCATAAAAATTGATGATTGCAGAATCTCGTACAAAAAAGAATTCAAATATCTGGGAATTATATTAGATAATAAGTTAACATGGAGCCCCCACCTTAATTATATCAAAGATAAAATCAATAACATATAGCACAAACTGAACAGACTAAGTAGAGTTACTTGGGGTCTAAATCCCCAAATTAAAAAAGATATTTATAACAAAATCATTGAAAAAATTATTACGTATGGATTCGAAATCTGGTATAAAGGCACCGTTAAACAGGATCTTAAGCTTAGACAAATTCAAAGATTGGCCCTTTTAAATAATACCAAGGCAGATAAAACTGTTTCAACAGATGCACTTCAAGTTCTTGCTGGTGTTCCACCTATTGATTTAAAATTAAAAAAACCTTATGAAGATTTTATAACCTTAAAAATTTGAATGGTAGTTTCCTATTGGAAATTTTTCTATTATGGCTGATAATTTGGAGAAAAGATGCTTGAACATTCCACCTTGGGAAACAATTCATTTTACTTGGAATAGTTTTTCAAATAATTACTTAAATACTATTTATACAGATGGTTCAAAAAAAGACGGTAGAACAGGTTTTGCATTCGTATACTTTAAAGATGGTATAGAAATCTACAGAAATTTACAAAGAACAAGTGATCATGCAACTGTATTTACTACAGAGTTACTGGCAATCAGTAGCTCTGTAGATTATATCGTCCAAAATAATTTAGATAAAGTTACTATTGTTACAGATTCACAGTCTGTCTTGATGGTACTTTCTAATATTAACAATAACAACTATTACGTTTCATCTCTTAAAAATAAAATAAGATTATATAAAAACAATATAACATTTGAATGGATAAAAGCCCATAGAGGCTTTGTTGGGAATGAAACAGTGGACCTGTGTGCAAAACAGGCCACTGCAAGGAGCACAATTGACATCAATATTAAATTTTCCTTGACTCAAATTAAAAAGATTATTAACAAAGAAATAAAAGAAGAATGGCAGGTTGCGTGGAATTCTTCAGACAAGGCGCGACCCCTTTTTCAGATCTTCCCTAAAGTTAGCTTAAATAGGTTAAATGGAGACTTCTACCTAAATCAGATACTCACTTCGTATGGAGCTATGGCAAGCTACCAAAATAGATTCTTTGGAAAGCCAGCTACTTGTCCTTGTGGTGATGCAATAGAAGATGTCAACCATATTATCTTTATCTGTAAAACATGGAATGATGAAAGGAAATTAAACTTTCCCAAAAACTATAAGTCCCTGTCTCTTCGTGAACTTCTCAAAACAAATAAAACAAAATCCTCAATAAAAAATATTATTGAAAAAAGATTCCTGCAGGCAATCGAACATTTATAAATAGATCTTGACTGTTTCTTTTACTTTGTTGTCTTCTCTTTGTTTTACAGGAAAGTATTCCTGTTTAAAAAAAAAAAAAAAAATTTTTTACTCCCTGAGTTGGAGTTGGTTTTTTCTTTGAGGCATAAGGTCTGCTTTGTTAAAATAGGATGGCTCGATGGCCCACTTAACGTTTATTCTGCTCACTTGAATTCTTTGAATTGGAGTTGGGGCAGCGTAGCCGGCCAGCAGGTGGGCCTATTGGGTGACATTCTATTTTTTATGTTTTTTTTTCCCCTCTTTCTTTTTCTTTTTGATTCTCTGTTTTGGGGTTAAGATCATTCATTCTCTTTTGATATTTTGATTAAAAATAAAAAATAATAATAACAAGTTACTAAATCTTCCAGCCAGATTTTAGTCGACATGTTTGATTAATTTATTTATTTGATGATTTTGGTTGTGGTGCTAGTTGTTTGGTTGTGGTACATTAAAATTACACGCTATTTTAAGTTTGTACTGAGCGAGCTTGCTATCGCGACACGCTCTGACGTTCCGGATGTTTCTCGCGAAACAGATCGGTAAAAAAAAATTAATAGAATACCGTTCAAACGATATCCATGAAAATTAGTATGCAGATATATTGGAACATGGACAATATATTCGCGATATGTAATTTTCAACAATTCATTTTTTCTTGGATGGATATTTGCATGGATGTTTGTAACATGGATTCCGAACCACTCAAATTGTAGGTCCCGGTCTAATTAGCCTGAACTGCGCAACAAATGACTATAGAGCCATATACCAAACCGTGACTATTGACTTGAATATAAGTTTGCACAAGTAAATCTTCTTTAACAAAATGTTTACGTAGCTGCTTAATTTCTTCTTCATTGGTGCAACAGCCCCATGGCCGTCTGCCTACCGGCAGATTTCGAGACAGGAGATGTTTTATTTTTACGGGATAGGATTGTCGGTTCTACGCTCAACAGTCATATTAGATCGAGACCTACGGTGTCAAGTGGATTCCTAACTATTTCAAACATCCATGGCATACATCCATCTGACTCAAACCTGAAATCTGTAGCACCGAGCGCTAGTTACTTGACCACCTGGCCCTACGATTGACTTACTTAGAGAATATATTATATTTTAGACACAGAATTAATTACAAAGTATTACTGAAAAAGGCTAGAAATCGTTGTAAAACGTGCTAAATTATCCATTGCGCTTATAAAATTAAAGCTGTATTGTACATTGTGGTTTTTAAATTGTAAAAACAGCATTTATATTTAACTATATACTTATATTCAAATATAATTGCATAATACACTCAAGAGCCAAAACATTATGACCACCTGTCAATAACGAGTTGGCCCACCTTTGGCGTGCAACACGGCTTCAACCCGCCTTGGCATGAATGCCATAAGTCCTTGGTAGATGGCCGGAGACAGATTGTACCAGATATTACACAGACTTTCTTGGCAAGGTCTCCCGATAAATATATTCTATGTTACAATTCAAATTACTATATTGGTTGTATAGCATTCGTGTACATAGCTCAACCGCACATTAAAAAATTAAGTAGTGTTAAACTTAACTGTTAAAATTAACCGTTAATTTATATTAGCATTAACGGTTAACATCTTTAAAACACCAACAGTTTAATGAAAAATGATAGCTTTTGCTATCTTTATATTCTATTGATGAAACATTTCAATTCAAGTTTCATATTTTGAATTTTTAAAAATTTCAAAAAAATTTTAGATTTAATTTTAATTGGAATTGATTGTCTCATACTTACACACATTTAGGAAATTAAAACATCAAAGTATGTATTATTAGTCTTATATATTATCATGCAAAATTAAATTAAAAAATTAATTGGTGTCATTAAATACGAAATATGGAAAAAAAATTATGCGAATATTAATCAAACAATAAATAAAGCTTAAATTAAAATATAAAAAATAAACTCGAAAAATAAAAATGTTAAATAATAAATAAATTTAATCAAAATATTAAATAAGATTACGAACTATTAAAGTTAATGAGGATTTAAAAAAATAATAATTATACGATTATCGGAAATGGAGAGTTTATTTATGAAATTATTTTACAAAATATTTTCAGGATTATTAAAAAAAATTTTAATTAAAAATAATTATAAAATATTGCTTCATTGTTAAAATAATGACGTAGAAGAAAATTAATTTTATTAAGAATTAATTGCAAATAAATGTTACTTTTAATCAAATATTCATTAATAACTTTCAATTTATTAAATGTTAATTTGAATATTATTTGGTAATTATAATTTTTTTGTTTTAATACGACTTAATTTACTTTATTAATTTCATTTAACAAAATGTTTCTGGTTAAATTATTTTCAATTGCAAATTTTAAATAATCTTATTATATGAATAAAAATATTAAATAAGTAATATTTTACTCATTTCCACTCTAAAAGTTTAAAATGGTTTTTTGCCACAGTTCCCATTAATTTTTATATTAATTAAATAATGAATTTACTTTTCATAAAATATATAAAATTTTATTAATTAAATGTTAGTTATTTAAATGTCCACTAGACTTTAGTCTTACAAAAAATACTTTACTTTCATCAACTAGCAATAAATTAACCCAACAGAATAAAGCCCTTGGACTTTTAAAAAACAATGTTAATTTATTTGCAGTGATTCATATCTCATCTACATAAAGCAAAAAGGTTATTTGTGAATTTTTTCCTTTGAATTTATTATTTTTTATCTGTTGCTCAACCAAACATATATTCGTTTCAAATTTTAAACGAATCATAAATATATTCGTTAACGAATAACTTTTAATAATTCTTCTCACTGTTCAAATATAAGTTTTAGTTGTTTTTTATTTAAATAAAATTTTAATTTTTAGAATAACTTCACAAATGGCAACAGTCATTTTTGCCAATGGAAAATATCGTCACTTCCATTTTGGATCATAAAATTATGGGTATTGATTTGAGAAACGATCACTTTTTTTCCGTGTCCTTGATCAGTTTTTCGTTTCCTTGTCCACTTTCAACATTTTTGAATGGCTTTATTATTTTCTTAAAATTTTTTTCACAAATTATTCTTATTGGTTTATTTGAATTTCTTTAACGTACTTTTTAATAAATTTCTTTTTGCTTTTTTAAAAATCGTTTGTTATTCTATAGTTTTTTTTATTTACTATGTTTTCTTTTTTTCAATTTATAACATTAACTAATGAACAAAATTTGTTGCCTGCATATGATTTATTGATACTGTTTCTTTTGTTTAAGATCGCTGTTATCCGTTTTTTTTTTTCTTTCATTAAATTCTAAATTTTATGGGTAACCTGTATAACGCATATTACATTTTTATCTTTTTGTTTATTATTTATTATTAATTGTTCATGCTACTACATGGAATCGGTCATTTTAATGTTGCTTTTGTTTATTCCAAATGTTTTATTTCAACTCGAAAATGATGTAGCCAAATATGAAACTTTAGTTATCCTATTCATAACTATTTAAATATTTACTGAATTTTTTATTTGTCTAAGAGATATATATAATATAATATTTTTGTTTTGAATGAAGAAAATTATTTTTGTTCATATTCAAATTCATATTAATTGATATATGTTCGCATTTTTATATATTTTTTGAATAGAATGATTTGATTATAGTAACTACATCGAAATTGTTTTTGTGGCATTAAAAAATTTTATTGAATTTTTTGAAACTCATTTTAATATCATTTGAAATCAATGTTAAAAATATTTTGCGGTAATAATTAATGTGAAAAATCTGATTTTTTTTGTATAAGTATAGTGTTAATGATTGATGGTATCATTTTTATTGAAAAATATTTGGAAGTTTCGATTAATACCCTCAGTAAATAAGAATTATAAATAGTGTTTCTTTCGAAGAAAATACACTAAAGGTCACGAAGAAGCCACAAGTTCTTGCAATCGAATTAGGTGTTGATGTAGTTTCAGCTATGAAAGTAATTGAACTCAAAAAGGCAATTACAGAAAGTGCAAATTATGACGAAAAATTTACGAAATAAATATTAAATACTATAGTTGAAGACAGGAAAATAAAAGGCGTTAAAACGGAAAGATGAAAAAGAGGAGCCGAAGCGGAAGGAGCAACTAGAGAGGATCGGGCAACTAGATAATTGATATATAATTACAGGAGCGGAAGGGGCAACTAGATCGGGCAACTAGATGATATATA
This sequence comes from Caerostris darwini, assembly GCA_021605075.1. Lineage (NCBI taxonomy): Eukaryota > Metazoa > Arthropoda > Arachnida > Araneae > Araneidae > Caerostris > Caerostris darwini. The sequence continues at coordinate 20,274 of BPLQ01005413.1, forward strand.
ATTACATGGGAAGGGGCAACTAGATAATTTAGCGGCAACTAGAGGATCGAAACCGGAAGGAGCAACTATAGAGGATCGGGAGCAGAAGGAGCAACTATAGAGGATCGAGAGCGGAAGGAGCAACTATATAATTACAGGAGCAGAAGGGGCAACTACAGAGGATCGGGAGCGGAAGGAGCAACTATAGAGGATCGGGAGCAGAAGCGGCAACTATAGAGGATCGGGAGCAGAAGGAAACTATAGAGGATCGGGAGCAGAAGGGAAACTATAGAGGATCGGGAGCAGAAGGGGAAACTAGATCAGGAGTGGAAGGGGCAACTATAGAGGATCGCGCAACTAGATAATTGATATATAATTACTGGAGCAGAAGGGGCAACTAGAGGATCGAAAGCGGAACGAGCAACTATAGAGGATCGGGAGCAGAAGGGTAACTATAGAGGATCGGGAGCAGAAGGGACAACTATAGAGGATCGGGCAACTAGATAATTGATATATAATTACAGGAGCAGAAGGGGCAACTAGAGGATCGAAAGCGGAAGGAGCAACTATAGAGGATCGGGAGCAGAAGCGGCAACTACAGAGGAGCAGAAGGGGTAACTATAGAGGATCGGGAGCAGAAGGGGCAATTATAGAGGATCGGGAGCAGAAGGGGCAATTATGGAGGATCGGGAGCAGAAGGGGCAATTATAGAGGATCGAGTAACTAGATAATTGATATATAATTACAGGAGCAGAAGTGGCAACTAGATCGGGAGCGGAAGGGCAATCGAAAGCGGAAGGAGCAAATATAGAGGATCGATAGCAGAAGGGGCAACTAGAGAGGATCGGGAGCAGAAGGCGCAACTATAGAGGATCGGCCAACTAGATAATTGATATATAATTACAGTTGCAGAAGTGCAACTAGATCGGGAGCAGAAGGGGCAACTATAGAGGATCGGGCAACTAGATAATTGATATATAATTACAGGAGCGGAAGGGGCAACTAGATAATTTATATATAATTACAGGAGCAGAAGGGGCAACTAGAGGATCGAAAGCGGAAGGAGCAACTATAGAGGATCGGAAGGAGAAATTACAGAGGATCGGGAGGAAGCAACTATAGAGGATCGGGAGCGGAAGCGGCAACTATAGAGGATCGGGAGCGGAAGCGGCAACTATAGAGGATCGGGAGCAGAAGAGGAAACTATAGAGGATCGGGAGCAGAAGGGGAAACTATAGAGGATCGGGAGCAGAAGGGGAAACTAGATCAGGAGTGGAAGGGGCAACTATAGAGGATCGGGCAACTAGATAATTGATATATAATTACTGGAGCAGAAGGGGCAACTAGAGGATCGAAAGCGGAACGAGCAACTATAGAGGATCGGGAGCAGAAGGGGTAACTATAGAGGATCAGAAGGGGTGACTATAGAGGATCGGGAGCAGAAGGGACAACTATAGAGGATCGGGCAACTAGATAATTGGTATATAATTACAGGAGCAGAAGGGGCAACTAGAGGATCGAAAGCGGAAGGAGCAACTATAGAGGATCGGGAGCAGAAGGGTTAACTATAGAGGATCGGGAGCAGAAGGGGCAATTATAGAGGATCGGGAGCAGAAGGGGTAATTATGGAGGATCGGGAGCAGAAGGGGCAATTATAGAGGATCGAGTAACTAGATAATTGATATACAATTACAGGAGCAGAAGTGGCAACTAGATCGGGAGCGGAAGGGACAACAAGAGAATCGAAAGCGGACGGAGCAAATATAGAGGATCGATAACAGAAGGGGCAACTAGAGAGGATCGGGAGCAGAAGGGGCAACTATAGAGGATCGGCCAACTAGATAATTGATACATAATTACAGGAGCAGAAGGGCAACTAGATCGGGAGCGGAAGGGGCAACTACAGAGGATCGGGCAACTAGATAATTGATATATAATTACAAAAGCAGAAGGGCTGCCAGATCAGGAGCAGAAGTGACAACTAGATCGAAAGCGGAAGGGACAACAAGAGAATCGAAAGCGGAAGGAGCGGAGGATCGATAGCAGAAGGGGCAACTAGAGAGGATCGCGAGCAGAAGGGGCAACTATAGAGGATCGGCCAACTGGATAATTGATACATATTTACAGGAGCAGAAGGGCAACTAGATCGGGAGCGGAAGGGGCAACTATAGAGGATCGGGCAACTAGATAATTGATATATAATTACAAAAGCAGAAGGGCTGCCAGATCGGGAGCAGAAGTGACAACTAGATCGGGAGCGGAAGGGACAACAAGAGAATCGAAAGCGGAAGGAGCAAATATAGAGGATCGATAGCAGAAGGGGCAACTAGAGAGGATCGGGAGCAGAAGGGGCAACTATAGAGGATCGGCCAACTAGATAATTGATACATAATTACAGGAGCAGAAGGGCAACTAGATCGGGAGCGGAAGGGGCAACTATAGAGGATCGGCCAACTAGATAATTGATACATAATTACAGGAGCAGAAGGGCAACTAGATCGGGAGCGGAAGGGGCAACTATAGAGGATTGGGCAACTAGATAATTGATATATAATTACAAAAGCAGAAGGGCAGCCAGATCGGGAGCAGAAGTGACAACTAGATCGGGAGCATAAGGTGCAACTAGAGAATCGAAAGCGGAAGGAGCAACTATAGAGGATCGGGAGCAGAAGGGGCAACTATAGAGGATCGGGAGCGGAAGCGGTAACTATACAGGATCGGGAGCAGAACTGGAAACGATAGAGGATCGGGAGCAGAAGGGGAAACTAGATCAGGAGTGGAAGGGGCAATTATAGAGGATCGGGCAACTAGATCATTGATATATAATTACTGGAGCAGACGGGGCAACTAGAGGATCGAAAGCGGAACGAGCAACTATAGAGGATCGGGAGCAGAAGGGGCAATTATAGAGGATCGGGAGCAGAAGGGGCAATTATAGAGGATCGGGAGCAGAAGGGGCAATTATAGAGGATCGGGAGAAGAAGGGGCAACTATAGAGGATCGGGCAACTTGATAATTGGTATATAATTACAGAAGCAGAAGGGGCAGACAGTAATATAAACCCTAACATTATGTCTTACACCTCCAAGGTCGCCCTTACATTTATACTGACTGGCGAAGCTCTAAAATGCTTAGGAGTTATGACATGAGCTATTACCGTAACGTGTTTTTAGCGTGCTTTTGTTGCCGAGCAATAGAACTCCCATAGAACCCATCCCCCATAGAACCTATGGCAACCATTCAGTTCGGGTGTAAGCCAGAGAGAGAGACAGACGAGTTCCTGTTACTGGGTGACGATCGTGCCATGGCTTCACGTAGAGATGTTACTGATATTTTTTTTTTTTTTTTTTTTTTTGTAAATGACGTACATGCTTCGATTATGTTGTGCAAAAAATATTTTAATATACTAAACTCTGTAGTGTTTTTCATAAACCAAACATTCAACCAGTCTTGGTATTTTGGTGGTACCCTACGAAATCCTGAAAATCGTGAAGGTGATTCTAAGGTATGGCATTCTCTCTCGAAAATATTTTTTTAGGTTATTTATCTCGCCTATAAAATTGAATGATATGATTATATATTATGTTAAATGGAGTTTAAAGAGCATCATTGCTCAAGTTACTTAAGTTTGGTTTCAGAGTATCATTGATCGTAGTATTAAAAAGTACACCCTATACTTAAATTTGTTTTCGGGGCATCATTGCTCAAGTATTAAGAAATACACCCGCTACTTTTGAGTTGTTTTAAGGAGCATCATTGCTCAAATTAAATATTAAAAATACGTCATGTATTTTAGAACTGATATTTTGTATATTGTTCTTTCTTAAATGATACATTTGAACGTACAATCTGTACTTAAAATATTCATAAAATATTTTTTCTTTCTTAGAATATTTAAGCATTTGCGTATGTCTTACTCTTATTAATTTTTAATATTTTATTTAGTTGTTATAATATATTTAGGAACAATTTTTTTAATTTATATAAATATTGTGCTATCTTGTGTTTTTAAAATGGAAACTTTAGTTATTCTATTGTTAACAGATTAAATATTTACAAAAATTTTTACTTGTATTTGAGATAAATATAATATGTAATTTTTATTTTAAATGAAGAACTAACAGATAAATTGAAGAAGTTTCATATTAATTGATATATTTTCGCATTTTGATATATTTTTTTAATAGAATGGTTTGATTATAGTAACTGCATCGAAACTGTTTTGTGGCATTAAAATATTTTATTTAATTTTTTGAAAGTCATTTTAATATCATTTGAAATGAATGTTAAAAATATTTTGGTGTAATATAAAAAAAATTAGATTTTTCACATTAATTATAAGTTTAGAGTTAATGATTGATGATATCATTTTTATTGAAAAATATTTGGAAGTTTCGATTACTTAAAACACGTTTCGTTTAATGAGTTTTTTCTTGCTTAGTTAATGCCCTAGGTAAATAATAATAAGGTGATAAATAAGGTGTCCGTTTCGAAGAAAATATGGCATTTTTAGCTAAAGGTCACAAAGAAGATTTTCAAGTTCTTGCAATCGAATTAAGTGTTGATAAAGTTTCAACTATGAAAGTAATTGAACTCAAAATGGCAATTACAGAAAGTCCAAATTATGACGAAGAATTTACGAAAGAATTATTAAATACTATAGTTGAAGACAGGAAAATAAAAGGAGTTAAAACAGAAAGACGAAAAAAAGGAGCCAAAGCGGAAGGAGAAACTAGAGGATTCGGAGCGGTAGAAGGAGCAACTAGAGGATTCGGATCGGAACAAGGCCCAGCTAGATTGTTCGGATCAGAACAAGGCTCAGCTAGATTGTTCGGATCGGAACAAGGCTCAGCTAGATTGTTCGGATCGGAACAAGGCTCAGCTAGATTGTTCGCATCGGAACAAGGCTCAACTAGATTGTTCGCATCGGAACAAGGCTCAACTAGATTGTTCGGATCGGAACAAGGCTCAGCTAGATTGTTCGGATCGGAACAAGGCTCAGCTAGATTGCTCGGATCGGAACAAGGCTCAGCTAGATTGCTGATCGGAACAAGGCTCAGCTAGATTGCTCGGATCGGAACAAGGCTCAGCTAGATTGCTCGGATCGGAACAAGGATCAGCTAGATTGTTCGGATCGGAACAAGGCTCAGCTAGATTGCTCGGATCGGAACAAGGCTCAGCTAGATTGCTCGGATCGGAGCAAGGCTCAGCTAGATTGCTCGGATCGGAGCAAGGCTCAGCTAGATTACTCGGATCGGAGCAAGGCTCAGCTAGATTACTCGGATCGGAGCAAGGCTCAGCTAGATTGCTCGGATCGGAGCAAGGCTCAACTAGATTGCTCGGATCGGAGCAAGGCTCAGCTAGATTGCTCGGATCGGAGCAAGGCTCAGCTAGATTGCTCGGATCGAGCAAGGCTCAGCTAGATTGCTCGGATCGGAGCAAGGCTCAGCTAGATTGCTCGGATCGGAGCAAGGCTCAGCTAGATTGCTCGGATCGGAGCAAGGCTCAGCTAGATTGCTCGGATCGGAGCAAGGCTCAGCTAGATTATTCGGATCGGAACAAGGCGCAGGCAGATTGTTCGGATCGGAACAAGGCGCATGCAGATTGTTCGGATCGGAACAAGGCGCAGGCAGATTGTTCGGATCGGAACAAGGCTCAGCTAGATTGCTCGGATCGGAACACTTCTCAGCAGATTGCTCGGATCGGAACACTTCTCAGCTAGATTGCTCGGATCGGAACACTTCTCAGCTAGATTGCTCGGATCGGAACACTTCTCAGCTAGATTGCTCGGATCGGAACAAGGCTCAGCTAGATTGCTCGGATCGGAACACTTCTCAGCTAGATTGCTCGGATCGGAACACTTCTCAGCTAGATTGCTCGGATCGGAACACTTCTCAACTAGATTGCTCGGATCGGAACACTTCTCAGCTAGATTGCTCGGATCGGAACACTTCTCAGCTAGATTGCTCGGATCGGAACACTTCTCAGCTAGATTGCTCGGATCGGAACACTTCTCAGCTAGATTGCTCGGATCGGAACAAGGCTCAGCTACATTGCTCGGATCGGAACACTTCTCAGCTAGATTGCTCGGATCGGAGCACTTCTCAGCTAGTGTCTTCAATCCGGCCCACTACAGCGAATAGCATATTGTTGCTGTAATAAGTTGGATAAAAAAACACAGAATGATAATAACTCGATTTTATTTACTTGCAAGATAAAGCTTAATGACAAACATAATATGCAGAAAATTTAACTTAAGCATAACAACTAACAAATAATTTAAATGAATCCCACTAACATTATAAACTAGTGAACATCCCGCGGTTGCCCTCGGTAGTTATGTTGATGTAAAGAGTATCGCATATGTATGTATATCGATGTTTGGAATATATATATCCTGAATCAAACATGATTTTTATCCTGAAAATCCCTCAGGAACGGAAAAGCTAAATGAACGCGAATGAAACCGCGGGGTATCCACTTGTAAAAAAATACTAATGAGATTTATGTAATTGTAATTTTTCACTGACAATAGTTTGTAGTTGTGGATCAATTTTACTTGTACCAATTATTAAAAGAGATTTAAGATGCTCATCGGTTAACTTAGATCTGTAAACATTCTTTGTGTACTTCATTTTGGAGAATGCTTTCTCACACAAGTAAGTAGTACCAAAAACAGAAAACAGCCCACGAGCAAATTTATGTAAATTATCAAATTGTATCAGTGGAAGACTCTTATAAAATTCCAACAAAGATGAGTTTTGATATCTGTTCTTAATTATATCACTGCACTGTAAATCAATAATTTCCATTTGGAGTTCCGGGGCTAGGGTTTCAATGTCAGTATCAAAAGGATTTTGAAAAATCTTAATTTCATTTGCAATGTCATCAAAGTCTGAGAAACGAGTATCAAAATTTATCTTCAAAGCACTCAAAACTTCGACTGCAAAATCGACGGGAAATTCAGTCTCAGTAGTGCGGCTGAATATTTCACATGTTTCAAAATGTGTGAAACATTTTTTACGTAATTGTGATTGAAACAATATTATTTTCTGCCGAAACGATTTGATATTAGTGTATAGATCAGGGAGAAGCTGGTTTTCTCCTTGCAATCTCAAATTTAGTTCGTTTATATGTTTTGTCAAATCGACATAGAATGCTAACTTCCATAGCCATTCGCTATTTTGTAATTCAGTAAGAGGGCGATGCTTTTCATTAAAAAAAAATTCGATTTGTGCTCGAAGTTCAAAAAAGCGCTGCAGGACTTTTCCGCAACTAAGCCAGCGTACGGCAGTGTGATACGGTAAATCATTTTCTCCCATATCTTCAATAAACTCGCGGAATTGTCGGTGTTTCAGCCCAGTGGATCTGATGAAATTAACAACTGATATGACTGGTTTTAGAACTTCAGACATATCCAAACATTTTCCGCACAAGGACTGTTGATGAATGATACAATGCAAGACTAATGGTTTTGAACCACCATCATTTCCTACTGCCTTTGACACAAGTGCAACCACTCCTTTATTTTTATCACAAATGTTTTTTCCTCCATCAGTTGTAATACATTTCAAGTTTTTCCATCGTAGGTTCTTTTTATTAATGACATTGTCAACTCCTTTAAAAATATCTTGCCCAGTAGTCGTGCCGTGAATACTATCAATATCAAGAAGTTCTTCATACACTTCATAGCTTTTATTTACTCCTCGAATAAAAATCAACACCTGAGCCGTATCTGACACATCCGTTGACTCATCCAAGGCCAGAGAAAACCACTCAAGATGTTCATTTTTGTCAGACAGTTGAGATGATATATTTTCTGCGATGTCTTGCACCCTCCGAGCCACAGTGTTTTCTGACAAACTGACAGTTTTAAATAAATTTACCTTTTCGGAGCATATTACTTCGACTACTGCAATTACGCATTCTTTGATCATTTCTCCATCGGTGAATGGCTTTCCACGTTTTGAGATTTCAAGAGCCACACGAAAGCTGGCACGAGTTGCAGCCTCTTGTTCAATATTGACTTTCGTAAGCAAAGATTGCTGCAATTTCAATCCGCGTTTCAAAGCTTCAAATTTTTCTATCCGCAAACTTCCTGTATATTTTGAGTAATTTTGAAAATGTTTCGTTTCATAATGGCGTTTAATGTTATATTCTTTGAGAACGGCTATGGTTTCACTGCAAATCAAACATAGCACCTTATTATTGGACTCAATCACGAAATATTGAAAGTTTCATTGATCTTTGAATATTCTGCATTCACTGTCTATTTTTCGCTTCTTTTCCATACTAGTAAATCACACACAAAAAAAGTTAAATCAAAATACAATTACGTATGGACGTGGGTCAGATCGGCCTTTTAAACTAGGTTACGCACTAATTTACTTCACAATAGATAACAGTTCCGCTTCTTTCGTCTTCCCTAGGTAGACTGTGTCGGGGTCGCTCCGCTAGCCTTTTACACTCCAATTACTGCGAACTCGAAGTGATTGGAATACACCAGAACCTTCTCCAACCAATGAGGTTACGAATGTTTAATTGTTACTGTGGTTTCGAAACTACTACTAGCGCCATCTGTTAGCGATAAAAATATTATGTACCTAATTCCGCTTTTGATCATTAGATGTCGTCAAGTGTCATGGTGGTATCGATACAAACAATAGTAATTGTAGTATTTAATTGAACCAGTGAATTTAGCAAGAGTAGGCTCGCGCAGAGCACGTACTCGGCGACTAGTCTAGAAATTATAGATAATGGCAAAAAAATTAAAACGGTTTTGGCCCGCGATACTTACCGGAGTGAACAATTTGGCCCGCCGGCTGAAAAGATTTTATCGATGAATGGGGAGCGGTTGTTTCTCCGTATGAGTTGGCAGAAAAGCTAGGTTGAAAATATTCCAGGATTCTAAAGTTGTCGCAGATCGGAAAATAGAAACTATCAATTCTGGGCCAAAATCAAAAGTTTCTTTTAAAAACTAAGATTTGAAGAAAAATTCAGTATCTAAATTTTAAGCACCTCATAATAATTTTAAAACTTTGAAATCGGAAGTAATTTTTAAAAAAAAGAAGAATACCTCAATGTTATCAGTGTGGATCTTGCCAACACCTTAAGGTCCCAATGTCTTAAACGTAAGAAAGCACTTGAACCTTCGGTGTGTCTAAATAGACTTGGAAGAGTGGCTGAAAATAAATTTTTACTACTGTATACAACAACGGGAACTGTTAATGGATATCTGATTTCGATACTACGAGATTCTGGTGCAAGTATCGATATCATCTGTCGTAAATATATGAACCAGAAATGCTAACCGGTGAAAATGCTTGGGTACAATAGCCATTGGGTGTCTCTTCAGTGAGTTAACCATTGGAAAGAGTAGAATTACAGTATTTTGCAAATTACTTGAGACAAGCTTCATTTTTCATAAGAATCGTCCTTTCACATTGATTTTCTGCCTAAAACCGATTTGAATTACATTCTTTTACGGAGGGAAGTTGTCCTTGACTAATTTAAACTGGTTTGACTCCGAAGTCATTCCACATAGAACATTTTCACGTCATTTGTATGCCAACTTCCGTAAGAAGCAGTCGATTGTATGAGTTGTCTTGTTGTCACATGTATGGAAAAAATGGATATCATTCCTAGGAGAAGGAATAGAATCGTTATCCTAAGTCAGCCGGTGAGGGATATTGCTGTAGCAGTTGAAGTTGGAAAATCCAGTGTTTCCTGGATTATAAATAAATAAAATAAGTTTGGAGCAGTTTCTTCAAAATGGAAGAAGAAATGTGGGCGCAAAATTAAAACAACACCTCGGATAGACAAATTTCTTCTACTAAATAGTAAATTGCATCCTCGCAAGGCAAGTACAGACCTGCAGAGAGAATTATTGGCCTGCTGATATGAGTGTGAATGTATCGACAGTATGACGAAAGCTGATTGAAGTAGGGGTAGGGGCAAGATCAAAATCACTAATCAAAAAACTGTTATTAACCTCTGCAACGAATCGAAAATATTTGCTACGGGCCAGGAAATATTAATATTGGACATCACAAGACTGGAATAAGGTTGCATTCAGTGACAAAACAAATTTTTTGTGAAAGGGTTTTGAAGAATATTTGTCAGACACAAAGGTTGGAGAACACCTGAGGGAACCATATCTGAATCAAACAGTTAATCACCCTCAAACGTAGATGTTTTGGGGTTATTTTATATCTTTTGGTCCTGGCAACTTAGTATCAGTTGAGGGAATGATGGTCTCTCAAAAATACATTTCAATATTATAAGATAAATTATGCTTTTTTATGCAAACGTTTACTGGCGGTATTGGTATGTTTGAACAAGATCTTTCTCCATGTCATAATTCTAAGCTTTTTTTCTTCTCTAATGCAGCTGGCAAATAGACCGTGATCTTTTATGCCATAAGGGCTGCACTGACGTAACTCTGCATTACCCAGGGGGCGCGTTTAACTTGAAGATAAGCCACGGACACGGAATAAACAATGCTCCCCGCAACGCTCTACGATCCAATTAGGACCGGGACCTACGGTTTAACGTGGATTCCGAACCATTACAAACATCCATGGAAACGTCGGGATTTGAACCCGATACCTGCCGTACCGAGCGCCAGAGCGCTAGCCAACGTCCATCAGGCTCCTCTAATTCTAAGCTAACAACAAAATTTCTCCAAGAAAAAAAATTTAAGTTTTGGATTGGCCTGATAATTCTCCAGATGTTAAACCTGTCAAAAATTTGTTTTGCATTGTGAAGAGACGTGTGAATAAGATGGACACCTCAACAAAAGAAGGGCCTGAATGGCCGAGTGGCTAGCGCTCTGGCGCTCGGTACCACAGGTTTCGGATTCGAGTCTCGGCGGTGCAATGGATGTTTGTAATGGTTCGGAATCCACTTTAAACTGTTGGTCCCGGTCTGTTTAGCCTAAAGTATGAACAAGATGACCATAGAGCGGAAACCAAATCAACCAAAAGAAACTATATTGTAGATTGTAGATATAACAACAAAAGCAGTTGTCATCAGGAATGAACTTGATCAAGGAAGATATTTATTAGGCGACCAAACTGCGTTCTTATTCAAAAGAGTGAAAAGTGAATCGGGACTTCTTCCATATTGAATCAATGCTGAAGCGTCACGAAGCAAATGAAAAAGAGGAAACCAGAAACTCAAGAAATGACAACAAAAAAACCGACAATATATTGGAAGAAGATTTTATATTACCAGAATTGTGAGTAGAAGAAACAAGTTTCGTTTAATGATTTTTTCTTGCTTAGTTAATGCCCTCAATAAATAATAATTATAAATAAGGTGTTCGTTTCGAAGAAAATTTGGCATTTTTAGCTGAAAGGTCACAAAGAAGATTTTCAAGTTCTTGCAATCGAAGTAGGTGTTGATAAAGTTTCAACTATGAAAGTAATTTAACTCAAAATGGCAATTACAGAAAGTCCAAATTATGACGAAGAATTTACGAAAGAATTATTAAATACTATAGTTGAAGACAGGAAAATAAAAGGAGTTAAAACGGAAAGTCGATAAAAAGGAGCCAAAGCGGAAGGAGCAACTAGAGGATTCGGAGCGGTAGAAGGAGCAACTAGATTATTCGGAGCGGACAAGGCTCAACTAGATTATTCGGAGCGGGACAAGGCTCAACTAGATTATTCGAGCGGGACATGGCGCAACTAGATTATTCAAACCGGAACAAGGCGCAACTAGATTATTCAAACCGGAACAAGGCGCAACTAGAGGATTCGGAGCGGTAGAAAGAGCAACTAGATTATTCGGAACGGAACAAGGCGCAACTAGATTATTCGGAGCGGAACAAGGCGCAACTAGATTATTCGAGCGGAACAAGGCGCAACTAGATTATTCGGAGCGGAACAAGGCGCAACTAGATTATTCGGAGCGGACCAAGGCGCAACTAGATTATTCGGTGCGGAACAAGGCGCAACTAGATTATTCGAGCGGAACAAGGCGCAACTAGAGGATTCGGAGCGTAACAAGGCGCAACTAGATTATTCGGAGCGGAACAAGGCGCAACTAGATTATTCGGAGCGGAACAAGGCGCAACTAGATTATTCGGACAAGGAACAAGGCGCAACTAGAGGTATTCGGAGCGGTAGAAGGAGCAACTAGAGGATTCGGAGCGGTAGAAAGAGCAACTAGAGGATTCGGAGCGGAACAAGGCGCAACTAGATTATTCGAGCGGGACAAGGCGCAACTAGATTATTCGGAGCAAGGGCAACAAGATTATTCGGAGCGGAACAAGGCGCAACTAGATTATTCGGAGCGGAACAAGGCGCAACTAGATTATTCAAAAGCGGAACAAGGCGCAACTAGATTATTCAAAGCGGAACAAGGCGCAACTAGATTATTCAGATTATTCAAAGCGGAACAAGGCGCAACTAGATTATTCGGAGCGGAACAAGGCGCAACTAGATTATTCAAAGCGGAACAAGGCGCAACTAGATTATTCGGAGGAACAAGGCGCAACTAGATTATTCAAAGCGGAACAAGGCGCAACTAGATTATTCAAAGCGGAACAAGGCGCAACTAGATTATTCGGAGCGGAACAAGGCGCAACTAGATTATTCGGAGCGGTAGAAGGAGCAACTAGATTATTCGGAGCGGAACAAGGCGCAACTAGATTATTCGGAGCGGAACAAGGCGCAACTAGATTATTCGGAACGGAACAAGGCGCAACTAGATTATTCGGAGCGGAACAAGGCGCAACTAGATTATTCAAAGCGGAACAAGGCGCAACTAGATTATTCAAAGCGGAACAAGGCGCAACTAGAGGATTCGGAGCGGAAGAAGGCGCAACTAGAGGATTCGGAGCGGTAGAAACAACAACTAGAGTATTCGGAGCGGTAGAAGGAGCAACTAGAGGATTCGGAGCGGTAACAAGGCAAACTAGGATTCAAAGCGGAACAAGGCGCAACTAGATTATTCGGAGCGGAACAAGGCGCAACTAGATTATTCGGAGCGGAACAAGGCGCAACTAGATTATTCGGAGAACAACAAGGGCAACTAGAAACGGAACAAGGCGCAACTAGATTATTCGGAGCGGAACAAGGCGCAACTAGATTATTCAAAGCGGAACAAGGCGCAACTAGATTATTCGGAGCGAACAAGGAGCAACTAGATTATTCAAAGCGGAACAAGGCGCAACTAGATTATTCGGAGCGGAACAAGGCGCAACTAGATTATTCGGAGCGGAACAAGGCGCAACTAGATTATTCAAAGCGGAACAAGGCGCAACTAGAGATTATTCGGAGCGGAACAAGGCGCAACTAGATTATTCAAAAAGCGGAACAAGGCGCAACTAGATTATTCGGAGCGGAACAAGCGCAACTAGATTATTCGGAGCGGAACAAGAGCAACTAGATTATTCGGAGCGGAGACAAGCGCAACTAGATTATTCGGAGCGGAACAAGGCGCAACTAGATTATTCGGAGCGGAACAAGGCGCAACTAGATTATTCAAAGCGGAACAAGGCGCAACTAGATTATTCAAAGCGGAACAAGGCGCAACTAGATTATTCAAAGCAGGAACAAGCAACTAGATTATTCAAACGGAACAAGGCGCAACTAGATTATTCGGAGCGGAACAAGGCGCAACTAGATTATTCGGAGCGGAAAGGCGCAACTAGATTATTCGGAGCGGAACAAGGCGCAACTAGATTATTCAAAGCGGAACAAGGCGCAACTAGATTATTCGGAGCGGTACAAGGCGCAACTAGATTATTCGGAACGGAACAAGGCGCAACAAGATTATTCGGAGCGGACAAGGCGCAACTAGATTCTTCAAAGCGGATCAAGGCGAAATTAGATTATTCAAAGCGGAACAAGGCGCAACTAGATTATTCGGAGCGGTAGATTATTCAAAAGAACAACTAGATTATTCGGAGCGATAGAAAAGGCGCAACTAGATTATTCGGAGCGGAACAAAGCGCAACTAGATTATTCGGATCGGAAGAAGGCGCAACTAGATTATTCGGAACGGAACAAGGCGCAACTAGATTATTCAAAGCGGAACAAGGCGCAACTAAATTATTCAAAGCGGTACAAGGCGCAACGGAACAAGGAGCAACTAGATTATTCAAAGCGGAACAAGGCGCAACTAGATTATTCGGAGCCGGACAAGGCGCAACTAGATTATTCGGAGCGGAACAAGGCGCAACTAGATTATTCGGAGCGGAACAAGGCGCAACTAGATTATTCGGAGCGGAACAAGGCGCAACTAGATTATTCGGAGCGGACAAGGCGCAACTAGATTATTCAAACCGGAACAAGGCGCAACTAGATTATTCAAATCGGAACAAGGCGCAACTAGAGGATTCGGAGCGGTAGAAAGAGCAACTAGATTATTCGGAACGGAACAAGGCGCAACAAGATTATTCGGAGCGGAACAAGGCGCAACTAGATTATTCAAAGCGGAACAAGGCGCAACTAGATTATTCGGCGGAACAAGGCGCAACTAGATTATTCGGAGCGTAACAAGGCGCAACTAGATTATTCGGAGCGTAACAAGGCGCAACTAGATTATTCGGAGCTGAACAAGGCGCAACTAGAGGATTTAACAAAATATTTCTGGTTATATTATTTTCAATTGCAAATTTTAAATAATCTTATTATATGAATAAAATATTAAATAACTGATATTTTACTCATTTCCACTCTAAAAAGTTTAAAATGTTTTTTACCACAGTTCTTAATTTTTATATTAATTAAGTAATTAATTTACTTATTATTCATAAAATATTATAAAATTTTATTAATTAAATGTTAGTTATTTAAATTTCCACTAGACTTAAGTCTTACAAAAATACTTTACTTTCATCAACTAGCAATAAATTAACCCAACAGAATAAAGCCCTTGGATTTTTAAAAACAATGCTTAATTCATTTGCAGTGATTCATATCTCATCTACATAAAGCGAAAAGGTTATTTGTGAAATTTTTCCCTTTGAATTTATTATTTTTTATCTGTTACTCAACCAAACATAATATATTCGTTTCAAAATTTAAACAAATGTTCGTTAACGAATAACGTTTAATAATTCGTTTCACTGTTCAAATATTCGTTTCAGTTGTTTTTTATTTAAATAAAATTTTAATTTTTAGAATAACTTCACAAATGGCAACAGTCATTTTTGCCAAAGGAAAATATCGTCACTTCCATTTTGGATCATAAAATTATGGGTATTGATTTGAGAAACGATCACTTTTTTTCATTGTCCTTGATCAGTTTTTCGTTTCCTTGTCCACTTTCAACATTTTTGAATGGCTTTATTATTTTCTTAAAATTTTTTTCACAAATTATTCTTATTGGCTTATTTGAATTTCTTTAACATACTTTTAATAAATTTCTTTCAGGTTGCTTTTTTAAAAATCGTTTGTTATTCTATAGTATATTTTATTTAATATGTTTTCTTTTTTTTCAATTTATAACAATAGCTAATGAACAAAATTTGTTGCCTGTATATGATTTATTGATACTGTTTCTTTTGTTTAAGATTGCTGTTATACGTTTTTTTCTTTCATTAAATTCTAAATTTTATGGGTAACCTGTATATCGCATATTACATTTTTATCTTTTCGTTTATTATTTATTTTTCATGCTACTACATGGACTCGGTCATTTTAATGTTGCTTTTGTTTATTCCAAATGTTTTATTTCAACTCGAAAAGGATTTAGCCAAATAGGAGTTTTCTCAAATAGCGTTTATCTCAGTTTAGCCATTTGGTTTGTGTAAAGATTTCCTGATTGTATAGATTTTATTTCTTCTATAATTTAATTTTTAATTCAGGCAAGTCACCTGTATTTGAATTTACTTTCAATTTTTCCTATATAAGTATTCGTTAGTAAATTCATGAAAATCTAGAAGGGCCAATACTTTGAACGAGCGTGTTTAGAGTTTTGTATGTCAGACAATAATACAAACCCTAACATTATGTCACACACCTCCAAGGTCGACCTTACATTTGTACTGACTGGCGAAGCTCTAAAATGCTTAGGAGTTATGACATGAGCTATTACCGAAACGCGTTTTTAGCGTGCTTTTGTTGCCGAGCAACTTCTGACGTCAGGCCCTTTGCTGTTAGACAGTTCCCCCCATAAAACCTGTGGCAACCATTATGTTTGCGTGTAAGCCAGAGAGAGAGATAGAGACGCGTTCCTGTTACTGGGTGGCGATCGTGGCATGGGTTCATGTAGAGATGTTACTGATAGTTTTTTTTTTTTTTTTATTTATTTTTTTTGTAAATGACGTACATACTTCGATTATGTTGTACAAAAAATATTTTAATATACTAAACTGTGGTTGAATGTTTTGTTTATGAAAAACACTACAGTCTTAGTATTTTGGTGGTACCCTACGAAATCGTGAAGGTGATTCTAAGGTATGACATTCTCTCTCGAAAATATTTTCTTAGGTTATTTATCTCGCCTATAAAATTGAATTATATGATTATATATTATGTTAAATTGAGTTTAAAGAGCCTCATCGCTCAAGTTACTTAAGTTGGTTTCACAGTTCGAGTTTTTTTTTTTTTTTTTTTTTTTTTTTTTTTTTTTTTTTTTTGGCAAGTACTTAAGTTTGGTTTCAGAGTATCATTGGTCGTAGTATTAAAAAGTACACCCTATACTTAAATTTGTTTTCGGGGCATCATTGCTCAAATATTAAGAAGTACATCCGCTACTTTTGTTTTGTTTTAAGGAGCATCATTGCTCCAATTAAATATTAAAAATACATCATATATTTTAGAACTAATATTTTGTATATTGTTCTTCCTTAAATGATACATTTGAACGTACAATCTGTACTTAAAATATTTATAAAATATTTTTTCTTTCTTAGAATATTTAAGCATTTGCGTATGTCTTACTCTTATTAATTGTTAATAAGATTTCATTTAGTTGTTGTTATAATATATTTAGGACCAAATTTTTAATATTGTGTTTTTAAAATGGAAACTTTAGTTATCCTGTTCATAACTGTTTAAATATTTACTGAATATTTTGTCTTAGAGATATATATAATATAATATTTTTGTTTTGAATGAAGAACATTATTTTTGTTCATATTCAAATTCATATTAATTGATATATTTTCGCATTTTGATATATTTTTTTAATAGAATGATTTGATTATAGCAACTACATCGAAACTGTTTTGTGGCATTAAAATATTTTATTGAATTTTTTGAAGCTCATTTTAATATCATTTGAAATCAATGTTAAAAATATTTTGTGGTAATAATTAATGTGAAAAATCTAATTTTTTTTTTATATAAGTATAGTGTTAATGATTGATGGTATCATTTTTATTGAAAAATATTTGGAAATTTCGATTACTTAAAAACAGTTTTGTTTAATGATTGTTTTTCTTGCTAAGTTAATACCCTCAGTAAATAAGAACTATAAATAGTGTTCGTTTCGAAGGAAATAGGGCATTTTTAGCTAAGGGTCATAAAGAAGATTTTCAAGTTCTTGCAATCGAATTAGGTGTTGATGTACATAGTTTCAACTATCAAAATAATTTGAATTCAAAAAGGCAATTACAGAAAGTCCAAATTATGACTAAAAATTTACGAAAGAAATATTAAATACTATAGTTGAAGACAGAAAAATAAAAGGAGATAAAACGGAAAGACGAAAAAGAGGAGCCGAAGCGGAAGGAGCGACTAGAGGATTCGGAACGAAAGGAGCAACTATAGAAGATCGAGAACGGAAGGGGCAATATCAATATCGAGGATCGGGCAACGCGATAATTGATATATAATTACAAAAGCAGAAGGGGAAACTAGAGGATCGGGAACGGAAGGGGCAACTAGAGGATCGGGGGCAGAAGACAACTATAGAGGATCGGGAGCGGAAGGGGCACTTATAGAAGATCGGGCAACTAGATAATTGATATAAAATTACAGAATCAGAAGGGGCAACTAGATCGGGAGCGGAAGGGGAAACTAGATCGGGAGCGGAAGGGACACCTATAGAAGATCGGGCAACTAGATCATTGATATATAATTACAGAAGCAGAAAGGGCAACTAGATCAGGAGCGGAAGAGGCAAATATAGAGGATCGGGATCGGAAAGGGCAACTAGATCGGGAGCGGAAGGGGCAACTAGAACGGGAGCGGAAGGGGCAACTAGATCGGGAGAAGGGGCAACTAGATCGGGAGCGGAAGAGGAAACTAGATGGGGAGCGGAAGAGGAAACTAGATGGGGAGCGGAAGAGGAAACTAGATCGGGAGCGGAAGGGGAAACTATAGAAGATCGAGAACGGACGGGGTAACTATAGAAGATCGGGCAACGTGATAATTGATATATAATTACAGAAGCAGAAGGGACAACTTGATCGGGAGCGGAAGGGGAAACTAGAGGATCGGGTGCAGAAGAGGCAACTATAGAGGATCGGGTGTTGAAATGGCAACTATAGAGGATCGGGTGTTGAAGTGGCAACTATAGATGATCGGGATCGGGATCGGAAGGGACACATATAGAATATCGGACAACTAGATAATTGATATGTAATTACAGAAGCAGAAGGGGCAACTAAATCGGGAGCGGAAGTTGAAACTAGAAGATCGGGATCGGAAGGGGAAACTAGATCGGGATCGAAGGGAAAACTTGATTGGGAGTGGAAGGGGAAACTAGATCGGGAGTGGAAGGGGAAACTAGATCGGGAGCGGAAGTGGCAACTATAGAAGTTCGAGAACGGAAGGGGCAATAGAAGATCGAGAACAGAAGGGGTAATTATAGAGATCGGGCAACGCGATAAGTGATATATAAGGCAACTAGATTGGGAGCGGAAGGTTCAACTAGACATCGGGAGCGGAAGGTTCAACTACATCGGGAGCGGAAGGTTCAACTAGATCGGGAGCGGAAGGTTCAGCTAGATCGGGAGCGGAAGGTTCAACTAGATCGGGAGCGGAAGGTTCAACTAGATCGGGAGTGGAAGGGGAAACTAGATCGGGAGCGGAAGGGGAAACTTGATCGGGAGCGGAAGGGGAAACTTGATCGGGAGCGGAAGGGAAAACTTGATCGGCAGCGGAAGGGGAAACTAGATCGGGAGCGGAAGGGGAAACTTGATAGGGGGCGGAAGTGGCAACTATAGAAGATCGAGAACGGAAGGGGCAACTATAGAAGATCGAGAACGGAAGGGGCAACTATAGAAGATCGAGAACGGAAGGGGCAACTATAGAAGATCGAGAACGGAAGGGGCAACTATAGAAGGTCGAGAACGGAAGAGGCAACTATAGAAGATCGAGAACGGAAGGGGCAACTATAGAAGATCGAGAACGGAAGGGGCAACTATAGAAGGTCGAGAACGGAAGGGGCAATAGAAGATCGAGAACAGAAGGGGTAACTATAGAGGATCGGGCAACGCGATAATTGATATATAATTACAGAAGCAGAAGGGGAAACTAGAAGATCGGGAGCGGAAGAAGCAACTATAGAGGATCGGGTGCAGAAGAAGCAACTATAGAGGATCGGGTGCAGAAGAAGCAACTATAGAGGATCGGGTGCAGAAGAAGCAACTATAGAGGATCGGGTGCAGAAGAAGCAACTATACAGGATCGGAAGGGGCACCTATAGAAGATCGGGCAACTAGATAATTGATACATAATGACAGACACAGAAGGGGCAACTAGGTCGGGAGCGGAAGGGGCAACTAGATCGGGAGCGGAAGGGGAAACTTGATCGGGAGCGGAAGGGGAAACTAGATCGGGAGCGGGAAGGGGAACTTTAGATCGGGAGCGGAAGGGAAACCAGATCGGGAGCGGAAGGAAACTAGATCGGGAGCGGAAGTCGCAACTATAGAGGATCGGGAGAACAGAAGGGGCAACTATAGAGGATCGGGAGCGGAAGGGGCAACTATAGAGGATCGGGAGCGGAAGGAGCCCCAAAAGAATAGACGGAAAAGTAAGATGTGCCAATGCAATAATGATTACGATGTGCAAATATCCAAATTGAGATCGATTTGATAAAAACTAAGTGAATGAATGGTGAAACAAATATCGCACTAGTAAAATAAATATTATTTAAGGATGTCATTTTTTTTATTTCGTTCATATTTATATATTTTATTATACTAATAAAATTTCAACTGTTTTTAATAAACATATATGTAAATGGTTAGTACAATTTTTATTAAAGCATGCATACTTTTCCCCATAAACTGCATCCGAGCATTTTTCTGAATGTTTCAGTTGCTAACCTAAATCAAGTCATATTTCAGTTTATGTAATTACGTTGTTTCCAACGCTCCTTGTAAATATTTTATTAAAATCTGTAAAATTTTAATTTTTAATTCTTTTTTCCGTGAATAACATAATATTCTGTTATTTTAGTATTTTTAAGAAAATAATTTTTTAAAAAAATTTTGTGCACATAATGCGATGCAGTTTTTACACGAACATATTTTTTGACGAAAATATCTCATCGATACACCATTACGCTCAAACTTAGTTTAAAAGAAAGAAAGAGGGATGAAAAATTATTTTAAGCAAGTGTTAAGCTTCCTAATCAGTGTTTAACAATACTATTTGTTTGTATATAAATAAGGCCTGATGGCCGAGTGGCTAGCGCTCTGGCTCTTGGTACCACAGGTATCGGGTGCGAATCTCGGCGGTGCCATGGATGTTTGTAGTGGTTCGGAATCCACTTTAAACCGTAGGTTCCGGTCTAACAGTATCGTAGATTGTTTCGGGGGCATTGTTACTTCGCGTCCGTGGCTTATCTTCAAGTTACACGCGCCCCCTGGGTAGTGCTAAGTGAGTAACGTCGGTGCAGCCCTTATGGTATAAAAGATCACGGTCTAATTGGCAACTGCATTAGAAAAAAAATGTATATAAATGTAGACTTAGCCGCTTCTACTAGATCCATCCCGGCCGAGCCCCCAATTTTTGTAGACTTCTCTACCAGTCTAGCAAATGTTTAACGACAGAGGGAGGCAATCTAGGGGTGTATTTCCAAACACATTGACGAAACGTTGGTTTTCTCTCATCAACAGAGATTTTTAATGAAAAGATATTCTATTTACAGCGATATTTACAGAAAGTATTAATACATGACAATCACATTCTCTCGCTGCTTGACGCAGCCCGTTCCAGTTTCTCCGTCAGCCAGAGTTTTTCTGCCGTTCCTTCTCCCAGGGCCAGAGTTCAAAGTCGAAATCCTGCCATTACATGGCAAAAGGTTTGCGTCAGGCATATAGTTCGTGGTGTGTCGCCATCTGCTGATTAGCATACAAACAAATCCTACATAAATAAAACAGGTGTTGTTACTAATTTATACAAAATGTGTCATTAGATAAACATTCCTTATTAAAAATAAAATGCGACTTTTTGTATATTGAAAAACGTAACTATTACCTTTTACAGGAAGAAATCTCGTTATTGAATTAGTTTTCATGTTAGAATTAGTTTGTATGTTGAATTAGTAGAAAAAATGAATGTGCAATTTTTCTTCTTTACCTTGAGCATTGATTTCGTCTGATGGATCACATGAAATAAGCCATAAAATACAGCACTATAATCATATTTATTTTTGAATGGTCTATTCATTAGCATAATAAAAATTATATAAAATAAGGAAAATAATCTTCATTAAATAAAACATATAACACACATCTCCCTATATATATCTTGTTCAAATTTTCAATCGTTAATAAAATACTTTTTATTCATCCACTCAAGTTCAAATATAGTTTTTTTGAACTTGTAGTGGATGACACTGGAGGTTAATACAGTTTTTTCAAATATTTCAAGTTGTATATGTCTACCTATAGATGGCGCCAGATAAAGTTAAAAAAATGAATGAAAATCATTTATAAAGGACTTCTGCAATATAGAGAAAAAAAAGTAAGAATTGACTTTAAAAAAAAAATTTTTTGTATTACTTGTTATAGTTTATGCAATAAAAATTATTTGCCCCATAGTATTTGATAGATTTTATAAAATAAGCCATAACATACTTATAATGATGATTATTTTATCAACCTTTTTTGTAAACAATCTAAACAGCCCCTGCAAAAATGCTTCCTATACAGGACAAACGAAAATCATAATTTATTATGCCATTACGCAACAGATAGGCATTTGCTTGCCATAGTTTTTTCAAAAATATTTATTCTATATACAACTAAATATTAATTTTATTTTTCATTATAATTATTGGTATGTAATTGCTACAATAATTATCAACTAATATAATAAAAATTATATAACACACAGCAGAAAATATTTTATCAAATTAACAATTCTAATTTCAATTTTTTTTTTTAATATCTTAAGTAATCATCAAGAAAAATCATACCTTCATTAAAATTCCAGGTTCAAAATTTATGTTCTCATTTGTTTCTTTTAAATAATAAGTAATCACTTTACTTTTGAATAGAAATAATAAGTAATCACTGTTTCCAACGTTAACTTTTTATATATATATATATAACAAATACAATTCCTAAATTTTCGCAAAAATTTGCTTCAACTTAATGCAAAATATATACATTTTTAAGTTTTATTGAGATTGAAAATGGAAATGTTTTTTGCTGTACTTATTTATTTTTATCATCTATTTAAAATAAAAAGCAAAATATTATTTTGAAAGCAAATAAAAATCACATCTTTAAATGAACGATGAAAAATGTTTCCATTAAAACGCATTTATTCCGTTGAATATTAGAAAAATATTTATTTTGTAATGTAATGGTTATTCTGTTACAAAAATAAATTTTCGGAATACGATTAATCCATACGTTGCCACGCAACAGAATCTCAATTCTTTCGAAAATGTTTACCAAACGATTGATAAATAAAAAGAAAGAGAAATGTAGTAAAAATATAATATTAAAAAGAAAATTAAAAATTTATTTCGTTCGCTGGCAATTTTTAGAAAAAAAAATATTTTTAAAGTTACTTCCATCGTTTGGCACAAATTAAAATTTGTTTTTAAGTTTATGATTTGATCATGAGTTTGAGAAAAAAAAATTCTCGTCTGAGTCGAATCCGGTGAAAGCAGACGTATATAACTCTCCATTTCTTTGACACGACGAATTTAAAAAAGGAACAATATCATGTGCACATATGATTTTTAAGTACTATGATATTAGAGAGTTTTTGCATAAAGTTTTTTTTATCGTCTGATATTTTTTCTTCCTAGCCCGCATGTTCATAGGAAACATTGCATTATGGCACTTGCATATCGGAAATATTGCACTACTGCGCATGCGATTTGAAAGCGTTTTTGATAACGTACGTAAAACCAATATGGCGGCAAAGGATGAAGTTATGAGGAATTAGACTAATTATGAAACACGGGAAGCAGAAATTAAGCGTTATAGACTTCATTTAAGTAAATTAAAATATTTTGTAGATTAGTCTAGGACAGGGGTCGGCAACCTGCGGCTCGCGAGCCGCATGCGGCTCTTTGGATGTGAAACTGCGGCTCTTTAGTTCCATACGCAAATATTATTTATTTTATCAAAAAAAAAAAAACGTTTTAAAATCGTTCTGAATCGATTAACGAGGAATCTGAAGAACTGATTCGTGATTTCAAAACAAACCAAAAATCTTGAAAAAAATCAAAGATTTGCCACTATCCGCTAAAACAGTACAAGATAGAATAGCTAAAATATCTTCAAATGTAACATATTTGCAGGTGGAAGATATTCAACTTTCTTCTGCCTTATCACTGGCTATAGATGAGTCTTGCGACATAAAAGACACGGCACAAGTTGCCTTTTTGTCAGGTATATGTCTTCCCAAGGTCCAAAAGAAAAACTTCTAGGATTTCTACCGTTCTCGGGACAAACTAGAGGGGAAGATATAGCGAATGCCGTGCAAAAATGCCTTGAAGACAATAAGATCGAATTAAATAAAATCGTTTCAATAGCAACTGATGGAGGCAGAAGTATGACAGGAAAAAATAAAGGTACAACAACGATTCTTCAGAGCAAAATAAACCCCGAAATTCTTACGTTTCACTGCATAATACACCAAGAAGCGCTTTGTGCCCAAACATTTCCGACCGAAATAGTTGAGGTCTGAATTTGGTAATCAAGATTGTTAACAGCATCTTGTCAAAAGCACTCTACCATCGTCAGTTTAAAGAATTCTTAAACGAAATGGAGACTCAGTATTCCAGCCTCCTTCTTCACAATAAAGTGCGATGGCTTTCCAAAGGTAAGGTGTTGAAACGTTTTACTTTGTGCTTGAATGAAATAAATACATTCCTAAATAAAAAAGACATTAATCATCCTGAGTTAGAGAACGGCAAATGGTTGCAAAAATTTTACTTTATGGTGAATATCACAGCGAAATTAAATGAGCTGAATCTAAAACTGCAAGGAAAGGGAAACCCAGACTATGTTTTGGCAGAAGAATTGGTTTGTTTTGAAGAAAAATTAATTCTTTTGGCAGAAGATATTCAGAGCGGCATATTACTTCATTTTCAATTTCTAAAGCAATATCGTGATAAAACTAGTGCAACTGTTGACACGAGGTACTTCAGCACAGTTATAAAAAAAATTAAAGATGAATTTGCTGATAGATTTGAGCAATTCAAAACCAATAGAACCGTTCTAGCATTCATAGTAAATCCTCTCAACACAAATAGTAACGAAATCCCCATTGAGTCATTTGGAATTGATACTGGATCTCTAGAAATGCAATTGATCGATTTAAAAAGTAAATATTGTGGAGTGGAAAATTTACAGAGTTGAAAAGCAAGTTGGAAGAGTTGGAGGTCCAGAAATGTATGTTCGTAACGCAACAAAAGTAGACAGCTTTAAAAGAAATGCCGCAAGTTGAGGCACTTATATTTTACGTATGGAATAGTCTTCCAGATTGCTACAGTGAGGTGAAGAAGTTAGCATTTCTCCAAATGCTAACTTCTTCACCTTCTTGGATCGACATATTCGTGCGAGCAAGCGTTCTCTTGCATGAATATAATTAAAAGTAAAGTAAGAAGCCAACTAACAAATGAAAATTTAGAGTCGTGTTTGAAACTTAAAGCAACAAGTTATGAGCCAAATTTATCCAAACTTTCTAAAACCATGGAAAGCCAATGCTCCCATTGAATTTGTTTGCTCAAATGTATGTTATTGTTTTTTTATTTTAAGTACAAATTACATTATTTAGTAAAGTTTAAATTTTCTACTTGAATAACCATGCAAAGCCATCGCTCCCATTGAATTTGTTCAATCGTCTGTTATTGAAGTACAAGTTAGTGTTGTCAGTAAATGTTTAATTGTTTTAATTTTTTACTTAAATAATAATTAATTTTCTAATAATGAATAAATAGAATGATATAATGAATAAAAAGATATGTTTTCTCATGAATAAATAGATTAGTTTTTTTTTTTTTTTATCAAAACATTTTATTTATGCGAGTACTAACAGGTGGGCTAGTATTATTAAATCAGCGCTACTACTATTAAATCCATATGAGTTTTAGTTAGCCCTAACCTTCACGTGTATAAATTTGACAGCTGTTGCACTATTAGTATGTGAGTTATAACATTTTTAGTGAAGCAACTTTAGTTAGTTTGAAAAAATGGATAAAAAGGAATTTCATGTGTTAATAAAACATTGCGTTTTGGCGAAAAACAATACTATTGAAGCCAAGGCTTGGCTTGATAAACATTATTCGGACTTTGCACCAGGAAAATCAACCGTAGAGAAGTGGTTTGCTAAATTTAAATGAGGCGAAATGAACACCAAGGACGATGCACGCAGTGGACGCCCCAAAGAGGCTGTTACCGACATCAAAAAAGTCCACAAAACAATTTCTGATAACCGTAAAGTGAAGTTGATTGAGATAGCTGAGACCCTAAAGATATCAAAGGAACGTGTTGGACATATCGTGAATGAATATTTGGATATGCAAAAGCTCTGTTCAAAGTGGGTGCCGCGCGAGCGCACAATCGGCCCAAAACAACAACGAATTGATGATTCTAAGCAGTGTTTGGAGCTGTTCAATCGTAATAAACCCGAATTTTTGCGTCGATATGTGACAATAGAGGAAACAAGGCGCCATCATTTCACACCGGAGTCCAATCGACAGTCAGCCGATTAGACTGCACGTGATGAACACTAAAAATGCTATAACTCACATACTAATAGCGCAACAGCTATCAAATTTATACACGTGTCTTTTGAAGGTTAGGGCTAACTAAAAATCATATGGATTTAATACTAGTAGCGCCATCTATGTGTCAGCCTACGAACTTTTCAGCCCACCTGTTTTTTATTGTTGTCAAGGAAAAAATTTGTGGCTCTTTAAAAACTTTGAAATTTGTAAATTGCCATTTTGGCTCTTTCGACTCGAAAGGTTGCCGACCCCTGGTCTAGGATCTTGTACAAAGAAGAAATGTCTTCATATTTTTTATTATTTCAAAAACGTTTGATCGTACAAGCAAAATAATTTCAGAAAACTGATACAAAGGAAGCCATATAGTTATTCATAATAAAGCCATCGAGAAGACGATGTTGTTGAAAGGATGTAAGTTCCTTTATTATTATTATTATTACATTGGAAAAAATGGGCAAAACTTTTATGAAACTTGATAATTAAGATTTTTATTTATAAGATTTTTTACTACACATTTTTTTATTATCCTAATTATTATTTTATTACAATGAATAAAACATACCGATTCTTCAATTATTTAAGAAAAGGTGTCTGAAGGATGAACCTATGATGCTAGGATTCTTAATAATGAGTCATAATGATCACGCTTCACCTGAATACATTGAGGGGAATTTAAATACTTTTTTTTTTTAATTTTCAAAAAGAGCATGTCCTTCCCACAATGTCAAAAAAATTCCTGGGGACATTTTAACAGGAAACTACCAAATATTATAATTTTTAGTACTTTTCTACACCATTATCTGTAAAACATTTGAAGGAATGTAATTGAATCATAGAAAATGCATTAAAACTATGATAAAGCGAGTTTTTATCAAATTTTCTTGTTTGTAAAGATTTTATAAGATTAAGATAGTTTTTATGACTAGATTTTAAGAACTTTATGATTAATAGATTCAAAGTTTTATTCAAATAACAATATTATTGTTTACTTTCCAAAAGTTATTCAAATTTTTTTTCCTGATAATCCAACTCCGTTGCTTCTCTCTTTCAGTAACGAGGCGAATCGATTGCGAAAATGACAACGAGTGTAGATCGTCTCGCATCGATATTTAGGCTGTCCATGCAGGACTTAAATGTGAGATAGTTACTCCAAAATGACTTCCTGTCAACGCCGTCAATGGGCTGTTCGGAGCGTAGAAAATTGGAATACAAGGCTCACCGATGTTCAACAACACAAAAAGGTATGCATATACTGTTTCTTGGTTTTGGTTACGGTTATTCATAGTATGTGTATATAGTGTCCAATATATATGTTCATAGTATGTAAAATTGGAATACAAGGCTCACCGGTGTTCAACAGGTATGCATATCTTGTTCTTTAATTTTGTTTGCGGTGATTCATGTATGTGCATGTAGTATACAAAATATGTATTCATAGTATGCAAAATTGGAATACAAGACTTACCGGTGTTCAACAGGTATGCATATGCTATTCTTTGGTTTTAGTTGCGTTGATTTAGTATTTTAAAATGCATGATATACACTTAATTTGAAAACAGTCTGATGGTGATAGTACAATTAATAATTACATTTAATGTGATAAAAACATTAAACTGTGGTTTAAAACTCTGATGCTTTTCTTGCGGTCCGTCTCATTTTAATTCTATTTTAATACTTATAAATGTAATTAGTCATTTGTTTAAAAAAAAAATCAGATTTTGATGAAAGATTCAAATAGAAAACGCCATTAGGAAAAGTTTAATAAAAATATAAGCATTTCAATATTAGGAAAACCTTTTATTCAAAGTTTTCTATTTTATTGCGGACTAAAAGATGAAATATTTTGTCAGTAACTTTTTAGCTTGGATGTAAGATCCCTATTTACCTAATTTTGTTTTATCTATGCAAGGGTATCCACAATATGACCCCTGGGCCAATTGTGGATACTGGGTACTCGAACACCATCAATCCGGCAAGCCATAAATTCTACATTCATTCATTCATTCATTCATGATTTAAAAAAAAAAATCATTTCCTTCCAATGCAGGAGGAAATTACGAAGTTACCCATGTAGCATGGTGACTGCTTCACAAAGAGACTATTAGTTGGGGAAAGTCATTGTTGATACCTGATGCTACCAGAATTTTGAAAGAATTTTGGGGTGGAAAGGATTTCCTCGACTTCTTCTTGTCCCCCAATTCAATGATGTTTTCCAGCACATTAATTTGCATCACAGTAGCGCAACATGTTAACTATCCTCTCAGTGCTGTATAAAATTACTCTGGTATGAACCCACGAAGCTGGTTGACTACTTCACAAAGAAGACTTATTAGATAGGAAGATCATCGTTTTTTTACCAAATGCAGGCCGGATTTAGATTAAAAGAGTCCCTAGGCTATTCCACTTATGAGGCCCTTTCACCTCCCATTTTTAAATTTGTAAATTACATGAGATATTAAAATACATCAATATTGTAATATATATTAATTTCTTAAATGAAACATGTTGTTTTGGGTACTAATCTGGCACGGATAATAAATAAAAAAAAAATTGAGAACACTTATTTGGACATTTATTCTCAGCACCTTATGTAGTACTTGTAACAATAACTAATCAAACATAACACACAATATTTACAAAGAAACAAAATTCAAATAATAAAAAACTTTGACTTCGAAAATGAAATATGCAATAAATATTATCCTATTTTCTATCAAATTAAATTAAATATATTCGATACATTGACGATTAAAGCAGATTCAGTTCAGATAAATTTATTTCATAATAATTCGCATTTAAAGTTTAAGTATGAATTATTATAAATTTTAAGTTTTAAACTAAACCAAAAATGGAACTTTATTCAAACAAAATCCAGATCGCAAAAAATATATATATATATATATCTAATTGTATATCATATTAAATTTTATGTAAATAGTTATTTTATTTAAGCATTGATTCAATCCAAGTATACATTTAAAACGAAATAGTAGATTAGAATTTCTTTCTAAACTCTTTCACACAGAATTCTTCGATAAGTTCATCAAAATCTATTTTTCTAAAGGTTTCATTTGATCTTAACCAACACATTTCTATGTTTGTTTATTAGTCATATGTGTAGAATTTTTCCTTCAGTGTTTTAGTGTTTACTGTTGTTACTTGTACCAACGGCCATACCATGCTGAATATACCGGTTCTCGTTAGATCACCGAAGTCAAGCATCATTGGGCGTAGTACTTGGGTGGGTGACCACCTGGGAACACCGCGTGCCGTTGGCATTCACAAATTTGGGACCTGAATGGCAGCCGAGTGTCTAGCGCTCGGTGCCACAGGTTTCGTATTCGAATCCCGGCGGTGCCATGGATGTTTGTAGTGGTTCGGAATCCACTTTAAGCCGTAGGTCCCGGTCTCCTATGACTGTAAGAGCGTCACGGAGCAAAAGTCAGGCTTCTACCTACGGGTGCTCCATCACAACAGAAGCTGCTTCCTTCCCCTTCAATCATGAGTACGTATGGGCTCGTGAGCTTGGCCAGCCAAGTGGGATAAGAAACAACAACAACAACACTTGTTATTTTTCCTTCAGTGAATTCAGTGTTTTAGTGTTTACTGTTTTTAGAATAGTGTAATTCTAATTTGCTAACAATTTGAATGTAGGCCCCTCTTGATCTTGAGGCCCTAGGCTGAAGCCTAGCTAGCCTATAGGAAAATCCGGCCCTGCACAAATCATTTCATTTTGATTACTTTATAAAAGTTATAATATAAGTAACTCATACAAAAAACATCTCAAAGCACCAGGTCAAGTCAAAACAAAAAATAATCAGATATTTTCATGCAACGTCGAATTCAGAAACGCAATAGAGAGTTTTTGCATAACGGAAACCACATGCTTTCACTTTTCCGCTATCAAGCGCATAATGTCACTGCGCATGCGCTCATCGGAACTCGGCGATTTATCGGGAAGCTTAAAAATAGTTTTTGCATAACGTCCACTTTCACTTCCGATAATACAAAGTTTTTGCATACCGTATTTTGGACGTCCGTTAGCTTTTTCTCCCTAGCGCGCATGCTCATAGGAAATTGCGCATGCGTATCTGTAATAATGTTTCCTGTGAGCATGCGCGCTAGGGAGAAAAATAACGGACGTCCAAAATACGGTATGCAAAAACTCTGTAATTTCGAAATCGCTGCAGTACTAGATCTCAAATGCGAGGAGGTGTGTGATGATATAGAATTGCAAATAGCCAATTCTCGATAGGAAAGATTTAGATCTAGTAAATATAGATTTTAATCATTTTTCTCAGAGGAAATTTAACTTCTTTTACTATATGCTTGTAATAAAAAAAATGCAAAATATGTCTCGTATACATAAAATTGTACTCCATTTGCTAATTGCAGTTCAATAGCACAACCAGACAGCTCCATATTTTTCAATAAATCTTCTTCAAATATTCATAGAATATTAAGAATTGTATACTTTTTTAAATCTTTCTACTTATACAATTGTAGTAAATGTTTAATTCAATTTGTTTCACAATTCAGTTCTTAAAATTACTTATTATTTTTTCATAAGAATTTTAAGTATTATTCATTTAAGAACAAATATATTATTTATTCTTTTAAGAATAAAAATGAAATGTTAAAAGAAATAAAGTATAAAAAAAAAACAATTTTCAAAAATGCAAAGAATAAAAAAAGAAAAGAACATTTCTATTTGCAGCTGCTTTGTTATGACTAGCACTAATGTTGTTTTTATCTCAATTTAAACATCTAATTTTCTCTCCATCTAAAACATCTATACATTTCCAATCCACATATCGTGGAAATAAAAGCTTGATTAAAGTTAATTCCATCTAAGTTATTCCCTGAAAATACTGAAAGCTTTGCCTTTAGATGTATGTAATGATTTAAATAATGTTAATATATATACATAATATTTACTTTCATTATTAAAATTCTAACAATTACTTATTTCTGCAAACTTTATGCAAATGAAAAGTACTATACAGATATTTTCAATTTAACAATTTGTTTTTGTTGATATTTCAATTTTTTTTTTTTTATTCCTATTTCTGTAATTCAAAAGGCTATTTAAAATTAATAACCTGTACCTTTAATTTGAACATGATTTTAGCTTTAGATGTATGTAGGATTTGTTTCTATGCTAAGCACCAGATGGAAATACTGCACGGACTATGTGTCTTTCACACCAACCTTTTGCCATGTCGTGGTGGTATTGGACCTTGAGCTCTGGCCCTGGAAGAAGGGAAAAACCCCGTTAGTTGGGCGCGAGAGAGGAACGCGGGGAGATGGCGAAAACTGCAACGCGCTGCATCAAGCAGCGGTAGAAAATGGCTGTTATATAATAAATATTAATGTAAATATTATTGTAAATTATAGAACCAATTAAATGGTTTTCTTTAAAGAAACGCAGGACTTTTATTGTGTCTGTCAAATCCCCTAGACACCCACTGCAAAAGTACAACCACTGTTAGACTGGTAGAGAAATCGGTACTTACGTATTAACGGTACCTTGGCGACAGACTTGGCGGTTTTTAAGTGTCGCCAATCTAACAGCTACTAAGGTTACCAAACCAATAGAATAGATTGGTGCCACTTTAAAACCGCCAAATCTGTAGCTGCGGTTGGGGCGTGTGCTCTTTATTGGCGCAACTGTCGCCAAGGTACCGTTAATACGTAAGTACCGAGAAATCTAACAAAACTGTAGGTTCGGCAAGGATGCATCAGTTGAAACCGGTGTAAGTCTACATAAATTGGGGTTTCAGCGGGATTCGTCTTCTTTCAAGCGGCTAAATCTACATGTATATAATACATATTTAGAATGTCATATGTTTGTTTTAATTATTAAAAGCATTGTAACTAGTTCCATTTTTACATTTTCATCTCAAAATTTATTTTAATATAATTTTTTAATATAATTTAATTAATATAATTTTTACATTAAATATATAATTGCAAATTTAATAAAATTAAATTATTTATCTAGTTAAAATTTATAAATCCAGTAATTAATTTAAAATGCAATTTTTTTAATTAAAATACGGTATTAAATAAAATTGCTTTTCTGTTTTTGTGATTTTTATGAAACGAAACAGATGTTTAATGTAAAGAAAGTAAGTGAGCTTTTATAGTAAGCATTTACATGATAACTGTACAAAATCTAAAGAACCTTAAAATACATCATTAAAAAAAATTCATTCTTTCTTTCTAAATTTCTTTTAAAATGTTTCCATTGAAGATTATACATGTAACAATTAATAAATTAATAGTTTAAAAAAACTAAAAAATACGCTTTTAGAGTTAATCAAACTAAAAAGTAAAAAATAATTGTTAACATAAGAATAAAATGACTGACGAGAAAATGAATGTCACTGTTCTAAAAGCGTAGGGTGCTCGATATCAATCGTTATAATTTCTCACTCGTTTCATTCCGAAATGCAGAGTTAGTTTAAAAATGTCGTACAAAGCACCCCACGCTTTTAGAACAGTGACATTCATTTTCTCGTCAGTCATTTTATTCTTACGTTAACAATTATTTTTTACTTTTTAGTTTGATTAACTCTAAAAGCGTATTTTTTAATTTTTTTAAACTATTAATTTATTTTTTACTTTTTAGTCTGATTAACTCTAAAAGCATATTTTTTTTTAGTTTTTTTAAAGTATAATTGTTTTTACTTTGTTTTCCACTTGGCCGGTTATCCGCTAAGTTTACATACTTTTTACCCACCGAAATTTTCGGCCAATAGGAAGAGCGCAATTCGACATGATCGCACTCCTATGCCTTTGAGATCCACCTCTTTTTACCCACCGAAATTTTCGGCCAATAGGAAGAGCGCAATTCGACATGATCGCACTCCTATGCCTTTGAGATCCGCCTCTTTTTAGCCAGCGAAATTTTCGGCCAATAGGAAGAGAGCAATTCGATCGCGGATCAGTTGACTGACTCGCCAGTAGATGGCGCCATCAGTCCCAAAATCGAGCCCAAAAAGTGAGTTACATACAAACATACAGGTGAAGCTAATAAAAGCGTATTAAAAAAATAAATGTAAATTTCGGTTTTACTTAAAAATTGAACATAATTTGTTTTGATGATTAAAAATAAATGCGCCAGGAATGAACACGACTGATTTTAAACATTTTAATAATTTATTTTTCACATATCTAATTTTAAAAATAATGCTAGTGTGCCCTACACACGTTGCCCTGCCCTGAAAACAAAAAAATTAAAAAATCATGGAATCTGATTGCAGCACCACCTACCTGGTCCAACTGCAAGTCCAAACTGTCCAGGGACCCACTCAAACACAAACAAAAAAAATTTAATCAAAATCGTCCCAGCCCGTTTAGGAGTTCAGTGACAAAAACACGTTCAGAAGAATTATATGTATATAAAGATAAATCTATACTTTTTTAAATAATTTTTTTTTCAATAAAATACAATTAAATTGAAAAAAAAAATACCATATATTTAAATATATAGTAAATAATTGAAGAATTTGACTATAAATAAATTTACTTTATCATATTTTCTTTATCTTAGTGTGCTTTTATTTGCTTAATTATCATTCTTATTATTTTAATTATTTTTCCAATTCTTTCTAAAATCTTTTTTGAATTCTTCTTAAAATTCTTTTTTATTTCGTAATGAGTTTCTCTGTATCGAGATTTCTAGAAACATGGCATACTACTGTGCCCATAAGGTAAGACCAATTATTATTTATTTTTTTTTTTCAAAAACACTTTATTTATTCTTCCAAATTTATTTCATCCAGATTTCACGCATTTGAGGCCCAAAATGGAATTGACTATTCCTTGTGAGTTTCGTCGGTTGAGGTCGATGGTCGACCAGAGGGCTCTTCGTCTCCAACGCGTTCTCTGCCTTCTTTGAACTGTTTATATTACTCCTAAACATTTCTTTCCGATATAGGAAGAAATGTTTAGAAGTAGTATAAATATAGACCGAATGCCTCCTGCAACATTCTATACGTTTCCGCAAACAAAATTGAATGCAAGTTCTTTGCTCAATTAATTCAGACATTTCAAAAATCGCCAAAATTACTTTTAGCGTCTCACAAAGCCAAGAGTAACTCAAACACTAATGAATATTTTGACGTCGAATTTCACACAGATGTCAAGGACAGTGCCAGCAAATCCCATATATCCCCGGGAATGTTAAATTGAAAATTGGTCTTACTTTTTGGACACAGTAGTACACTACATTCCCCACTCAAGATTAAAGCATTATGCAAACACTCAATCTGTAAAGTTAAGTAAAATATATGCCACTTAGTTTATTTTGTTATTATTGTGTATATTAAAAATTTAAAATCAAGCACCAGTTAATTCAAAAAAATATTAATACATTAATTAAGGCTACAAAAGTAATATTCACACAATATATTATAATCGCAAAAGAAAATATTGATCATTAATTAATTCTACACAAGTAAAATATCTACACAAGTAAATATCAAGAATTAATCTCAATAATTCACTTAAAAAAAGTTAAATAATGAATCAAATGAAATTAATATTTAATAGAAACAAGTAAAAATAACTACACAATAAAAAATGACATTATTATATTAAATATTTAACTATAGTATTATCAGATGATTTTTCGTTTAATTATCAGCATAGTTCACATGTTTGGCCTTTTAATCAGTATAGTTCACAGTAAGTTTTGTCTTTTTATCATCAGCACAGACAATATTTTTTCGTTCTTTTAGAATACTGCTTTATTAATATTCGATGTTTACTTCTCTTGGGCACTCTTCCTTTCCGCATGAAAAGCCCTTGTTCCTCTTCAAAACTGACTCTATCCATTAGGCATCGGCGATAATATCCTCTAATCCGGGGGTGGCCAACCCAAATGATCTTGCGGATCACTTTGGAAATACATCATCACTCCGCGGGCCGCCTATAAAATTATACATTCCCATATTAGATTTAGACCCACTATAGACAATTTTTTGAGAGTGAAAAACTGAAACATAATGAGTTATTATCATTTTGCTTACTATTATTCTTACATGTAAACATAGATAATATAATAATAATGATACTAAACGCGCATTGTAAAGAAATATATAACACTAAAAATGAAATATAAAAAAATATATAAATATAAACGAAATAAAAAAAATGAAATCATTAAAAAATATTTTATTTTACTAGTGCGATATATGTTTTTCCACTCTTTCACTTAGCTTTTGCAAATCGATTTCAATGTGGGTAATCTTGTACATTGTAATGGGTTTTTTTGCCTCCGTTATGTTTGAGCGTGTTTTGTGTTGGGTCAGTTTCATTTTAGAAAAAAAAAAAAAAAGATTCACAGATGCAAGTTGAACCAAAAGCGCTAACAACTTGAACTAAGAGTCTGGTTTGCTCTGCTATCAACTATCAACTGTGCGTATCTAGGAATGGTCATTGCATCACTGAGGTCACTTACCTGACAACATAGAACCTGTCATATTAGATGTTTCAAGATGCGTGCGCAACATGAGTTCGCAGAATATAATTTAATTATACTGTGAACTCATAACTGTAAACTCATAAATAAAGCAGGCTATATCTATCCTATATTAGCAAGAATATTAATTTTTAAATGTGAATATTTATTTTATTAGTCAGATATTTGTTTGCGCAAGAATATTATTTTAAAATGAATGTTAATTTTGTCTCGTAATTTCGGCAGTTAATTTTTGACTATATGGATGCACACATAATGTATTTTTTTAATACATTGGTTTTCACTACTTTGGCCATTATAAAATAAATATATTTCGTAAAAGTGTGATATATCTCACTGGACGGAAAAATATAGGCGGGCCGCGGGTTGCCCATCCCTGCTATAGCTTATTTTCAGTAATTTGATTAAGTGAACCTCCTATTGAGAAATTTGGTATGTCAACACAAAAGGAGTCAGGTATGTTTGAAGGATATCTAATAAGTTCGATTGCTGTTTGCACTCATTGAAAGCCTTTTTGGCTTTCTGAAAGAGCTGGATAATCTTATTCGTTTTTTTTTTTTAATCCCTTTAAATATTTATGTAATATTGCTTGTCTATATGCTGCATGGGGTAAAAATCTCCGTTAAAAATTTATTAAGCCTAAAAACGCATGAAATTCTGTCCTTGTTTTAGGCTCTTTAAATTCTAAAATAGCGTCAATTTTATCTGGTAGTAGCTTTGTTCCCGCGCTGAAATAAATGTTCTGAAAATACCAATTCCAATGCACCTAACAGACATTTCATTCTGACCACCTCCCCGTTATTTTAACTCTTAACACCAAGCTTGAATCACTGAAAGTTCCGAGTCAGCTCAGCACCAATTGGGAGAACTTCAGACATGTGATGAATAGTAAGAAACTACCTAACTTTGTTCGGCGATCTCCCTCTGATTCAGAGGAGAGAATAAATGAATTAACCAATACCTACATCACATGTCTACAGGAAAGTTCTTCCCCTAAGTTCAAGCCTCCACCGATTAGATTTCTAATGGAAATTAAAATCTTAATCAAGCAACGAAATAAATATCGCCGCCAATGGCAAAGGACCACGAATTCAAAATTGCTCAGAAACTATTACGGCACTCTTACAGGAATTATGAATGCAATTACTGTCTTTACTCAGCAAAGCTGGCAAAACGACATAGAGACCTTGACGCCTTTGTCAACTTCACTTTGGAAAAAATGTTCCCACCTACGCAGACAATACCACACATTCCGCCCTTGCAGGGCGCCAACGGCTGAACAGCTGATTCCCCAGAAGATAAAGCGGAACTGCTCGCAGACAGTCTCAAAACTCAATTTGAACTCAATCACGATGTTAAAGATAAATATTTCTTCGAGCACGCCAACTCTACAGTCACAGATTTCTTACAAAAACTACATACTAACATCATGGCTGTTACTCTGAACAAGCGCAAGCGAATTCAGGTAACGTTCACTGAGACAAGTTAACTCGCTGTGTATTTGAAGAATCCTTTGGCTTTAAAAGTTGCGACCTATTATTAAACAAGTCGAATTGGCACAGAAAGTTTGAGGGTTCGAATCTGAACTAGGCCCATTTCACTATTTTTCTACTTTTACTACAATATGCACCATAATTCTCTTTTAACGACTAGTGAATAGTTAGGTTTTTATTTATTTTTTTTTTTTTTTGTTCCAATGCAGTTGGCATAAAGACATGGACGTCTTAGATGCCTTAAGGCAAGCGCTGCACAGACGTACTCGCTTTGCATGACCCAGGGGGCGCGTGTAACTTGAAGATAAGCCACGGACGCGGAGTAACAATGACCCCGCAACGCTCTACGATCCTATTAGGACCGGGACCTACGGTTTAAAGTGGATTCCGAACCACTACAAACATCCATGGCACCGCCGGGACTCGAAACCGAAACCTGTGGTATCGAGCGCCAGAGCGCTAGCCACTCGGCCATTCAGGCCCCAGTTAGGTTTTTATTGTACGCTCCCCCTTTTTTTTTTATGTTAGGAAAATAAAAGGATGGAATAAAATCAAAAAAGGAAAAGAAAAATAACTTAAAAATATCGGTTCTGATTTCGGCCTTTTTTGTGGATTATTAACATTTGCTTTTCAGATCATTCATCATGACTCTCACCGTTCAGCATAACCCTTTCAGTGTGTTTGTTTACATTTCCCAATGTTTTGTTTACATTCTTACAATAGTTTAGTGGCATCGACCACTAGTCCCTAATTGTACCGAATTTAAACTTAACTTTAAATTCTTTTATTTTGTATTTTACTTTTATTTATTCTTAATATTTTTAAATTTTTTTTGAGTTCCACATTAATTGAATTTTAGAAACTTTATCTGTTATTTTATTTTTACTAACATTAATTAAGCAGCCTACTATAGTTATAATCATATTTATGAATTAAGATGAGGAGGTTTAAGGGGTATTTCCCCTGTTGGTACTCCGCAATCGGTACGCCAGTTGCCAACAGGCATTTCGATATGTTTAATTGAATTCTGTAGTTAATTGAATTAATTTAATTGAATTCTGTAGTTAATTGAATTAATTTAATTGAATTCTGTAGTTATTTAGTCTTCAAAATATTTGATTTAAGTGTTTTTCATGCTGATGCATGTTTTTCAAAAGTACCAAAATATCTCCAAATGTGCGAACCGAAAGAAAAAAATCTCGTAAATTTTCATTGATAAAACTCTGAAAGGATTGGGCTGCGTTGCAAAGTCCGAAATTCACAAATGGAAATTCAAACATGCTAAACTATTTTGCTGTTGCTTTTTGCATATCATCCGTATGGACAGGAATTGCTTGATACTTAGGCACAAAAGATAAAGATAATTTTGATAATTCGTTTAATTTAATTTTAATTGCGATTTAATTTTAATAAGATAATGTAGAAAAAATATTTTATTGTTAGATGGAAAAGTTACAATGGAAAAGAATATCAAGGGCAGTAAATTTAATTCTTGAAAAATGCTGATATTTAAACGTTTAGTTTAGATCAGGATCTGGCCAGGTATAGATCAGGTATACCATCAGGGTATAGAAGGCGGGCCGGGCCCCGTGCAGCCCAGCCCGTGTTCTATATTTTTGCTGCCCGTGAGATATATCACATTTTTACGAAATATATATATATTTTATAATGGTCAAAGTAGTGAAAAACAATGTATTAAAAAAATACATCATGTGTGCATCCATCTATTCAAAAAATTAACTGTCGAAATTATGAGAAAAAATTAACTTTGATTCTAAAATAGTATTCTAGCGAATATATGACAGATATTGCCTGTTTTATATATTAGTTTACAGTAATGAGTTCGCAGAATAATTAAATTATATTCTGCGAACTCGTGATGCGTGCGCATTTAATATAAATGGTTTAAATATAAGGGTTCTATGTTTCACTTTAAGGGCTCTCAGTGATACAGTGACCATTCCTAGAAACGCACAGGCGATTGTTGATAGCAGAGCAAACCAGACTCTTAGTTGCAGTTGTTAGCGCTTTTGGTTCAACTTACACCAGCGAACATTTGTTTTCTAAAATGAATTTGACCAAATACAAAACACGTTCAAACATAACGGACCTGCAACACCCGTTACGACGTGCAAATGCCTAAATTGAGATCGATTTGCAAAAGCTAAGTGAAAGAGTGGAGAAACAAATATCGCACTAGGAAACTGGCACTGAAGTATTTTTTTATAATTTATTTATTTCGTTTATATTTATAAATTTCATTTTTAGTGTTATAGATTTTTTATAATGTGCGTTTAGTATAATTATTATTATATTATCTATGTTTACGTGTAAGAATAATTGTAAAACAATAATATTAATTTATTATTATGTTTCAATTTTTCACTCCAAAAAATGTCTATAGTGGGTCTAAATCTAATATGGGGATATATAATTTTATACGCGGCCCGCGAAGTTATAATGCATCTCCAAGATGGCCCGCTAGATCATTTGGGTTGGCCACCGCTGGTTTAGACAATATAATTCATTTTTAAATTCTAAAGCAGTGAGTTTGCCAAAGGTGGGATGCAATCTATAATTTACTACGCAAATAATATACATTATTACGTATTCTAAAATATGTTATATTAAAGTTTACAGCAAGTTTTTATTAACAGATGCTGAAGGATAAAGGAAATTATTTAAGTTTAATTAAATTAACATTCTGGTAATTAAATCAACAAATAATATGCATAAAATCCAAACAAGTCTTAATAAAAACAGGGTTGCTGTAAAAATGAGTGACGAACCAAGTTGAAATGATTATCGCCTTTTGGCGATCACCAATTTGGTGCGAAAAGAGACTTGGTTACCAAGTTACGCAGAATCCCCCAATAATAGGGATTGAAACATCTGCAATAATAAAATGACACTTGTAATTTTCGTCGTAAACCCAGACTCAAATGCAACAATTTTTTGCCAAATGTTTTTAATTTTCGGCTGGTTCTCAGAGTACAATTAAAAAAAAAACTGAAATAACAGGTGGGCTGAATTTATACACGTGTCTTTTGAAGGTTAGGGCTAACTAAAAATCATATGGATTTAATACTAGTATCGCCATCTATGTGTCTGCCTACGAACTTTTCAGCCCACCTGTTATCTTGTGTCCCTGTATCCCTTTGTAGATATGCAAGAAACATCGCTCCCTGTATTTATTAAAAATGTGTTTGCATTGCAATCATAAATACAGGAGCGGCTAGTAATGTTCGTAAAATAGATCTCGCTTAATTGATCGGTAGCATTTACTCTTTTCCAAAAAGGGAAAATAAACAAAGTTGTCTACACTTTTGACTAAATTTCGAAAGCGATAATGTTTATAGCAAGGTACCACAGGTTTCGGGTTCGAGTCCCGACGGTACCATGGATGTTTGTAGTGGTTCGGAATCCACTTTAAAGTGTAGGTCCCGGTCTAATAGGATCGTAGAGCGTTGCGGGGGCATTGTTACTCCGCGTCCGTGGCTTATCTTCAAGTTACACGCGCCCCCTGGGTAATGCAAAGTGAGTACGTCTGTGCAGCGCTTGCCTTAAGGCATCCAAGACCAAGCTGTCTAAGTGTTTGCCAGCTGCATTAGAAAGGAAAAAAAATGTTTATAGCAATGAACAGGGCTGTGGTAGTTTACTTTTTTTTTTCAATTCCTTCCATTACTCACACTCTCCCTATATATATCTTGTTCAAATTTTCAATCGTTCATAAAATACTTTTTATTCATCCACTCAAGTTCAAATACATCTTGTAGTGGATGACACTTGATGTTAATACAGTTTTTTTTTCAAATATTAATTCAATAATTAAATTTAATTAATTAATTATAGTTGGGGTTTTTTTTTTCAGATTTAAGTTGCATATATCTACCAATAGATGGCGCCAGATAAACTTAAAAAAAATATGAATGAAAATTATTTATAAAGGACTTTCTGAAATATAGCGAAAAAAATAGGAATTGACTTTAAATTTTTGTTTTTTATTTTACTTGTTTATTTCTAAAGTTAGACCGGCATCTTTCGTTAGTTAACTTGGTACTTACGTATTAACGGTACCTTGGCGACAGTTGCGTATATAAAGAGCACACGCGCCAACCGTAGCTACAGATTTGGCGGTTTTTAAATGGCACCAATCTATTCTATTGGTTTGGTAACCTTAGTAGCTGTTAGATTGGCGACACTTAAAAACCGCCAAGTCTGTCGCCAAGGTACCGTTAATACGTAAGTACCGTTAACTTTTCGACTTGTTAAGTTTTTTTTCTGCTACTGCTACTGCTACCACTAGGTTGAATAAAGAGGTCGAGTGCCTGAATGCGAAGCGTTCATTTGGACAATGGTAGGTGACGAAAGTAGAGGAAACAAAAGTCAGGATGAGTAGATAATAATAATCATATGAATTGAGAAAAGATAGAAAAATGAAAAACATTGATGATAAAAATGTTACAGGAAATTTTCGATCAGTAAAGAGCGATAATATT
This sequence comes from Caerostris darwini, assembly GCA_021605075.1. Taxonomy (NCBI): domain Eukaryota; kingdom Metazoa; phylum Arthropoda; class Arachnida; order Araneae; family Araneidae; genus Caerostris; species Caerostris darwini. The sequence goes on from BPLQ01005413.1 coordinate 61,844, forward strand.
AAAAGAAAGACTGGAAGTGATTGAACTAAAGTAAAATAAATACGTGAACAGGAAATTATAGTGGTTTAAGGATTCGATTCCATTTAGAAGTAGAGTAAGGTTACTTGTATTTTCCATTGAATTGCGTAAAAATAGTTTGTGCCTTGATGAATGGGTTTTCATGGGTAGCAATAGTATTGAGAAAGTTTTGTAATAGAGTTGTCAATAGAATCAATATTTAAATCTTGTTGGAGTGTAGAGTTACGGACAAACCAGGGTGCACCAGTGATGATACGAAGAAGTTTGTTTTGAATAATTTGTTCAGAATTTTTGTTAGATTTTGCAGCTAGGCCTTACTCAGGCAGCGTAATTAAGGATAGGCCTTAGAACTTGTCTGTAGAGAAAAATTTTGTTTGATAAAGTTAATTTAGAATATTTATTGAGTAGCAGAGTGAGATAAAATTGGTTCCAACATTTTTTTTTTTTTTTAATGAGGTCTTGCGTTAGTTTATTGTCTATGATCCAGCCGAGATATTTAATATTAGTTCTCCATTCAATTTGTTGATCAAAAAATGTTTTTCAATTTTTACTATTAGCTCACACTCTCCGTATATATATCTTGTTCAAATCAATCTTGTTCTTGTTGGCAATCGTTAACAAAATACTTTTTATTCATCCTCTCAAGTTCAAAAAAAAATTTTTTTTTTGAACTTGTAGTGGATGGCACTTGATGTTAATACAGTTTTTTCAAATATTAATTCAGTAATTAAATTTAATTAATTAATCTTAGTTTTTTTTTTTAGATTTAAGTTGCATGTATCTACTAATAGATGGCGCCCGATAAAAAAAATGAATGAAAATTATTTATAAAGGACTTTCTGCAATTGAGTGAAAAAAAAGTAGGAATTGACTTTATTTTTTTTTATATTACTTGTTTTTCCCTGAAAACTTGAAAGAATCACCACCATAATTGGTGTTATTACATTTTTAACGAAATAAACATACAAGTTTTTAAATGTAACTTCATTGGCTTTATCAGCTAAAACTGCGATAAATTTTCGTTTGACGCCAAAAATATATATTATATATATATATATATATTTGTTGTCAATCTATGCAGCCATAAACTTCGTAGAATATTATCATTGAGCGCCAGCTTTTATTTTGAAACTGTGACTGAAATTTAAATTGAAAATTGGTTTTACTTTTTGGGCACGGTAGTCAGGGCCGGATTTTCCTATAGGCTAACTAGGCTTTAGCCTAGGGCCTCAAGATCAAGAGGGGCCTACTTTCAAATTATTTGCAAAAATTAGAATTACACTATTCTAAAAACAGTAAACACTGAATCGAAAATAAGAAGACATTCTACACATATGACTAATAAGCAAACATAAAAATGCATTGGTTCAACACGTTCGGCCCATTGGGTCTGTTCGCTTGTATATACTAGATTGCACCAAAGTATAGTTCACTGATTGCTATGGCAAATATTGGACGTGCCTTATGCTACTAAGCTCTGGTTTGTTCTTGCATGAATAAAGTGCAAATGGGAGCGGACCTATTGATATCCGGACGTTCGGTAATATTCGTATTACTTCGATAATATGAAATGCGTGTTAATGTTATTAGAAAAGATTCTTATTTTAGGATTGCGTACACGATTATTTGATTTTCTTGTACTATATATGGTGCTGAGAATAAATGTCCTCGACTTTTTTTATTTATTATCCGTGCCACATTTTTTATAAAGATTAGTACCCATCACAACATGTTTCATTTAACACATTGATATATATCACAGTAATGATGTATTTCATTGTCTCTCATGTAATTTACAAACTTAAAAATGGGATGTGAAAGGGCCTCTTAAGTGGAATAGCCTAGGGCCTCTTTTCATCTAAATACGACCCTGACGGTAGTAAATATTTCTGTCAACTAATTACTTACTTAAATTTTTGGAAATCCTCCTTTCCCCTAAAAATTTTTTTTTTTATATATATTTCATACAAGCTGGCACATTTTTTCGAAATGGATGGCAGTCTACTAATTGTGTAGAATTGAAAAATAATAAACAAAAATGCCATTTTTTAAATTTCCATTAAGTATTTGCTTTCCCCATATTTAAAACTAGTGAGGTTTTATAGTAGGCATCTCCCAAAATTGTAACTTTGGTTACAAGCTATATTTTAAAATTTGTGTATATGGGATTCATTATGGGTTGAATTAATTGCACTGATCATATGAATTTAAATTGGCAGGCAGTAAACTATTTTGCACCAAAAATTCCATTCGAGCCATTTTGAGGATATCCCAGTTTTTGGGCGATTGTATAGTGACGGATTTAGGTCCGATGACGCCCTTATATATATAATAATAATGGATTCGAATCAAATATATTTTTTGATATAACAACTAAACATACAATTTAGAATAAATTGCTTTTATTTTTTGATTAAATCATATATCTATCTAATTAATCATATAATATATTCGCTTCTTGCTTTCATCCGTGCGAAAGTATTAATGACATCCTCATTCTTAACTTTTTTTTTTTATCCCATAAAGTTAAGTTTTTGAGTAACCGGACAAAGGTATAATATTTTGTGTTATAATGACGAGCAAACAAACGCTACATTTAGAATTTATGAAAAATCTAAACGTCAATAGATAAATGCTTTAATTAACGAAAATTTTTTTAGTACCTATTTGTTAATGTTTTAAATTTTACTACTTACACGATTCATTATTTTAAAAAATAATTCTACCCTTTAAATATTGACATCTTGAAGTTGTCAAACCAAGAAAAAAAGCATTAAAATTCGATTGCAGTTGATAAACAAAATAGATTTCAAATTTTTGGCGTCCCTAAAAATTTGCCACTCTAGGCCCGGCCCTAAGCCTAAATCCGTCATTGATTGTATAAGAATGATTTTCAAATGGAATTGATTGCAATTATATATGAATGAATGTTAAAATGCATTTATAATGTAAAACATGGATCGAACATACACAAAATTTGGCAAGAATTTTTATTCTACACTTTTAAAAAAGTATCACAAATTGATTCTATGAATATATACATATTATATATATATATGACGACATCAAAATTCACATGTTACAACACACAGAAGCCATCAAATGTTTTCTGAATATAAAAGACTGAGCAAGTGCATGGGGCAACTCTATAATACAATAAAAATATAAAGATTTAATGAAAAATAACAACTTATTGAGTAACTTAGCTTTTCAAAATATTTTCAAATATCTAAACAAAATATAGTTACCTACTTAGAAAAATTGCCTTTATTTAAAAAAAATTATACATACATAAATAGAACAAGATTTAATGATATATTGCTTTCTCTCCTGACGGTTCTCATATAAAAGAAATCATTACACAAACATCACCTGTTGTGACTAAGCAGTAGGTGGCAATTTAAGATTCATTTATTAAATGTAATACCTTATAATAAAAAAAAAAGTGAAATAATGAAGCTTGTTTTCAAACCAATAATTTTATTAAGCGGCTAGACTGAAATTTCTTTTATAGTAATAATTTGTCCGATAAAATTCTTATTAATGAGGAAATAAAAAAGATTACAAATTTTAAGCATTAAAAAAATAATGGAAATATTTTTTCTTGACTGCATTTAAATTGTTGATAATAATTGGAAGTTAAGGCCTTAAGCGACAAATTTTCTTTTTACCTGTTCATATTGAATTGAAATTTCACTCGGCTTCATTCCTTTAATTACTTTTATTAGATGACAATGAAGACTGTTTACTTAAGAAATATAAAAGCTCAGCAAAGTTTGAAGTATTGTATATACCTAATCAAGAAATTACACCACATGAAAATTAAAGGCATTAGACATAAGTTCAAAATATTTTTCCCAGAATTTATTTAAATACTTTTTGTAAAAATGATGAAAAAAGGAACTTGCAGATCTAAAGATTATTACATTTCTGCAATTGTGAATTTGTTATTTTCTTTGAAGACTCAAACAAAATATCGAATAAGTTCTCTTTTTACTTCTACAAAGAAATGTCAAATATTTGTGTTTCTTGATATTGAATCTTTAAGTATAACTTCCAATTAATATCAACAATTTAAATGCAGTCAAGAAAGAATATTTCCATTATTTTTTTAATGTATAACATTTTTAATCTTTTTTTTTATTTCATCATTAATAAGAATGTTATCGGAAAAATTATTACTATAAAAGAAATTTCAGTCTAGCCGCTTAATGCCACAATGCTGTATGTGTTCGACAGCTAAAAGTTGGCTAACATATATAACATTCTAGTACAAGGTGCTCAGATTTGTGATAGACCATGTTTCTCTCGGCATGAACAAGCTTTAAAAAAATGCTTTGTATCTCACCTGTATGTTTTTATTAATCAGAGAAAATAAACAAAATACAGTAAAAAAAAAGTTTAATTATAGTAATTAGCCATTGTTAGAAAATAATGCTGCCAATTTTAAAAAGACAAAACAATTATCACTAAACTGCAACAGAAATTAAAGCAAGCATTTAATTTAATATTGAAAGCATTACCATCTAAAATTAGCAAATTGTTTTCATACAATCATTACCATTTGAATGTCAAACAAAAAATAATATAAAGCAAACTAGAATTTCTGATGAAATTTATCAATACAACATTTGCATTATTAACTTCATAATTCATTTAAAAAATTGTATGACAATAATAAAATGTTTTCTCATTTAATGCAAATATAGCAGAATTTCAACTCGCAGCAATGCTACTTTCAATGAAAATTAGAATTTATGAACTCCTTATAGTTGCTTCTATAGTTTATTAAATGATTATTGAAATATATAATTCATTTTTACAACAAAAATTTAAACACATTAAAAGCCCAAGCACTTTTTTTCATTTTCTTATAATTCAACACCAGAGATTTATGACAAATTTCATATGATATGAATGAATATTTCAAAGAAATTTTTCAGTAAACAAATAATATAAATATTGACTAGGTAGGAAATCTGGAAAGGGATTATTTCTGTAACAGAAAGATGCATAGTATAATATAATAGAATTCTTCAGATATAAAGTAAACTGTAACAACTAAATGCATATATTACATTCCTGAACTCCTTGCAGAAAGTTAATAACAAAATGCAACAATTCCGTATAAAAAAGAAAGATATAAAGTATAAAATATTCCATTGTTTACTGTATAATGAGCAATACATTTTAGCACGAAAAAAATATACCATATTTATAAAGAAAGAAACAATTTTTTAACAAGCATTTTATAATTAAAAAGTAAAAAAAGTATTGTTGATAATAAAAATTTACTTAGATTTAATGTGAATCGTTTCATTTTTATATTCTTAATTATACACATGAAAGGACTTCGGTGCTTAGAATATCCAAATATTTATAATAATTCAATGATAGAACTTTTAAGTTTAAAGTCAATTGAAAAAATGCTATCCAAATTAATTATTCTGTCGCTACAATGAAAAGAAATGATAATTTTAAGATAAAAATTTATGTGGGGTGGGGGAAAAAATAGTGGTTTATGAATGCAGCATCAGAATTTTTTTTTTTTTTTTTTTTTGAAGAATTTCCCCAAGTAAGAAAACAACTGCTTTTAGTAATAAAGCAGATCTGCAATTTAGTATGGAGATGGCATTATAGGACAATATTGCATATAATTGAAAAAATTTAAATTCACTTTTTATGCACATTATGATTGGAATGATAAAATAAAATAATTTCAAGAAATAGAAGAAACAAAATAATCTGCACAGACAGATGTGCAATATAAATAAAATGCTAAGTATAATATTCTTTAATACAAGTGGTTAAATAATTATAAAAATTTTATAGGCACTTGGAAGAACAGTTCAAAATTATTGCTTTACTTTAATGTACTTTATAGATTTTTAAAAATGTTTTTTCAGTAAATATAAATATCAAAACAGAAAAAAAAAAATTTCTTACAATTTTATAATACAATGGTTAACAAATAAGATTTTTTTAAGTTAATAGCAGCCAAAATAAAAACTAAGTGATTATTTAAATGTTAAAAAAAATCATTTCAATATAATATGCACTTAATATTTTTTGGTTTATGAATGAAATCACATTTCTCACAGGGAGTAAAATACTAAAAATATCAAAAATGAAAGGCTATAATAAACATCGAAGCTCTATTACAATTGATCATGAATAAACAGCAACAGAAAAACTTTACATAATCAAACTGATCAAACAATCCATATAATTCACCAAATATGAAATTCTGCTTTATCCTAACATTGATTTGCATTCCATTTTATGTCTGGCATGCCAATAACTTTTCTAAAGGGTAAAAGAAAAAAAAAAAAAAAATTAGAATTCAAGTTATTTGAATAAAAATGAGCACATAACTAACTTTCTTTTACTAAAATGTTTTTCAATATGTAATAATAAATAACACTGTTTAACTCTTTTATGTAAAATTACAATTAATTTTAACTGGAAAAAAGGAAAATAAAGTAGGTATATTAACATATGAACAAATAATTGACAAAACTCATAAGCAAATAAAAATTCATAAATTCTTATTATTTTTCCTTCTGAACTATTTAGAAAAATCGAAGATGTCAACTAAGGCAAATCATGTTGACAAGAGTATGAAGTGACAAATATTTTAATGAACAATTCCAAATATGATTTTATGTTAACTTTAATAAGATTCCAGTAATTACTGTTAAATGAGATTTTCTTCAAATATTTAAAAATTACAAGAGGTACAAGATTTATTTTTTATCTAATGCAAAGAAGTTACTGGAATTTATCATTTTATACAGATTTAACTAAACATATGATACACCTTGATTTAAAATTATAAGCTTCTGCTTGATTAATACACTCATATTAAGTCCTTTCAGTAGAAAATTGCAGGACTTTAATTCTGTGATACTTGTTTTTATTATATTTGAATTCTGAGCAGATGTGCACTACGTGCACAGGTACTCGACTCTCCTATCCAATCTAATAGTAGAAAATTGCTTCGTTTAAATTCAAAGTGCAAAAAAAATGTTTCGCTCATTTCAATACATGCCAAATATTCAGTTGGCAGACTGACTGATTTGGGAGCTTTAAAAATATTTATCAAGTCTTGTTTTTCAGATTCTGATGTTATTGCAAATGACATCCAAGATTTTTCAAAATCCTTTTAACATTCTTATAGAAATTATTAACGTTCTTACATAGGAATACTTATCCCAGAACTTCAAGTGTAAATTGATTTGCATCAAAGCAATATTATCACAGAAAAGTATTCATTGCTGAAATTTTATAAGTCTTCTGCACATACAGTTTGGTTGGTTAGATTAATTTTCTTGCGACTTCTTTCAGAACTACTTAGATTTGATTGAAAAAATATTCTCCAAAATGAAATTTAAAAAAGATTAGCCGATGAGTATTTGTAGTCACTGTTAATACTTTAAACTAGTAAATTTGATCCACAGTGGCAAACAATTGTCAGTGTAAAGTTGCAGCAATACAAGTGCCATTAATCATAATTATAACATTTAATTTCAGTATTTGAATTACCTATATATGCCACTTATTGCAAGGTTTTAGGATAAATCTCTTGTAATTGATTTCAATTAAAATGATCGACTTCACTATGTCAGTACTGTTTCTTAATTGATCCTTACATAAAACCTTTGATTATTTTGTACAATTTACGTTCATAATTAAGCTGTGGCAGGGTGGATTGATCGTGCTCAGTGGCCAACAATGGCCCCTCAGACCACAGTATGGATATCCCTGATCTAATGCAATGCAAATAGAAATTTAATAATTGGCAATACTTTATCCATATTGCACATATTTTGACCATGAAAAGGATTTTTTTTTTTTTTGCATGTATGTAGTCATTCTACTTTTCCATTTAAAATTTAAGATACATTATACTATTTACAAGTTAGTTCGGGCAATTTATCAGAAACTACATCCTTGATTACAATATATTTTATCTAATAAATCCTGGTTTCACAAAAGATGCCTGTATTGGTTCCGCTCATTAAAAATCAGCTAGATTACTAGAAAAGAAGAAGAAATTAGCTTTAAAACTTACAGCACAATTTGTGTTGCAGTAAGCAACTTTCGCACATTGCTTACAACGAAGTGTGGCTGACTTTCCACAAACAGCACAAAACATATCAGAAGCCACTTCTTCCTACAAGTAACAAAATAAAATTCATTGAACAGATGAAAAAGATTGTTGCTTAAATACTAATATGGTAAACAATTATATTCAGTAAAAGCATTGAAAATTAATGTTAAATTTCCTTATTCCTTTCATAGTATATTAGCACAATATGCTATTGATGATGCAGATCTATATAAAAAAAAATGTACAAAAGAAAACCTACTTGCACAACATTATAAATAATGATATAGAAAATGAAAAGCCCCATAATAGCATATAATTAATATCCTGAAATAAGAATTACATTTAAAAATCAAAGACAATAACTTTTCATTTCCTCCCATTTGAAAATCAGATAGAGAATAAAATTCATAGAATTAGCATTGTTGAGAAATTCTTAAGAGTTAAAATTTTAATCTTAAGATTTTCTCAATAATACTAATTATATATTAAATTATGACTATACACATTATGTTGTCTAGAAAGTATTCACTACTGTTGTATTTTTAAATTTTCTATGGGTTATAATTTTTGTTATTTCAGGAATCATCTAAATTAAATACCACAATTATAGTTTAGTACATATATATAGTTTAAACAAACCTCAATCACATTTTTTTTTGTCAAATTCTCATAATGATTAAAAAAATATTAGTATACAGGGCAGTGTGATACATTAAATTGAATCTTAATAGATTTCAATTTTTTTTTTGTTTCATTAAAAAGATCAGTATTGAAAATATTAAATATATATGTGTGTGTATATATATACTGCACAATATCAGCAATAGATAATACAGCAATTTTACTAAGACCCTGATGAAATAAATATATTTTTAGTTATTTTTTTTCTAAGCAATTTGAATTAAATTTTATAAAAAGCAAACCAGCTCGGTTAATTTTTGGAGAAATGAGGTTTAACTTGTAATAAAAAAAATTAAATATTCAATGTACTTGTAATAATATTTAGAAGTTTAAGTTGATAATTCTAAAATATTAAAAAGGGAATATTTTAAAAATTTACATTATATTAAAACACACAAACATTCAAATAATCTAAAAAAGTTAAATAAAATGTCAGGGAATAAATTTCTTTACATAACCTGGTTATGGATAAGAACAATTTCATCTTTTTAAACAACTACTTCAAATTAATTTTTAAAAAAGAATTTATGTATTAGAAAATTAGATTAAGAAATAGTGTTAATCTGTTTTAATAAAGCAATAAACCAAAAACTGAGGAAAGCAAATTACATTTTTTAAAAAATCCTCTAAATATTCATCAGATAAACTAATGTATAAATATTACACTTCAAACACCATCAAATACTTACAGATCAAAGAGTGCTTAAAGCCCCTTCAGTTTTCCAAACAATCACTATGCAGCTATTTCATTATTAAAAACCGAGTTCATCTGTCATATAAATTCTCTGTCATTATTTAATTCACAGGATTTGAAGAAAAAAGAAGCACTAATATGTTTTGCTACACTTTGACACACAATAATACACATAACTACTTCCACTCATATATTTGGAAGGAACAAAGATTCATTTCCCTAGAAATTGACAAAATGTTCTTTGATGCAATTTCTAATAAGCCTTACATTAATCATAGAAGGAAATTAAAAGGAAAAATTAAGAAATCACATGCACTGCTCAGTGTAAGAAAAGTTGCTCAATATTGCAGTTTATCTGTTCCAGCACCCAGAAGGTAAGAGAATGAATTAAAGGTGTATATGCATTTCCCCCTTGATAACTGGACCAACCAAAAAATCAGCTTCTGATGATGCATTCATTGGGACCTCTGTATTTCAAAGAAGAGGACCTTAAAGAGGAAATTAAGAAGACAAGAAAAATTGTCACTCATTCGTGAAAAAGAATTCTGTACAATTTTTTTTTCTGTACATGTTTCGAAGATGAGTATTAAATGAACAAGATTAAAAACATTATACAGATTATAATGAGAAAAAAAAAAATTAGAAAGAAATTGCATTCATTTTTGAAGCAGGAGTGCCCATTGATAAAAATGTTAAGTAATTCATACAAGGTGGTTATAATTAAGTGACCCTATTCAGACCCCGTTCTGTTTAACGGATTTCGATGAAACTTGGTATATACGGTATAATGACCATGGGAAAAAGATTTCTGCAATAAATAATAAAAAAAAATCAAATTTTGATCATCAGATTGCAATTTGCAGCAAATTCCTTATGTAAATTAGTCAAACCTATAAAGAGACTTGCAGTTATTGCTAGAAAATCATTCTGCATGCCTTTGTCATCGTTAACCCTGCCCTTACAGAAAAAAGATCGAGCTTTACTGGTAAAATTGTTTTATCAGAACGGCAGCAATAACTTAGCTGCGCTGCGTGAATATCGTTATTTAAAGGGATTGCAAAAAGGGCCCATGTCGAAGAATGGTTTGAAGAAGATGGCTATGAAATTTGAAGTGACTGGAGACTTGGGTGTGCTGCCAGGAAGAGGGCAGAAACCGGTTGCGAATGAAACTATAGCAGTCACTATTGCTGTGATTGAAAGAGCCTCCACTTCCAGCTATTCTTCAGCAAGTGCTCGTGAGTTGGCGATTTCGTGGTCGACAGTACGAAAAATTCTGTGATCCATGTTAAAATGATATCCGTATAAGATCCATTGGTGCAAATACTACAACCTCAAGACCACCAAACATGCTAAGTATTTGCTTGCCGATTTTTGGCGAGAATGGACGTTAATGACAAGTGGCCTTGGCAAATTCTATGGTCAGATGAGGAGCACTTTCCTTTAGATGGAGCTGTGAATAATCAAAATTGTCGCATATGGGGTGCTTCACCTCGTAATGTCCTGCACCAGCAACCACTTCCTTCCGATTACGTGACTGCATGGCGTGAATTTACTGATTTTATCCTCGAACCGCTTTTCCCGAACTCGCAATCCTCAAGATCCTAAACGAGCCCTGTCACCAGTGCACGGTACAGTTAACTCCTTCGCCAACAGGTCATTCCTGCTTTACAAGAACGGCAATGTTCGCAGACCACTATTTTCATGCAAGATGGAGCAACTCCTCACATTATCTGAGTTGAAATCCAACATTACATGCCATGTTCCTGAAATTCCTCTAGAGTTTCTTCGCGCTACCATTGAACACGTTATAATGCGCTTTCAACATGTAATTTATGTCAATGGAGCACATGTTTTGCATATTCTGTACTTGAATAAATTTAAATTGTTTTGACAAATTTTTTGTCCTTCGTCAGGGGCCACAATTCCCTTTGGTGATCAAAATTTGAACTATTTTTTAATTGCAGAAATTGTTTTCCCCACGGTCAATATACCATGTATATCAAGTTTCATCAATATCTGTTAGGCAGAACTGGCTCTCGAGAGGTCTTAATAAGGTCACTTTTATTATAACCATCCTGTACAAAGATTAAAAATAACATTAGTGTTACTAAATTTGCAGACTTTAGAGAGGTAGAAAATAATTTCTCAGAAAATACAAGTTAGTTAAATAATTGTCAATTTTTAATCAATAAAAATGACTGATTAAATTATTTTAAAAGAAAAAAAGTTGGGTACTTACGTACTAACGGTACCTTGGCGACAATTAGTGAAAACGCGCCAACCGCCGCTACAGATTTGGCGGTTTTTAAGTGGCGCCAATCCACTTTTATTGGTTTGGTAACCTTTCCAACTGCCAGAATAAATTGTGCTGCCATCTGCAATGTTTTCAATAATTTCATCAAAAAGGGTAGAGCCATTTCTATTAGGAACGGTGACAACAAACGAATCTCTGGTTTCTCTACATATACCACCAAACACCCACTGTTGGGGTAATACTCGACCACAACGACTTTTACGTTTAGTAAACAGACTTTCATCAATTTCCACAATGCAATCTGGTCCACCAACCTTTTTTTTTGGTTTATTCACCGTATCCAAGACACATAATTCACGCATGTAATTGTTCCAATCGATAACAGTTTTATCCGATATATCAAGTTGCTTTTCACAGAATTTAATCGACGTCAACTCTTCGCACCAGCAGTATATGAATCTCAAAGCTGTACGAAATGGAAGTCTGCTGCCTTCAAACCAGTTGTCTTTTCGGAATCCCACACGATGAGCGCACTGACTGGAATTGCATTTCCAAAACTTACGTTCACCAAAATAAAGTTTCATTTCATGCGAATTGGGACATTTTCGTTGTTTTGGTAAAATATTCCGCTCCTGGAAAAATAAAATTGCATCGTTCTCCGTTTCTGGCAAATCCCAAACACGCATTTTCGTATCACAACAATATGGCGTCGAAACTCAGCAAATCTGCAGCCGTTAAGATTGCCGCCACTTAAAAAGCGCCAAATCTGCAGGGGTTACTGTATTGGCGCCACTGAAAAACCGCCAAATTGCACGGGTGCCATTGGCGACACGTTTTTAACGCCAAGTTTGTCGCCAAGGTACCGTTAGTACGTAAGTACCAAAAGTTGTATATATAATTGGAAACTCAAAATTATTGCACTAATTACTAATATAACTTTATTTTCACTACTATGATTCAATGAAAATTCCTTTCATTATAATCAGCTAGGAAAATGTATTTCAATTAAAAGGATCTTTATTAACAGTGATTATATTTTGAATTGCTAATATTTTACTGCTAACTAATCCATAAAAATTACATCTGATAAGAGCAAATTATACCAAATATTAATTAAATAGTTTCCAAACATAAGGGGAGAACTTTATGTTAATTTTTGTGAACACCATTAACATTCACATTGGAACATATATACTTTCATTTTGAATTGTGATTTGAAATCATGAATAGTTAGCACATTTTTATTTCTCTTGAGTATTAGTTTTAAAAAAATATTGTTAAAGTTAAAATTCTTCCAAAATAGCTGGGAGAAAGAGTAAGAAATGAGAAACTCTCCCAGCAAATTAATAAGCAGATCTCCTGGCTACGAAGCATAAAATATCATACATCATAATTTTGTAACATTATTTTAAAGTAATTCATACAATTAGTTTTAAAGCTTTTTTTAAACTATTAAATGACAAAATATTGAAATCTGCCAAATTACATTTATCCTAATTTTTTAACTAATTTACTATTTTTAAGTGAAGTTTAATCAAAATATAATTACTGATTTGAAAATCCCCAAAAATATTTTTTATAAACGTTTTTAAATATATTCTTTAAAATATTTCACATTTACAAATATTTTGGGTGTTTATTACATAGTGCTGAATTTAAAATCCTTTTTTTTTTATGAGAAACAAGAGTTCGATTTTCCTTTATATTTATATTTCAGTTAAAACGAACATCATAACTTTTTTAGCAATTTATCTTCAAAAAATAGGAAGCATCCAATATATATTCACAAGTAACAGTCATTTTTGACTAGACTCTGTTATTTGTTTCAAATATTTTCAATGTGAAAATTTATTAAAATAAATCAATTAAATACCAAAATAAAAAAAAAATTGATAAAGCTGATAAAATTCCTTTCTTAAAAAAACCTTCATATGTTCAATTTGTGAACTTACATTCTTTATGATATTTGTAAATTAGATTAATATAGCTTTTTAAAAAAAATAATAATGCATGTATTATTACATAATGCCAATTTAAATGAGACGCATTACAATCAAGAGCACCCCTGCTAGCGACATAACAAAATTATTTCACAAGTATCATATTCATAATGACAAAAATTACCACATTCATAAAAAGCACACATATTATTAAAAAAATATGAATGATAACAATTAATATTGAAGTAACAATGCCTGAATTTGTATAAGAAATACAAGAATTTAAGTGAAACAATAATAATTTTAATAATTTACACCAAACTTTAAAAGAAATATATTAAGATGGGGGAGGGGGGAGAGAAAAGCATGTAACAAACATATTTATAAATATCACATAGTTTGTGAAACCCACTAATATGAAATAAATTTTTAAGTAGATTTTCCTTTGATAAATTATAAATACTCTAGTTTCTAAAAATTCAGGAAGATTCTAAAAAATTGCGATGGATTTTTACAAAACTTTGCAGACATCCATACAGTACTTTACAAATCAGATTAAAAAAAAAAAACAATGCTCATTTTCTGGTTGGAAAATACACAAAACGAAAATATAGTATCCAAGTCAATGTGTAATCAACTTCAATATGAACTATGATAGCCTCTAATATTTATACGGGCAAAACAAGGCTGTTCATTGTTCAAAATGCTTATTTAACTTTGTTGACAGGAAAGCTTATTATTGTATCAAAGCAGCAAAGTCTCCGAAAGATTACAGAAGTTGATTTTCTTAAAGCATCCCAAACAATATGCAAAATACTCTCCTCGCGAAGACAATTTATTATCTTATAGGATGAAACGCCAATTATATTGCATAATGACAAACAATTGGATCGAGAATGTGATGTTATATAATTGAGAAATAACAGTACCTCTTAGGATGATATATAATTCAGTACAGTAATCACAAGACATATCTCTCCATATACATATTTTACCATCAAATCTGGTATCATGAATATGACTTGGATAACAGTGGGTTCCTGGTTCCCAATAGACCAATATTTTCCTTGAATTGCAAACAAAACCCAGATATGTCAGTAAATAGTACAGGTTTCCACTAACTTGGATTCTAATTAACATGGGTATGAGAACAATTACTCATTTCATAGTGGAAGGAGAGTGCAGGATGCTTCAGAATCGCAGTTGATCTGGATACTAATTTTTTGGTAGTAGTAGCGACAAAAGAGAATCTTGCGTGGGTGCAACGGTGGTGGCGGCTGTTTTATGTCACCTAGTGATTAACTGTGAATGTCAGTAATCTGCAATTACATCTATAGGTCCCTACTAGAAACCAATTCTTTTCTTAGAAATGCATTCCTGCCTATGAATTATATCTTACAATATATAGAACGGTACTTACGTATTAACGATACCTTGGCGACAGTTGCGCCAATAAAGAGCACAAGCGCCAACCGCAGCTACAGATTTGGCGGTTTTTCAGTGGCGCCAATCTACACTTAAAATTTTTGTTCCCAAATAATAAAATATATAAAACATTTCATTTAAAATCAAAACGCTTTCAAAAAATTTTTGTTCCAAATAATAAAATATATAAAACACTTCATTTAAAATCAAAACGCTTTCAAAATTCAAATAGTTTCATCAATTTCCACAATACAATCTGGTCCACCTACCTTCTTTTTTGGTTTATTCTCCATATCCAAGACACATAATTCGCGCATGTAATTGTTCCAATCCATAACAGTTTTATCCGATAAATCAAAAGTTGCTTTTCACAAAATTTAATCGACGTCAACTCCTTGCACCAGCAGTATGTGAATCTCAAAGCTGTACAAAATGGAATTCTGCTTCCCTTAAACCAGTTGTCTTTTCCAAGTCTCACACAATAAACACACTGACTGAAATTGCATTTCCAAAACTTACGTTCACCAAAATAAAGTTTCATGTCATGAGAATTGGGACATTTTCGTTGTTTTTGGTAAAATATTCCGCTCCTGAAAAAATAAAATTGCATTTTGTTCCGTTTCTGGCAAATCCCAAATACGCATTTTCGTAACACTACAAAATGGCGTCAAAACTCAGCAAATCTGCAGCTGTTAGATTGGCGCCACTTAAAAATCGCCAAGGTATCGTTAATACGCAAGTACCTATAGAACTTTTGTCTGTTTCTATAAGCCCAAAAGCTCACCATGGAAATTCAGATAAATAGTGTTGAGTACTTATAAGTATAACATAGTTACCTTAAAAATTTCACTGTGAAATTTTTTTTTTTTTTTTTTTTTTTTTTGCAGAAATTTGTGTGGCCACATTTTCAACATTAAATGACAGCAGCACCATTAATTTGCATATCATATTTTCATATAACATTAATTTTTATGGGTAGAATGTAATTTTTTTTTAAAAAAAAGTATTCAAATCAGTGAAAATAAAAGAGACTTCAATATAGATATGGGAAAAAAAAAAAAAAAAAAAACCTGTTTATGTGTTTATAAACAGGCCTGTAAAGTATCGTATTAAAATCCATCGGAGTTCTTAAATTAGTCTATCTGCTCTGAAACAAGAGCAAGTTGCTAATAGTAAAGTACACCATAAGGTTTGTGATGAACAGGGGAGAAGGGAAGAAATCGCCCATTTAAAAATTTTTCCTTTCAGATGCGGGGACATATAATTGCTCAACACTACACCTGCAGAATACTAGAAAGAAGACTTCTCTATCAATAAGTAGCATGCATTTCTTTTTTGGAAGGGGGTAAGGGGGCTTCAGTGTAAACAGCATCAGCAAAGAAACAGCTTCTTTTTAATCAAATTTTCAGTTCTAGGTGGGAATTTAGCTTTCACCAGGCAAATGAAAAACTTGGATTGAAAAATAATATTTTTTAAAATTGCAATATCCATCCCATTTATTAATTAATTTGCTCAATTAATTCACTATTTTAAAGTAAGAAATATTCAGCTTTTGAATAATAATATTTTAACACTAAAAAGAATATTTTGAAAACAATTTTTTTCCCTCTCGAAACAAAAACTTATGATCATAACGCTTTACTAATCTTTTAAAATTTTATTAATTATATGCCATATTATTAAATATTGATTTGTCACCCTTACAATATATGATTTGCAATATATGTGTTATTGGTTGGTTAAGTATTATGAAAATCGAAGATGATTGATATGCTATTAATTTCAAAGTTCATTGGTGTGCAACTATTTTGACTTTTTTTTTTAAATCATCATAATTCAGTAAAATCGATGCAATTTATTTAACCATGTTTTTTATTAACACAAAAAATTTCACAACATGAAATCAATAGATTATACTTCCAGTCGAACATCTTCAGCTTTTTGAAATGTAGCGAGATACAACTTTTTATACAATATCAGTATCCAAATTAAGATTCATAATTCTTTTGGATATTCATAATATGAGTCAGTTACTAATTAATGCCGAAAAATGTAACTCATATCAAATATACTTCTATCCTAATGTTCCCCCATTCATAAGAGTCCTGACGTGCCTCACGAGGCAATTTTCTAAACTAATATTTGTGGCTAATTTTCTAGAGTACATAGAAAACTGTTTTATATTGTAATATATAGTTTAATTTTTTTATAAATGCATGCCCTTTTTTTAAATTAATTACTTTTCTCCATTAAATGAGATATCTGCATTAACAGAGTTAAATATATATATATATACATTTTTTAGAAGAAAGATAATTGGCTTTGTCTGATAAGCTATAGGTACAAACATGTCCCATTAGAAACATTTAGTATTGTTTTCACATTGTTTTAATTTTGCAATATTAGAAAAATTACAGCCTCTATCCCAATCTACCACCATCTTACTATATTTACGTACTTACTATATTCTATAAATGTTAATATCATCGAACAATTTTTCAATGATATAAACAGTAAACACAGAATGAATTTTTCTGTGATGATATAATATTTCTTGAGTTGAGCAATCCTATGTACCATCTTATAAAATGCTAACAAAGCACTGAGTCCTTTCAGACCTGATGTTCATTACAATAGACATACATTTTAAAATATAATTTTTTTTTATTCACTGACTGCAGAGAGTTGAAATTTGTTTCATGGATAGATGAAAGATTTAATATTTTTGATATAGTTGACTTATTGCCAAACCAAGAAATGCAACAAATTTTCAGTTTCCCTTTTTTGAAAATGGAGTCATACGCTAGTCTGCAAAAAAGTGAGCAATTTTTTTATTTTTATAAATAATTCCTGTTAATATTATTAATTCCATTAATATGAATAATACCTTCTAATATGTCAATGATTTTTTTCTATAGTTCTCATACACTAATCTCAACATTAATAGTAATTTTATTTTATTACTGGTCGTAGTTTAGACAAAATATGAGCCAAATAGCATGTCCAATTACTGTGGACATTGGGTGCAGGTGGTGCTGTTTTTCAGATAATTGATATATTTGTTATCCAATTTATTTAGGCAAGTAAATTATTTTAAAATTGACAACAAGTGATCTGTAGGATAAAATATTTATTTTTCCTTCGAAGAAAATATAATCTGAAAAATTTTTGAATTAAAAAAAAAAAATTAGGATAATATTGATAGTGCTGAAGTATTAGATATTGAAGAATTGATTTCTGATGATGATTACATTATTAATAGTGATAATCAATCTGCCAAATTTTTTTTTTTAAATTCTTGGAAATTTTTTCCAGTAATTAGTTTAAGCTTTATATTACACAATATTATTATTGAAAACTGATGTAGCTGATGTTTCATCCGAAAATTCCAATGATGAAATTTCTGATGAAGTTTCCCATACATTATTTCCTCTTACAACAAAACAAAACAAAAAAAAAAGAATCATTTGAAACAAAAGATTTAGAGTTCATTAATGAAACAACAGATGAGAATTTGAATTTGGAACAAGATTTATTACATATATCAAGATCTATTTTCAGATATGTACAGTCATCATTATCGCTTATTGCACAAAATAAAAACATGCCAAAAGAGTGACTAAAATTCACCCTCATCTCAAGGTTATTAATGACTGTGTGGATCATTTGCCAAAATTTGATGATAAATAAGAAGCAGTTCAATATGAAAATTTTGGTTGCAGTGGTAAAACCCACATCTACTAAATAAATTTACTGTTCATTTGTGCTTCACGAAGAGAAAAAATTAATTTTTAATTTGCATGTAAAATAATATAAAACTCATCTATTTCGATACATAAAAATCAGAATATTTGAAATATATTTGAATATTATTTCTCATGTACATTCCATTATGACATAAAATTAATTAAAATATTGACTTTTTGAAACTTATTTAAAGGTATAACTTCTTTATCTAGCTTTTTTATAAAAAGAAATTGATATTTAAAACAAAAATCCTGACAGAAGTTCAAGCGCTGAATATTTGACTTTTACAACCTGATTGAATGTTTGTCCCTTCCAATAGACACTTGCCTATTTTCTTATAAAACTACTTTTTTCTTCATTTTTTTTACTTTAACCTGCTTATTAGCATCATATTATTATATTTTAACATGGTAATTATTTTTTATTATTTGTCACATTTAAGTTAGGTCTGAAAATGTTAAAAAAATACATTTTAGTGAGATATAGCTACTAAATATAGCTATATCATTTTAGCTATAACTCGCTTTTTTTTCCCACTTACTATAACTTTCTCATAAGCAAATCTGGTTTACCAAACACATTGGAATGATTGGTTTTAAGTGATGTTTCAACTTACGGGTATTATGAACTACGAGCTAGAAATTTAATATGCAATATACATAGTAATCTCTCTTTGTCAATGCCTTCCCCATCACTATTAAACTAAGACAATGAATTTTTGTAATTATTAGATAAAATAACCATCCTTTTTCATAACTATAATTTTACTTCTAAATGACAATATTTCTCTAATGAGGAAATAACCTTAAACTTATTACAATGTAAATACAATAGTTCAGATGAATAACTAAATCATGCACAGTGAAGAGAGTTGATTTACTCTAGTCGAAGTTTGGATACATTAAAATAGTAAGGCAGAATTTTGAAGAAGGTATTATGAGTGGAAATTAAAAAACACTAGTAGAAGTGACAAATAAATGAAATTAAACATTTTATATTGAGCTATCTGCCAGAAACTTTGAATCCAAGTACATCTAAAAGTGATGCATATGCAAGATGGTAAAAGCAATGTTTTATAATATATACAATATACTAATGATGCCAACCCAAATAATAATGTAGCCCTATTATAAGCAATGACATAGTAAAAGTATCAATATATATATATATATATATATAATTTATTATGAAGAAAAACTTCACAGCTGAAAAATATAAAAAGTAATACCCATACTTCAATATCCTAATTGATTTATTAAAACAATATTGTTATAATGTCAATAAAAAATCATTTCACATGCATATACCAACAATAATAATAAAGGCTGAGGAAGAAAAAAAAATGGTTGCTTAATTATTATTTAACACAAAACACATATGTCATGCTTAGGAATCATTCTGATAAAATCAATTATATTACATTAATCAGGCATTACTAATTTATGAGCATTATGAAATTACAATAAAAGATAATTAAAACAAATTTAAACTTACCTTATTACTTGACATCAAAAGTGCAGCATTTGCAGAAGCTTGATTGATAGAGTTTGGTATTTGCTGCATAGACTGTTGATAACTGTTAGTGTTACAAACTTGAGAAACTTGTTGTGAATTAATAACTGCAGTGTTAGCAATGGTATTTGGTATGCCATAGTTATTCTGCCCTGTATTATTTACAACTATTCTTTCAGTAGATGCTGTAGGTTGTTTATATACATAATGGTTCATAGTATTATTCATAGAAGGCTGGGCATACCTTGGAGGAACAGAAGTAGTCCGAGGAAGAACAACCTGATGAACATTATACATTTGACCATTTCCAATAATAACATTTGTTGTAGGAATATTGTGATTCACACTTGTTGCAATGTTTGATGGTGGTGGCTGAGGTTGTTTTGTAGCAAGGTTTAAAAAAAATTTGGAGAAATTTGGATTATTATGAAATGGTACTGTCATATTAGGAGGCAGAACATGTCTTTGCTGCATTCGTAATACATTCTGAATTTGATTATTATTGCTTATAGAAACATTGGGTGGAACACATTGAAGACTCTGATTGCAAAAAGTATTGACAACTTGGGTATTTGCTGGAGAAATATCTACAACAGCCAAATTATTCACAGGGACTGTCGATTGCGAAATGTTTGATGTAGCAACAGATAAATGAGGTGAAAGTGGGTTCTGCGAATAAGCTAAATTATTCACAGGAATAGTAGATTGAGTAATGTTTGATGTGGCAATAGATAAATGAGGTGATGAAAAAGTATTTTGTGAATAGGCCAAATTATTCACAGGAGTTGTTGATTGAGAAATGTTTGGTGTGACAACAGGTAAATGAGTTGAATAAGTATTTTGTGAATAAGCACACTGGGATAAAGAGGAAGCAGAAGCTTCAAAATTTTCTTTTTTCACCTGCATCGGGGTCAAGATCCTCTCTTCATTATGAGACATGGCACTTTCAGGTCTAGCTGGAGTCCTAGGACCACTACCACGAGATGGAGTTTCTCTGAACTCGCTTGTCGTTATGTCAGTCCTTGGAGTAATACTAGGGATTGCAGGCATGATAGAAGGATAATGATGTACAATCCCCAAGTGCTCAGATTCTGGAAACAATGAATTTTCTTGCATAGACTGGATTTGTGTTTGAATTTTTTTAATGTGATTAACTGGCTCTGTTGACTGGGGTATAAAATTACAGGATTCATTTTCCATTGCCAATACTGTACTTAAGGACACACCTTCATTTATTTTACTTATTTCTTGAGGGAAGGGGACTGAATGAGAGTTACTAAACTGACAACTACTTTCTAAATTACTTTCTTTTTTAATTTGAAGGAATTTAGTTTTCTTCTGCATAGAATCTGAAAGTCTCATAAAATTTCCATAATGATTCTGTAAGGAGAGTGCAATTTTTAATATGAGCTCATCCATTTTTAGTTTCTCCACAATATCTTTGTCAACTGTTCCAGCATTTTTATATTTTTCAACTTCCTTTTCATGGGCCACTATTCTTTCATTCAGAGACCATTTTGGATTGTTAGACATATCTACAACACATAAGATGCATAAAGCATCCAATTCGGCACTACAATAATGAAACAGGGCCTCAGATGAAAGATTCTCAATTTCTGATGGATAAGAAAAATTTTCTAGGCTGTCACTGATAGAAGAACTAAGTTCTAAGCAAGATCCAGATATTTTATTAGAATCTTTATTAATGTCTGAATTTTCACAATTGTCAGATTGTTTTGTTTGAATTGTTTGGTCAAATATATTACTAAGGCTAGGAATATTAGAATTTGCACAAGTTACATCCTTGATTAGTGCTCCAAAATCACTGCCATTATACCCTTCAGTAGCAAAAGTAGAAGTATTTTGAGCAGGAGCATTCACTGCTGAATGCAAATCTGGATTTTCAAATGAAATGAAAGCATCCCCAGAAATTCCAGATGGTATAGTATCTATTGCCAATTGAGGGTTGTTGAGGAATGATGAAATACTTGATTCTCCATCAATTGGAGTTTCATAGGGAATGGATGTAGTTGTCATAGAATTACTGAAAATCTGAAGATTTGGTTCAGGTGAATAAATAGAAGTAGATATGCTTACAGAAGCAATCATACGTTCTTTAAAAGTTTCAATAGGATCTTCAATGCTGGAATTTATTATATTGGTAGATGGTAAGGAACCTAACTCGTATGTCAATGGCAAATCCAAAGGAGACGGTGAAGTTTCAGATAATTTATCCAATGATGGCATACTTGGAAGACTGGCTGAACCTGAAAAAGAAATGTCATTTTCATCCTTCTGAGATGAGTTCTTAAAATGAGATGACTCATTTTGATAATAAATACTAGATAAATAACAGCCATTACTTTGAAGTTCATATGAAGCATAATTAACAACAACCACTGCAGGAATTGGAGATAATCTATACGTACCATGTTGGGCATTATTAACAATAAGTTGTCCTCTTTTATTTTTGAATTTCTTTAATGGAATCTTCTTTGTTATATCAACAGCATGCTTATCCAAGTTTTTTATATTTTTATAAAATCCAAGTTTAGCTTTTATCTTGGGAATTTCAAGCTCTTGATATGAGTCTGGTAAAGTTATAGAAAATATACCATTCTGGACAGTAGTCGGCAACATTTGCTTCCGATTATTTTTAATAGTTTTTAATACAGGAGAGGCAGAGGATTGCACTGTTGACTTCAATTCATTACTTTTTGGAATTTCAGTATTACGTTTCTTTTTCTTGGCAACTTTAAGATCAGATTTATTTGAAGCAGTCAACTTTCTTTTCTTCTTCACTTTCACATTTTCAGAATTCTCAATTAGTGAGCTATCTCCTACATTGGAACTAGGGTGCTTTATTTCTTTTTCAGAAACATCTGAGAATTCAGGAGATTTTAAACTTTTGAGGTGGTTATATCCCTTTCCAATAGAAAATTGTCCAGCTAATCTTTGTTGATCATATTTTGGTAAATTTTTATATAATTTATTTTTTATAGTACTGGTACTTCTAAATTTATTATTCATCCCTCCTTTAAAAGATTTTACTTTATTGGCATTTTTATTTTTTAATGTACTTTCGCCATTTGCATCCTGCAATGTACTTTCGCCATTTGCATCCTGCAATGTACTTACGCCATTTGCATCCTGCATTGTACTTTCGCCATTTGCATCCTGCATTGTACTTTCGCCATTTGCATCCTGCATTGTACTTTTGCCATTTGCATCCTGCAATGTACTTTCGACATTTGCATTTTGCAATATATTTTTACTATCCTTACTTACTTTTCTACACTTGACACATAAATCATAGTTAACTTTATTAATTGGAGCTTCACACCACTTACACTTTTTTTTACGATTCTTATTAATTTTCACTACTCCTCCTTCAAAACGACAAATAGCATTAACAATTCTAAAGAGAACAGCTTGCACAGAATTAACAGCAGATGTGGATTCATCTGCAATATTAAATAAATGCGATTTTCTTTGTTTTACAGGGGGATACATTTCATCAGCATTAGAACCATTTGATTCATTAATTTTTAAATTTTTACGTTTTTCTAATAGCTGTTTTTTTCCATTCTGATTTTTAAAATTTTTCATGTGTTGTATGATTTCTGATATACTCTTATTTTCAAAATCAGGAGGTGAATTTGTAGACCTTTTTTTAACAGTTTTTCTAACAGAATATTTCTTTTTTGGTGATTTACTGACATTTGCTTTTTTATAACCTGATATTTTTTTAGACCTAACAGGACTTCTTGTGTTTTCAGAATAACATTGGTTTACATTTTGTAATTCCGATGCATAATTTAAAAACTCTTCATCTGCGCTACTAGAACTACTTTCAATTCGTTTTCTCCTTAAATTGATTCTCAATCCCTTTTTACGAGGTATTATAGCATTGGGATTATAGCCATTATCACAATTTGGATCCCACTCCATATCATCTTCATATGATAATTTTTTCTTTTTAAAGTGTCGTGTACTAGTACTTGGCCCGTCAATTTTGAACTCTTCACCAGAAGATGCACCAATTTCTTCACTAGAAGATCCATTGAAATCTCCCATTTCTGCTTGATGCAATTTTCTGTTTAAATATTTTTTTCTAGAACGCTTAAATTGGTTAAAAAGTTCCGACGTTACACGGGAGTTATCACGCAGATTATGTTGAACAACTTTTTTCTCTTTCAGTAAAGGTTGATCTTGGATATTCGTGTTTAACTTCTCATTTTTTTCAGATGTGTATTTAACTATTTCCTCCTCAGGAAGTCTCTTAATGTGTACCTTGCAAGGTACACAACAATTTTTCATTCTGAAACAAATAAAAAAAATAGTGTAAAACAAATTAGCTAATTGGAAAGTGTTTCAGTGAGATAACTGATTTATATACAGGATGTTTATAATTAAACTTGCCTTATAAACACCTAAAATGGATTGTAACATATGGTATGTAGACTATACAAGAAATGTGCTCTAGGAATTTAAAATAGCTAAAAAATGTCTATATGCAACATTTTTTAAAGGAAAAAACATTTAAATTTAACAAAATAAATAACAAACATGAATTAAATAAACACACTGTCCAGTGGCTTGAAATTTTGGAAGTGAATGAGAGTTGTCACATTGAGCACCTCTTACTGTATTGTTCTGGACATGATTAACAACTGCTCTTGTGACATTGGGCCATAATCTGTACTTACTTCAGCAAACAACTTGCTTTATCTCAAACAGCACAAGCTTAATGTTATTCATTTCCTTACCTTTATTTATTATGCCTTGATGACAGGGTGATCAAAAATCAGTCAATAAATGATCTAATTATTTATGTTTTACATGTTGATTGATTATTTTGTTAGATTTAAAGTTTTTCCATGAAAATCCCCATCTAGTGGACATTTTTGAACTAAAATTTTATTTTCTAAATTGCTGGAGCATATCATGTGTATAGTCTATGTATCAAATGTGGTTACAATCTGTTCACATGCTTTAGCTCGAGGATGCTATTATAAGTTTAATTATAATAACCTGTATATTGCATGTATATACAAGGTGCTACATGAAGTTGTGCCCGGCCTTATTTCCACAGGCATTGGTAGTAAACATAGTTCTAATTCTAAAATGTTTCAATTATGGTATGTTCATGTACGACTTTTTTATATTCAAAAATTCAAAGCTGGCGAGTAAAAGAATCTAACTTTTTTTTTATACAATCCATGTTTCCAATAGTTTATCTTTTGTAAACATTTACACCCATCTTAACAATGGTAGACAAAAAGTTTAACTTCTGCGTGACAAAAATTGAGCCATGTATTTAATTTCAAAGTTTAGAATTTTTTTGTCTTCACTCAGATGAGAAATTAATTAAAACCATTTGAGATTGAAGTTCTTCTACAACTTCTTAACAGCAATAAGAGGTTTTCCTTTTCATAAATGACAAATGCATCAATAGTAAATTGGACAAGCTCCATGCTATTGATAAGAATGAATTATGCAGCTGCCTTTTCAAAAACGATGCATGCCATTTGTAGATCCAACATGAAGGGGGCGTCTTCACATAAAGTAGCACATATACTATACACCAGCTACCAAATTCACTTAATAGCTCATTATATATAGTAATATGATAGAGTGGTTACTACATTCACTTGACATGACACCCATAGACTTCTACCTCCTATTGACCCAACTTGTCTGGAAGATTTAAAAATAAAATGGGGGGTGGGGAGGTCAGTCTTGCTTGTTGCATGCACAATTACATCCATATCTCAGTACTGTCATGCATTGCCACTAATAGGGAACATTATCTCTAAATAGATTCCTTCATTTTATGAATTATTTTCCTTTATGTTTATCTTCAACTTGTATGTACCAATCATGTTTATAAAATGCTTTTATAACCTTTGTTTTACAATGCTTGTTCTAATTTCTTTATCATGAAGAAATTAACTGCAACTTTCTAAATGACATTTTTTTTCTACCTTGTTTCATTTCACTGAATTCCACTTTGTACCCTGATTTCAATCTTGAATCGACTTAATAGTATAATTGAGCCCTCAATGAAAGATGAAAAAATTCAACTTTTAAATTAAATATATTGGTTAATTTTTTTTCCCCACAGAAGAGAAACACGTTGTGCTACATTTGTTAGGATAAGTATATTTTTACTGAATATATAAAAAGAATGGAAACTATTAAAAAATTCTTACTTTTTCTAATATAGATTTTTAAAATGCAAGAATGCAGTAACATGAATGATTACTTCATTTAAAACATTTTTGTAATTGGAACAATGTGCCTATTATCAGTGGTTATGGAAATAAAGACGTACAAATATATATATAATACATCTAAAAAATCTGATAAATTTTTTAAAAAACATCTGATAATTTTTTTTTATTCAGAAAAAAAAATCAAACCATATACAGAACCTATAATGTCTTCTTTTCTATACAAGACTTAATAACTAATAGATTGAAAATTAGTAGGTTGTTGTTGTTACCGTGCCCACTGACGAGCACAAGAAAATCAAATATTGTGGTGCTCCCAAATAATATTGGTTATGTTGTTTGCCATCTTCGAGCATAAATCCTCTTCCCAGGAATGGTCCAGACAATGGTATGGGGTGCTGCAACAACTGGCCGATCAAAGACATGGTGAGGAGTAAGCTTAACATCAGGGCTTATTCCTCATCATGTCTTTAAGGAGTTACTCCTCAAATGTCTCAGGTAAATAAATATATAATTAGATGTCACTAAAAAAATTATTGTTCAAATAATTATGCAGCATAAATTGTTTTCTAAATTTATAAGTCTTTAATCATATTGACTTTTAGTGGTGTCTCTACTGTTCATGGATAAATACTATATGATGCATTAAATTGTATTTAGATTTTGTAAAAACATAAAAGGAAAATAATTATTGCAATCTGTCTACCTAAAATTTACCTCAGTGATTGTATTCATTTATAAATCTTATTAATCAATTTATACCGACAAGACTTAAATTCATTAATATTTTTTTCCCTCAAATTATACCCACCAAAACAAGTAGATACATATAATCAATGAATACAAAATTAGAATTTAATTTGCATCAGAAAGCAAAATATCCTACTCTTTATTTTTTGAAATTACAAATGAGCACAGTTCAAAAAAAGGAAAAACAAAACAATATATTTTCATATACATTTAAGCTAAATGGCAATGCATCTTTACTTGAATACATTTACTTACAGGAAAGCTACGTCGTCCATGTTTAATGTTTTTCTTAGCTGTTCTACTTCAAATTTATTGAAGATTGAAAGGGGTGTCTTAGTAACAGGTGTACAATATTCTACAACAAAGGAAAATATAAAATTAATTAAAATAAGAGAAATAAATAATTAACCTGCTAACAATCCGAAAACAAAAAGGAACTCAAACATAACGCATTTTTATATACTTGGAACTTAAAAAAGGTTAAAAAAAAATACAATAAAAAAGAAAAGACATTTAAAAATTAATGAAAATTGTCCTTTTCAATTAGAAACACTGTTACTCAATTTTAAAATCATAATTTCAGCAACTCACGACGTTTTATTCTGTAACATTTTAATAAAACAAAATATGCAAATAAAACAAAATATCCAAATAAAACTTATAAATGTATATACTATTTTTGAATTGGTCAAAAAGAATTTCAAAGCCCTTTAAATATAAAATGAAGAACAGCTATCTGAAAATGTATTTTAAAATGCAAGTTCTTTAATATTTTTTTTTAAATTTAACATAACAAACCTTATATAATCTAGAAATAAATCTTTTTACCACAATTATAATCCTTAATACAATTAAAAAAATTTTCTTAATTTTAAATGAAATATTCTTTTAAAATTTCATAATGAAGCAAATTAGAGTATACAATGATGATCTAGGTTGTTAAAAGATCAAATTCATGAATTATTTCTAACAACAAGTGCAGAATTTAATATAGAATATTTTCCTAATATGTCAAAAATTCAAAAGATGTTTAAACACTTCCATAGGAATTCAATTCACTAAATGTTTTCATCAAAAAAATTTTTTTTATAGGAAGTAAATAATCCAAGAAATAACTCTAAAAATAACTAGTTTATAACTACAAATAAATATTTAAGCAATATATAAATAAACCCTTTTAACAAAATTTTTTATAATAAATATCACTCGGCAAATTTTTCACATATTATTCTCTTAACTAGGCGCTAAAGAATATATTACTTTTCATGATATATATTACTCAACTTTCTTTATTGATTAAACTTGGTCAATTAAAGTAGAAATATAATATAATGCTAGTTTAAATTATTTCGTAATGTACAAATTTTAATATTAAAAATATATAACTTTAATATTAAAAAATATATAAATATATATGTTTACATGTTAAAATTCCCCTGGATACTATATTTGGTACATAACTAAATAAAATATTCATTCAATTCTTAAAAAATTTTTAGCAGCAGAAATGTTATGGAAGAGATACAAGTAGTTCACAGATTTTACCCATGTTTTATTTATATCTTATACTATGACTTCAAATTTACAATAATCATACAAACATCAAAAACAACGATTTTTTAATGATATTGTATATATATTGCGAATCACCCACAAAGCATTTTGTCAAGAGGAAAAAAAAAAATAGAATGACATAAAATGTTTTATAAATTTATTAAGTAAGCAGATTGCAATATCACTTATTAATTCCGATTTATTCCCGTCTTATATGTATCCTGGTCATTAGGGGATAAAATAATAAAATTTCGGTTTGTCGGACAATTGAACTTGTCAGTAAAAACCATATCATTACAAAAGCTGTTATTTACACCAATATTTCCAATACCACCAATTTCCAATATTTATTTTTTAAACACAAAGGGAAATTTTGACTTGAAAAATTATTTATTTTGAATTCCATCTTCATCGACTGCTTGATGTATCCATATTATGTTTAATGTGCAATCTTCCATTTAAACCAATAGCATTTAACACATGTCAGGTGGAGAAATTCACACAATAGTCATGACTAACACGTACCTTCAGTGATAAGGTAATTTTTGATCCTTTTGTTGCAACTGGACACAACACAAACTCGTTTTCCAAGAGCATAGCGAATCAGACGCAAATCGTTGCACAGCAGGAAATAAATTCAGCTTTACCCTGGGAGCGAAATGACTTTTATACGTGTGACGTCATGTCTGCTATACAGCTGCACAAATTTCGAAATGACCTGACACGACTAGTCGAAATTGATCAATACTGTACGGCTATTGGTCGACACGAAGAATTTTGCAGTACTTTCTCCAGTATTTGACCTCAATTCTAGGAATAATAAGAGAATTTCCACAAACGGTTTTTGGCTTCGAGCCAACTGCGTCACGCCCCTCAAATGATAAATGAGGACATGACCTTCAACAGGCAGGAAACCGGTCTAGTTCATTATTAAACCTCTTGGGGAGTTTCACAATTCGCTAAGAATTTTTCAACTGTGGAAAAAGTGTGCAGTTTATGGATAATATAAAAATGAGGCGCATATATAACAGATCATTATTGTATTTCCTCAAAACGACTACTAATTTTAGATAATAGTATATATATTCAAGAAAATAAAAATTCAGAAGAAATATGCGTTATGGAAATTAGCAGGAATGAATATATGAGGTTTCCGAGTTTCCGGAAGGAAAAAAAATGTGTAAGTATTTTTGTAGTGAATTCAAATAAGAATGAAATTCTTGGAAAGATTTCTTAAAATTTATTTTGTTATTTAATATAGATATAGTCGCATTTTTTAACTGAATTTCTTCACTCATCCACAATTTATTCATAAGGAAAAAAAAAAAAAAAAAAAATTTTTTTTTTTTTTTTAAGGAGAATTAGGACTGAGCAGTATCAAATATATTCGATAACTATATGAAAGTTCATATGATCCAAATGACTGGTTTGAAATTGATTGAATAATTTTTCAACGAAGCAAATTAAAACAAGGAATGCTTATTGTAACCCAGAGTTAGAAGTATCAATTAATATAGCAAGACTGATGCATTTGTCTGAGGTGGTCACTTATTTCACCTATTATTATTGACGCTAATATATTTATCGGAGCCGTAATTATCAAAAGGGCAACCTGAGAAGTGCCCCGAAACTCCAGTAAGATGAAAAATATTTATACATCTGATTTTCTTAATTGAAAAGTTTATTTTTAATTTTTTTTAAATTGTAAAAATTAAATCTGCGAAAGATATTAATGCTTCGACTTTTCAGAAATTACTCATTTAATTATAAATATAATTTTTTATTAAATTAGAAAAAAAAAACTATCTACTATTACATCGATGCATAATCAGATCATGACAACACTGTATAGGCAGGCTTAGAAAGAATCCGAGTCAAGCTACAAGTTACCAGAAAGTAGCACAGTAAAATACGCCATTCACGTGAATGTTCCGATAGAATCCTGCAAATGGGTAATAACACACACACACATATATATATGAGCTAATCAGAGACCGGGAATGCAGTGATTTGTTATCAAGAAAATCGATTAACGATTTCATTGGGTGATAAAGTTTCCAGCGATCTGCTTGCTTGCTCAACTTCACAAAGACTAGTTCGGGGATTGTGTTCTCACAGCCTAGTGTCTTAGATTTCTAATGCACTGTCCTAGAAATCAGTGAATCTTCCTAGTTATTTGTACTCGCCAGAACAAGGCAAGCTAAAGAACCTTAATTTCAACGCATGGAATTTGTACCAATATAAGCAAATATGAAATACAAATGCATTTAAGTTGCACACAAAAGACAAGAAAAGTGCAACTTTGCAGAAAGGAAAAAAAATTCATTGAATTTAGCTTCTTCATAAATAGCTCTTAACTTCGAACTCAGTCGTGGAAATGATGGAAAGACAGGTAAGATTTATATTTATTAATATATTGGGATTTAATCATTTTTCATTATAGTTGCTGCCATATAAGATGGCAGTTCTTCCTTTATTCGTAGCATTTTTTATCTTTTGCGTTTGCTTAATTTCAACTTAAATTGATGAATATTGTTTCTTAAATAGCTTTTTATCGTATTTTTTATGAGCTTTTTTTTTGTTATTTTAGAATTGAAGATTATCTCCGATCAAGAAGTAGAGGCACAAATAGTAAACCCAAGAAACCTTGAAAAAATTTTCGTATGAAAGGAAAACGTTGTTAGAAGATAGCAATGGTGAAAAATTCAATTAAAATAAGTTTCATTAGATGAAGAAAATATTTCTATGAGAGAACAGAACACTAAAGGAAATCATCAATGATGTCTTCCCTACCATTATCGAAGACTTGGTTTGGTTTCGATTTTTTTTTTTTTTTTTTTTCTCTGCTGTCATCTTGTAAACACGAGGGCTAAACAGACCGGGACCTACAGCTTACATATTGAAGACCTACATCGAAGATTTGGAGGTAAGGCGTAAAATTATAATAGCTGATCCAAACAAACCTATTAGCCCTTTTTCTAGTGAATGCTGTTGGAATTTGTAAGTTTTACAACGCGACACTGTGTGGCGCTGCTAGTGTTATGAAAACCAGTTTTCCTCCTTGACTCGCAGATGAACAGTTACCACAGGAGTGTTAAGATCAGCTCTGTATATTTCTTTACCTTGTATATATTCTTTGTAAGTACTAACTGTATGTAAATAAATGAAATTTCAAAAAATATCTGCATTGATTGTAAAGTACTTCATGAACCAAAAAACTACGGCTAATAAGGACAAATTGAACCACCGAACAATAGAAACCACATGATAGTTGTAGTGACAAATGCAAATAAAGCCGGTCTTTTTTCATTAATTACAATTTTACTATAAAAGCTGGATTAAGACTAAATAGAAATTGGTCATATAATTCAAAGAAACTAGATTGTGTTTGTTGTCAATTATGTTAATTGTTTTTCCAATGAAAAAGAAGCCCCCGGCCAAGAGATTGAAAAGTGTTCGACCATTTGTGTTAAAGTATTGGAAGCATATTCAAAAAACGCAAAAAAAGTCAAAAGATCTAGAATCTATGTTCAAGCTTGTGTTGTTTATGAACAGTGGAACTGGCATGAGACTTTAAGGAGACAATTGATAGAAGAATGGATGATGAACACTTTTGGCGAAAAGTTAATGATCGAATCCTGAATGTGGCCCTAACTCTTGCAACATGCAATCTCGCTTTTCGTGGGACTATTCACAGATTGAACATTGTAGTCATGTGGAAATTAAATATACATGATAATGGTATAAATTAATCCATAATACTTTAATAACATTAACAAAATTACAAAATACTAAAATAATACAAGCATGTTGCACTTAAAACGGCAACGAGTGATTCGAGCGATGCTTACAGTTCGACTGCCGCGTTCCCACTGCTCGGAGAGTTCTTTGCTGTTTCCCACCTTCTGTATTCTTCCGCGTAGCGACGTATCACACAGCACTTTTGCATACATCCGTTTTGTTTACGTTTCGCGGTGGGATCGCTACAAACATTGCAATAAATGAAATAGTCTATCAATAACTGAAATTTTGTCCAAGTACAATAGAATGTTGTATGAATTGTTCCAGCGTTTAGTTTTTAACTCATGAAACAATCCGTTAAACTAGAAAATTTCTCTTACCTTTCCAACGAACCGTAGAATCAGATACCCAAAAGGTCGGGAAATATTTGAATTGGTTGGGGTCAATTCAAATATTTCCTTAATAATTTTACTGGACACATTACAATGACGATATGACACACCAAAACAATATCAGAAATACAGACACAAGAAACACGTGCCTACTACGGTGGCTAACAACAACGAAGTGCCGGGGGAAAGTTTTTACACCGAAGTACGGTTACAGTTCAAAAGTAAAGTGGTAAAGAGTTCAGTGATAAAAAGTTCTAGATATACAGCCTTTTGGGCAATTAACTAAATTTAGATAGACGATAGACGACAGCATTATCTAAATTTAGTTTTAAAAAAGTTATTGAAGAAAAAAATTTGCCAGTTTTTCGAAAGAATCCAAAATATAAATTTTTGCCACATCATTGTTAGCCAGAAATAATTAAAACCAATGTAACAGAATAGATCATGTAACACGAAATAACACTAAAACCTCACATTCTTTTTTTTTTTTTTTTTTTTTTTTTTTTTTTATATATATATATACAAGTTCCCAAAAATCCAATTTCTTAATGGTAGATTTGAATTTATCAGACACCTCAAATACAATTATAAAATTGTACTGTAATCCTTAAGTTAAGCTTATTCATTTTTGAAAAAGTATTGGATAAGTATATAAACCTTCGATATCCCTCTTTTTCATGAAACTTATAGTGCAACTGAAAAAGAGTGATTTAAAAAAAAAAAAAAAAAAAAAAAAATTAACTTCGTGTCTCAATTCAGTCACTTCATTTGAATGTGCGAAATTTTTTTTTTTTTTTTTTTTAGAAGACTGTCTATCTCATTACACAAACATTTAAATAGTCTGATTTAAATAAAATTAACTATTTACACAGATTAACTGAGCACTTCTTCAATTCAAGGCCTTTCCAAATAAGAGTCACTGTAGCGATCCCACCGCGAAACTTAAACAAAGCGGATGTATACAAAGGTGTTGTGTGATACGTCGCTACGCGGAGGAATACAGAAGGTGGGAAAGCACTCTCCGAACAGTGGGAACGCGGCAGTCGAACTGTAAGCATCGCTCGTTGCTGTTTTAAGTGCAAAATGCTGGTATTATTGTAGTATTTTGTAATTTTATTAAAGTTAATGTTAGTAAAGTAGTATGGATTAATTTATACCATTATCATGTATATTTAATTTCGACATTACTACAGTCACCATTTCAAAAAACTTTTCGAAAAAAAATCGAGAACAAATAAAAAAAAAAAAAAAACACGTTATCTCTGGCTGTGAATCACAGATGGTCGTAAATGAGGTCCCCTTTGAAGAGCGGCAAAATATTCTTATCCACTAAAAAAATTTTTTTCTTGTTTTAATGCGTAACAATACCTCTTCCCCTCGCAACGAATGCAAAAAAACATTTTTTCTCTGATTAAAATATTTTATAATTGAAATTTTACAAAAATAATATCTTATTATTAAATTCAGATGTATCAATTCTTTAAGCTTTTACCTTATGTTTGACAAGATTATAGTCAAGCAGCAATTTATTGAATTGGTAGTTTAAGGATGGTTGAACCACATTTGATTCCATCGCTCTCATCAGGGTAAAAAGTTTTATATACAATTACACTACGTTCTTTTGATCTAATAATCTATTCAATTAGACATTTTAAGCAGTGGCTTCATATGAAAAAATTTCGATATCCTATTTTTGGAATGGAAACAAGAAGAAAATTTCCAGTAATTTTTCTCCTTTAACTGTTTGTCTGCCGAGATATTCATACTACTGTGTCCAAAAGTAAGAACAATTTTCAATTTAAAATTTCCAGGACTTATGGAATTTCACTTTTTTTGACGCTAAAACTAATTCCGGTGATTTTTGAAATGTCTGAATTAATTAAGCTATGAACTTGCAGTAAATTTTGTTTGCGTTTGGGTAGAATGTTGCAGAAGGCATTCGGTGAGCATTCCTATATCGGAAAGAAATGTTTAGAAGTGATATAAACAGTTCAAAGAAGGCAGAGAACACGTTGGAGACGAACAACCCTCTAAACCTCAACCGACGAAGCTCGCGTCCAAAAAAATTAAAAATTTGGTGCTAGCAAACCGTCAATTTAAAATTAAAGACTTTTGCTGATGTTGGAATTTCAAAAGGATCGGTCAATTCCATTTTGGGCCTCAAACAAATCAAATCTCGATTGGTACTGAAAACACGGAATGCGCCAGCTCATACCATTGATTCTTCGTGACTTTTTCGCCAAAAATGTAACTCATGTCGTTCTACAACCACCGTATTCACACCGTGCGACTTCTGGTTATTCCCTAAACCGGACACCATTTTGAGTCGATTCAAGAGATTCAACGTGAATCACCGCGCGCTTTGAAGGCCATCCCGGCCGATGACTTTTTAGCATGCATTGAGGATTGGAAAAAAAAGAGGCATAAGTGCATTGTGTTCGGTGGAGATAACTTTGAAGGCGATTAAATAAATTTGGAAGAATAAATAAAGAGTTTTTGAAGAAAAATAATTGGTCTTACTTTTGGGGCACAGTAGTAAGATAAGGATTTTGAAAGACCACCGGCTATGCCTGGAAAATGAACCCAGTTGGAACTCACTATTGCAATGTAGTGAAAGGATTGCGTTCCCACTCCCACCTCCTATGAGTTCAATTCTTGAATATGTTTGGAGAAATGTTGACCAAACAACAAACATCTTGCTCTTGCTTTTTGTTATGTAAATAATACAAGTTTTTGATAAAAAATATGTGTTTTATTTATCTAACGTTTTTCCGTAACTTTTACAAAAAAGTATCGATTGAATATGTTGATGAATTATACAGAATATGGATAGCTGGGTAAGTGGCAAAATGCATTTGTCACTGAAATTTTCCTTTAATTTATAAAAACCATTTAACGAATTTCTACAAATCCGGCTACAATACGAGACAAAAAAACAGTTTTCCTTTACTAATCTTGCGAATCTTTATTTCCGTTTTATTCTAGTGACAAAATTTGTAACATACAGGATGGTTATAATTAAAGTGACCCTATTCAGAATAAATGCCCTAATCGGCAAGCAAATTCGTAGCGTGTTTGGTGGTCTTGAGGTTGCAGCATTTGCACCACGTGTATCTTATACGAATACCATTTTAAAATGGATCGCAGAATATTTCGTATTGTCGACCACGAAATCGCCAACTCACGTGACACCGATCAGCAGAATAGCTGGAAATGGATGCTTTTTCAACCACACCAGTAGCGACGACTTCATCGATAGTTTCATTCGCAACTGGTTTCCGCCCTCTTCCTGGCAGCACACCCAAGTCTCCAGTCTCTTCAAATTTCATAGCCATCTTCTTCAAACCATTCTTCGCATGGGCCCTTTTCGCAATCCCTTTAAACGACGATATTCACAAAGTTCAGTGAAGCTATTGCTACCTTTCTGATAAAACTGTTTTACCAATAAAGCCCGATCTTTCTTCTGTAAGGGCATGATTAACAATGACAGAGGCACGCACAATGATTTTCTGGCTTTGCCTGCAAATCTCTTTATAGGTTTGACTAGTTTGCACAAGAAATTTTTGAAAATTGCCCCCTGGTAGTCAAAATTCGAGCTTTTTTTTTTATTGCAGAAATCTTTTCCCCATGTCCATATACTGTATATAACAAGTTTCATCAGAATCCGTCAGGCAGAACTAGTTTAGAGGGGTCTGAATAGAGTCACTTTAATTATAACCACCCTGCACTTTGTATCTTGAACGAAATTAACATTTTTTAAAGTCAATTCCTACTTTTTTTTCGCTCTATTGCAGAAAGTCCTTTATAAATAATTTTCATTCATTTTTTAAGTTTATTGGTAGATATATGTAACTTAAATCTAAAAAAAAAAAAAACTAAAATGAATTAATTAAATTGAATTACTGAATTGATATTTAAAAAAACTGTATTAACATCCAGTGTCATCCACTACGAGTTCAAAAAAAATGTATTTGAACTTGAGTGGATGAATAGAAAGTATTTTATTAACGATTGAAAATTTGAACAAGATATATATAGGGAGAGTAAGAGCTAATAGAAGGAATTGAAAAAAATTGTTCTTTCAGTATAATATAAAATAATGATAATAATGTAAGTATAATATTAATACTAATTATAATATATATATAAAATAAAATTTGTATAATATAATATAAATGTATAATATATAATTAATAAAAAACTATAAGTAAAATTAATATAAAATTAAATATAAATAAATACTAATGACAAGCATTAGCGTTGCTTGGAGCGTCTTGCATTACTCCAAAGCTGCTATATTTTATAGAGTATGTAAATTATCTAATAATGTAATGTTATTAACAATCCAAACACTTATTAAAATAAAAAAATAATTTTCTATTAGAAATTACAGAAATCTTTTATTTCGAATAAAATTCAAACAAAACTTTAACAAAATTAAACAGTGAATAAACAAAAAATATTACCAGTCTTGTCTTTACTTTTTCTTGGTCGCCCTACTTTCTTCTTTACGCCAGGAGTGCGTTTTACCATTCTGAAAAAAAACAAAAAACAAATTTTAATCTTTTAAAAATCATGTTGACTATGTATTGCAAGTCTCATGTTATCTATGTATATAAATCTTCTTTTCCTTTCACAGTATCGGTAAGTTATTATACTAAATAATATCAAATATTCGGGAGCTCTGCGTAACTTGGCACAGATCTTTTTTCTTTTGTGGCATTGCTGGTGGGGTGCCAAGTTATGCAGAATACATCAATATTCAAGCAATAAAATATAATATATTTATTAAATTCTAATATCAATGATTGAAATAAAATTATAATCAATAGTATCAATTTCAATTAATGAGTAATGTAAAAAAAAAAAATTTTTAAGTCAATTCCTTCTTTTTTTTTCTCACTATATTGTAGGAAGTCCTTTATAAATAATTCATTCATTTATTTTTTTAAGTTTATCGGACGCCATCTATTGGTAGATACATGCAACTTAAATCTTCAAAAAAACTAAAATTAATTAATTAAATTTAATTAATGAATTAATATTTGAAAAAACTGTATTCACATCAAGTGTCATCCACTACAAGCTAAAAAAAAAATGTATTTGAACTTGAGTGGATGAATAAAAAGTGTTTTATTAACGATTGAAAATTTGAATAAGATGTATACAGGCAGAGTGTGAGCTAATAGAAGGAATTTAAAAATAAGAAATAATTTTAACTAGAATTGAAGAGTTTTAAATATATTACTGTGTTCAAAAATTAAGATCAGTTTTCAATTTAAATTTTCCGGGCATATGGTATTTAAATTTTTTATATTTTTTAGATTGTTGGCACTGTTCTCGGAATCTGTCTGAAATTTTACGTCAAAATATTCATTAGTGTTTGAGTTACGCTTGGCTTTGCGAGACGCTAAAACTAATTCCGGCGATTTTTGAAATGTCTGAATTAATTGTGCAAGAACTTGCGTTAAATTTTGTTTGCGGATAACATAGAATGTTGCAGAAGGTATTCGGTGAGCATTCCTATATAGGAAAGTAATGTTTAGAAGAAGTGGTATAAACAGTTCAAAGAAGGCAGAGAACGCATTGAAAACGAAGAGCCCTCTGTCGGCCATCAACCTCAACCGACGAAGCTTATGTCCAAAAAATTAAATATTTGGTGTTTGCAAACCGTCTATTCGCAATTTACTTTGCTGATGATGCCGGAATTTCAAAAGGATCGGGCCTCAAACACGTTAAATCTCGATTGGTACCGAACACATTGAATGCGCCAGCTCACACTGCATTGATTCTCCGTGATTTTTTCGCCGAAAATGAAATCATATCGCTCCACAACCACCGCCTTCACACCGTGCGACTTCTGGCTATTTCCTAAACTCAAAAGACCACTCCGGGGACACCATTTTGAGTTGATTGAAGAGATTCAACGTGAATCGCCGCGCGCTTTGAAGGCCATCCCTGCCGATGACGTTTTAGCATTAATTGAGTGTTGGAAAAAAAGTTGGTATAAGTGCATTGTGTCCGGTGGGGATTACATTGAAGGCGATGAAATAAATTTGGAAGAATAAAGAGTTTTTGAAAAAAAATTAATTGGCCTTACTTATTGGGCACAGTAGTAATTCCGGATAAAAATTTTACAGACGTTTTTTCTCCAACGAAATCTCTCTCAATGTTTGCCATAAGTTTTTTTTGTAATGTGCATAAAAAAAAAAAAAAAAAAATATGGTTTTTGTAAAGTTTTACTTTTCTACCTTTGTGTATAATAAAATTTACTTTCTTAAATTAATTAAAATGTAGTCATTTTTGCTTCTTCTATACTCTACACCGCGGCACTTAGCTATATTATCTTGCGCGTGGTCAACAAAGGGTAGTCTTGCGCGTGGTCAACAAAGGGTAGTCTTGCGCGTGGTCAACAAAGGGTAGTCTTGCGCGTGGTCAACAAAGGGTAGTCTTGCGCGTGGTCAAGTCTTGCGCGTGGTCAAAGGGTAGTCTTGCGCGTGGTCAACAAAGGGTAGTCTTGCGCGTGGTCAACAAAGGGTAGTCTTGCGCGTGGTCAACAAAGGGTAGTCTTGCGCGTGGTCAACAAAGGGTAGTCTTGCGCGTGGTCAACAAAGGGTAGTCTTGCGCGTGGTCAACAAAGGGTAGTCTTGCGCGTGGTCAACAAAGGGTAGTCTTGCGCGTGGTCAACAAAGGGTAGTCTTGCGCGTGGTCAACAAAGGGTAGTCTTGCGCGTGGTCAACAAAGGGTAGTCTTGCGCGTGGTCAACAAAGGGTAGTCTTGCGCGTGGTCAACAAAGGGTCTTGCGCGTGGTCAACAAAGGGAATCTTGCGCGTGGTCAACAAAGGGAATCTTGCGCGTGGTCAACAAAGGGAATCTTGCGCGTAGTTAACAAAGGAAATCTTGATAATTTTTTTTAAAGTTGAATTAGTGAAAATAAAAATAAAAAACGGTTTGCCTTTTATTTGATGAACTATTCAGAAATCCTAGTATTTCATATAAATCTGGTCAGACATTGTTGAAATATATAATATAAAGTATATCAGGTTTTTCGCTTACAGATCAAAATTATGACGCATTGATACAACTGTTAAAATGAAAAATTAGATAGCACAGATATATTTACGTCATCACATATGTATTAATTTTTGTTAATAAATCCAGTTAAGTCATATAATAATGTTTAGTTAAGAAAAATGTATAATGAGATAAAAATTCAAGATCTCTGCAATTGTTAAGTGTGGCTGCAGGAACTTCAATTTATATGGTCCAGTAATTCTCCAAGAATTACCAGAGGAATTGAAAGTTAACCGGCAATGCAGAACAGATGAATTATTTGATATTCCTCTTTTGCTTCAGTTTATAATTAATTGCAGATAATCATCATTAAATTTGGGTAATCCAAAAAAAATTCTAATGTAAAATATTACTCATTTAGAGATAAAACTTCAGTTCAAGGTTACCCAACAGGGATGAGTATTTAGGCAATAAATCTAGCGCGACAGTTCTATCAACAAGCGTGGGTGAAAACCATTCATATCTCATAAATTTGAGTCTAATGCGAAGATCTCAAAGCGAAACTTTTAATACTCTAAACTCTTTTAATAAAAAATGTATTTTCTGTTCTCAGAACCATATGAATCATGGTTGCTCAATGAATATTTATGAAGAAAAAAGGGCACAAATGAATAATAGTTTATGTTTTATCTGTTTCGGAAATCATAAGGAAATTTTGTGATCATAATTATCAGAAATATAAAATGTTGCAACTCTTTTTCTCATAATTCTTTAAAGGGAACAAATTGAAAGAAAAAATATTTCATCGCCAGCGAATGAGGTTGTTACCCTTACAACTGAAATCACACAATGCATGTCTATAATTTCTCTTTTCTGAAGAAGTTAATCTAAACAAGTAATATAAAAAAAAATTTTAAAGTCAATTCCTATTTTTTTTCATTATATTGCAGAAGGTCCTTTATAAATAATTTAAAATATATCTGGCGCCCTTTATTGGTAGATACAAGCAACTTAAATCTAAAAAAAAAAACTAAAATTAATTAATTAAATTTAATTACTGAATTAATATTTGAAAAAACTGTATTAACATCAAGGGTCATCCACTGCAAGTTCGAAAAAAATGTATTTGAACTTGAGTGGATGAGTAAAAAATATTTTATGAATGATTGAACATTTGAACAAGATATATAGAGAGAGTGTGAGCTAATAGAAGGAATTGAAAAAAAGACACTCCAATTCAATTTTATTATTTCGGCTATAATCAAAAAAAAAAAAATGATAAGGTTCAGTTACGTTGTATGTTAGATGGAAGGGGGCAAAATAACTTAAGAGAAATAACTGAATCGCTGAATTTAAAAATAATTAATAAAGAAAAGTTAATTATTTATACGTTCCGATGAAAAACCGCAGAGAAGCGCATGTATGATATACACGAAATAACTTTGCAAAGTATAAAAAATTCTAATATGAGAATAAAAAAAAACGGTAGTAATTGATTCTATTACTTTGGCACAAATCAAAATTTCATCACTGTGGGTTCGAAACATCGTTTTAGAAAAGGAAATTGAGTTAGCAGATATTAGTACTTAAGATATTCATATTTTAATAGGTTCGGATTACACTTCTGAAATTTCGGGTGAAAGGAATATAAGCACAAAAGTAAGATAAATGCAGTC
Organism: Caerostris darwini; assembly: GCA_021605075.1. Classification (NCBI taxonomy): domain Eukaryota; kingdom Metazoa; phylum Arthropoda; class Arachnida; order Araneae; family Araneidae; genus Caerostris; species Caerostris darwini. The sequence continues at coordinate 103,591 of BPLQ01005413.1, forward strand.
GTAAATGAAGAATAAAGTACTCCCAATTCTACAAGAAACGTTTAACATATAAAAGACAAAAGAATATATAAAAGTTTGCTTATTCTAGGCAAATGAAGGTGAAGTAGTCCAAATACAATTAGAAGCACTATACAGCTCAATAGATACGGGAAAATGCCAAAAGTGATAAAACTTCAAAAAGTAGGAATTGATCAACGTACTACGAGTACTTTAGCCATTGGATATACAAATGTTTAAAATCCCAAGCCAAAACATGAGAAGTGATTCAAAACCATACTACAAAACACATCAATCAAAAGCCAAATTCTCCAGAAAATCCATGAAGACTAACGTTATTCATGAATCCTTTCAAGAGTTAAGGGGCAAATAGTACCATTTTCCGCCAAAATTTGCAATAGAGTTTTATATGCTTGGCCCGGGACCTGAATGGCCGAGTGTCAAGCGCTCGGTGCCACAGGTTTCGTATTCGAATCCCGGCGGTGCCATGGATGTTTGTAGTGGTTCGGAATCCACTTTAAGCCGTAGGTCCCGGTGTTCTATGACTGTAAGAGCGTCACGGAGCAAAAGTCAGGCTTCTACCTACGGGTGCTCCATCACAACAGAAGCTGCTTCCTTCCCCTTCAATCATGAGTACATATGGGCTCGTGGGCTTGGCCAGCCAAGTGGGATAAGAAACAACAACAACAAATATGCTTGGCCCTCATTTTCGGATAATGTCAAGGCGCCTTAACAAGGGCAACATCATGTTTGCACATGATAGTAAGTAAAAGACTGATTGCGGTGGACAGTATTTTTGGAGCTTTGCTGCAGGAAAAGGATGAGGAATCTACTTGTCATGAAGTACAAGTTAATCATTTAATAGCAGAAAATGAATATTTAGATTGTGATTGAATAAAAAGTTTGCGATTATTAGAAACAATTGGGATAAATTCGGATGAGAACATGTGTCTATCGGATAAGGTGATTTTAGAGTCGTTTGAATAAAATACGACGTAAACTAATAAATAAAATGAAAATCGATTATTGTGGAAAGCGGATAATAAACAATTATTAAATTGCAAAAAGTTGTTCGTTCAGTTTAAGTATGATTCTTATTTCCCTTTAAATTTTTGTTTAAAGTACTATGATATTATTAAAGCGTACAAGCGGAATGGGATTATTGAGTAAGTAGATAAGAGTTTAGATCAAAATATTAACACAGAGTATTTCCTACCACATTATGCAGTAGTATGTGGAAAAAAAGGATACTACTATGATTAGGATAGTTTTCGATGCATCTTCTAAAAATAAAAGAGAATTTTCAATATAACTGCTGTTTAAGATTGTGGTCCGAATTTGAATCAGGATTTATTAAAAATGATACAGTTTAGATTGTACAAAATAGCAATTTGCGCAGATATTTAGAGCGCATTTTTAGAAATACGGATTGCAGAGCATGATAGGGAATTTAAAATAAATTTTAGAGATAATACTATATACCTTAATCACAATCTCAGCAATCGCAACGTTCAAATTCTCAAATATAAAAGAGTAGCATTTGGTGTTAAGTGTAGTTCATTTTCACTATCAGCAACTATAAGCTACACTTAGAGAAATATCATGATCCATTTGAGGAAGCATGATAAATGCTCAACAGCTCCACATGATCCTCCCCTACAATCCCGTGACGAAGCTCTACCCCTACAATCCCGCGAAGAGGCTCTTGTCTTACAATCCCGCGAAGAGGCTCTTGTCTTACAATCCCGCGAAGAGGCTCTTGTCTTACAATCCCGCGAAGAGGCTCTTGTCTTACAATCCCGCGAAGAGGCTCTTGTCTTACAATCCCGCGAAGAGGCTCTTGTCTTACAATCCCGCGAAGAGGCTCTTGTCTTACAATCCCGCGAAGAGGCTCTTGTCTTACAATCCCGCGAAGAGGCTCTTCCCTTACAATCCCGCGAAGAGGCTCTTCCCTTACAATCCCGCGAAGAGGCTCTTCCCTTACAATCCCGAGACGAGGCTCTTCCCTTACAATCCCGAGACGAGGCTCTTCCGTTACAATCCCGAGACGAGGCTCTTCCCTTACAATCCCGAGACGAGGCTCTTCCCCTTACAATCCCGAGACGAGGCTCTTCCCTTACAATCCCGAGACGAGGCTCTTCCCTTACAATCCCGAGACGAGGATTTCTGTACAATCTCGTGACGATTATCTTATCTTACAATCTTATGGCGTTGATCTTATAAACGAAACTTCAGATATACAGAATGTTATACGATTAAGAAACGATATTTATTCTTGGTGAAGCTAGTATGAATCTACCTAAATAGGCAAGAAATTCCGTGATTCTTAACGAAGTAATGAAACGCGTTAATATAGATTGCTGAGGAACATCCGACGAACTAGGTGCACCACATTAAAGATTTCGTGTCGATTATGGGAAAATAACAAGGATAATATAAGACATTCGTCAATTTGAAAAGCTAAAAAATTCTAAATAATAACAAAGCGAATGATCTTAGCAGCTTAAGCTATTTGATCCAATTGGTAAAGTAAACTCCTTCTGTATAAAAATAAAGCTGTTACTGAAAAAGAGATTTGGGAAAAGGGCATATCATGGGGCGAATATATTCCCACTGAAATAAAGGCCACATTTCTGATTTGGTTCAACGAATTAGGAAACAAAAAGAAATTTGGAAATCCAAAGGCTATATATTTTGATGAAGCTCCTCATTTGTTTGGGCGAATGTCCTAAGTGTTATGTAAGTGCAGTTTATTTACGAATGAAAGACCTTATAATAATGTAATATAATATAATAAATATAAAACTTTATAATATCGAAATCTTACCTAACTCCATTAAAGAAATTTACATTACCCATGTTGGAGTTCGGCATTTTAATTTCCGCCAGAATGGGATTAATTACAGAATTACCCTTATGGGAGGATGTGGCAACTCAAGTCATGTGTACTTGATAATCCCTAAAAAGGGGGATCAATAACGCTTATCTTCTCTATCCGATAGGGGAATTCATTAAATTGGAATTGAATTTGGCTGAGGTAAGACTTCTATTGGAATTTGTGCAACATATTTTCAGTACAAATCCCAAATTGGGAGTTTATGATTGTGTGTGTGTGTGTGTGTGTGTGTCAAGTGTTGTTATTGTTTGATTAAAATAATGAAAAGGAAAAACGAAGTAATATTTGGAATGGACAGTACATAAACACGCACCTTTACTTGTGAAATTTATTACAATATATTTTTGATAGGAAACATTCTAACAGATCGACAGATGTTGACAAAACACATCATTCTTCCCAGACAAGTTTTTGAACCCATCAATGTTCAGACTTGTATTATATTTTTAAAATATACAAGCCATAATTACATTCCTATTTAATAATATAATGAAAACATCTGCCATTGGATGAAAAAAATATTCGATTTTATACATTAAATTTGTATAGATGAATAGTCTAGAAGAACAATAATTTCAAGTAAAGGTAAAATATTCTTGCTATAGTGGAAAAATGTTATAGTTTGTATGTTTATAACTTCGATTTCCATTGAAAAACTCTCCAGCAAAATTTCGATATGGAAAATACATTAAACTTTTAGCGTGGACTCATTGGCTGATCAAGCTCACTGATCACTTTACAACTAAACTAACAACTTAGTGGACCTATTTTGATCTCTGATGCCATCACAATTTGGAACAAGTATCCTCAATACTCTAAGGAGTTCTTTATCCTTGGCATGAAGATAAGAATATTCAGAATTTTCACACATGTCGTGTTTCGAAAAATTTTAATCTACATCAGACGCTTACCACGTTAACTACTAAATCTCTTTTCAAAGACAGCATTCAAGACTTATTCGGTCTTAAATTTTTTTTTACTTTTTATAATAAAATATATGTTTCATAATTTTTTTTATTTTAAATATATTAAATTGTTTACATTTAATATTAAATTAATTTGTTTAGCATATATTAAAAAAATATATAAAAAAAATTTAAAATAACGGCAGATCTATTGCTTACTGGCAGACATGGCTTGGAATTGTTCAGGTAAGTAAAAATAGTAATGAAAATAAGTTTTTGTACACATTCTATTGAGAAAACATTTCGGATTTAGAAGATTTTAATAGAAAAGTTATCAAAATCCAATTAAGTTGAATAGTCATATCTCGTATCACAACGTAATCAAAAATTTGAATGAAAAAAATTTATTTCCAACTTAAATGTTACTATCATACAAAAATTATCTAAAACAATAAAATTCTTAAATGAAATACGAAAAACACCACATAATTCGAATATTTATTAAGACTAAATAAATACTAGAACCAAATATAAAGAAAAATAAGTGAATGCATTAAACTATTAAATGAAAACTATGAATGCCATAAAAAAATATAAATTTCCAAAATTTAAAAATTTTTACTATACTATAAATTTCCTAAGAGTTAATTACAGTTAAAAAGAATACCCAAAAATAATAAAAAAAAACTACATTGTTACTACAGAAAAAGTCCATTTACAAAATGTTTTAATCTAATATTTGTAGGCTAGAAAGTTTGGAGATATCCTGGTCTACATATACATTTAATTTAGAATATTTAATACAATACACTATTTGGGAGGGGGGGCAGAAGAACGATGAAAATTATGAAAACCGTTATCGAAATTAGGTATGAGAATCGAATTAAGTATGAGAATTATCGAAATTAAGTACCGTAGAATGCATCAATAGACACCACCTTTGATGTTCTAATAGGTAATTGGTGAAATCTCTCCTGGCAAAGAGGCATGCTTGTTTACATTTATATAATAAGTGATAAAGATTCCTAATGCCATACTGCAATACACTTTTGCCATTAATTTTTCAACTGTAGCTCCAGGCCTACGATAATTTTGGGGACCATATTTGACGAAATATCATATCCAAAAACTTCTTCAGTTGAAAAATGATTGAGAGATTTTCAGGTCAAAGAGACATCAAAAACTATGAATTCTCCTCCCGCTTTTTTTAACAAAAGCAATTTTGTGCATCTCGAGGCGGAAAATTTTTGAATTTAGAGTATCCAAAACAGAAATTAGAATAGAATAAATATGTTAAAAAATTAAAATTAAAAAAATACGGCTCATTCAAAATACGGCAACGTGACACCCAGGAAATACAATAAAAATTATTTTTATTCTACTTGTGATACAAGAGAGTTAAATTCTACATCCAATAATAAATTTCAACTAATATGAATAAAGTAAATGCTATAGTAAAAAGATTGCTTATGAATTTAAAAGGATAAAATATGAACATTATAATTTATAAAAGTCGAAACTGTTATGCATTATTATACAAGAAAAAATTTCTTTTCAAATCTGTTTTTCTCACGAGTTTCGTAAAGCTCGTTGATTAAGGTTGGATATTAAAAGCTTTATGATTCTGAGATCAATTATTTATTAATGATGATTAAGACAACACACAAATATTATACACGTACGATACCATATGTACATTATTACAATTCTTATTCAAAGATTTCAATCTTCTAACACCATTCCCTTGCCTCTCCTCAACCTACCGGGGCAACTGTCGTATAGAATACGCAGTTCCAATGTGGTACTAACCACTAAACCTCCACATCATAGATTAGAAAACTTGCATTAAATGTAATTGCTTAAATTAAAAAGAAAAATTAAATTACATAAAAATTGAGAAAAGCATCGCCCCCGAAAAAAAAAAAGGATTGAAAGAAAACTTGATGGGTAGATATCCAGATATAGTGCACATCGTAGCATTCGACTTAAAAGCTAAAGCCGAAGAAAGCAGCTCAGGTCTGCATGAATTAATTTGAGGTAGTTTGGGGATCGATCTTAAGATCTTCCAGCTGCAGGGATAAAATTACTTTGTTGGACGACTATAAATTCCTCACACTTTTTGAGTGCTGGAAACTATTCCCATGCAGTTTTCTAAATGGCACGAAGTCTTTTCCTTGAGCTCGCTACACCTGAATGACAGACAGGTACTTGTCTATCGCGTCGTTGCCGATCTCAGGGCATTTAGAATGAAAGATTTTGAAGATGTAATCCATAATAAGATCGAAATCAAGATCTCGATCTTATTATGGATTACATTCTCTTTGTGTTTTTTTTTTTTTTTTTTTTTTTTTTTTTTTTTACGAAACAAATCATGGCGCATTAACAATTGTGGTGATATTCTTATTTTGTAAGATTTGCATTTTCTTTAAATTTCTGATCGAGGTGGAAGCTCAAATGGAACATCCGTATAAAAGAATCGGTCGAAGGTAAAGCAAAAGCTTGTGTCTGATAGCTAGCCGGCTGTTTCGAGCGAGTAGGCTTTTGAGCTTTTTGCTCGGAGTAACAGCTTCCACAACTATTTTTTAGAAGTGGAAATACAAAATTTGAGTTGAGAACAATCCATTTAATACATTTAATAACATTTACATTAAATTACATTTATACACAAGGGATGGGCTGATCAAAAAAGGATGACATTAAAAAGAAAACCGACGTTCCGCTTCCGGGTAAATAGGAGGCACGGACCTTTGGTTAGATTTACTATCTTCCAAGTGGTTAACCATATTTCTAATGATGGAATATTACCCTACTGAATGTCCCCTAGTCTCCGTCTCCAAACGTGGTATAGCAAATAACCTCTGTGATGTAATTGGAATGTTCGAGCCTGAGGGAGGGACAAGTCAGTTTAGTTTAGTTTAGTTCGTCGCTCTATGGCCATTTTGAGCACACTTTAGAGTAATTAGACCGGGACCTACGGTTTAACGTGGATTCCGAGCCACTCACAAACATCCATGCAGGATCAGGATTCGAACCTGAAGCCTGTAGTACCAAAGCCCAGAGCGCTCGCCAACTAACCACCAGGCCGCTGAGGGATAAGTCAGAGAACTTTGAATTTCATAATACTTAGTTTTTCTTTAGAAATTTACGTCTTAAAATATAAAATACAAATCTCAGGTTTGTTTTCACAACTTTCAGTCCTTTTCTCCAATTTACTAATTTTTCCAATTTCGCATATTTATTATTTACTACTCATCATCAGGGCCTGAAAGGCAGAGTGGCTAGCGCTCTGGAGCTCGGTACCACAGGTTTCGGGTTCGAGTCCCGGCGGTGCCATGGATGTTTGTAGTGGTTCGGAATCCACTTTAAACCGTAGGTACCGGTCCTAATAGGATCGTAGAGCGTTGCGGGAGCTTTGTTACTCCGCGTCCGTGGCTTGTCTTCAAGTTACACGCGCCCCCTGGGTAATGCAAAGTGAGTAACACCTGTGCAGCGCTTGCCTTAAGACATACAAGACCAAGCTGTCTAAGTGTTTGCCAGCTGCATTAGAAAAAAAACTACTCATCATCATTGACGCAACAGCGCCATTGTGGGCCAAGGCCGTCTGCCTAGTGGCAGATTACGAGACGAGAGATGTTTTTCTTTTTATGGGATAAGTTTGTCAGCCCTGCGCCCAACAACTATATTAGCCCGGGACCTACGGTTTAAAGTATTATTTACTACTACTAACTTAAGAAAAATCACCAATACATAAGAAAAAGAACGAAATATTTTTTCTTCAATTCACTTCAAACAAAAATTAAATTAAAAATTCAGATTCCAAAAATCATGAGCTATAAATAAAAAATCATGTACATCACATGTTCGCGCCAACGCGCAAGGATACCCCTAGCGGCGAAAAAAGTGTGTGTACGCATGCGCCTGCGAGCGTATAAGTGTGAGTCTTCAGTGTAACGCCAGAGTGGCAAGAGAGAACATCACGGCTGCGAGTGGCTGTGACTGTCGTGTAAATAAAGTGTTGTTACGTTTTCATTGTGATTACTTATTGTGTGAATGTGATACAGTCCACTAAGAAAACATGTATGAGTGGTGTCAGTGCTATTGACGACAACATCACATGTTAATAATTTAAATTAAAATTTAAAAGAAAATTGACATTTTACATTCTCACCACTAAAAAGATATAAAATCCAAATGAAGCCGAAGTATAAAATTTATGCACTCTCATAAATTTGGTTTTATGATTTCGTAGGACACGAAAAAAATTCCTTTTTACTTTAACTTGGCATATGATAAACTATACGATACGATAAACGAAAGTACCTTTATGATGAAAAGTTATAATTAATAAACTTGACTCAAATTTCATCACCGGAAAACCAAAAATTATCGAAAATTATTAGATTACCGAAAATTATCTATTACCCTATTCGTTCATCATATCTAATATAAAAAATTAAAATAAATCCGCATACAAATTTTAATTTATCTTCTGTGAAAAAGTTATAATATTTCTTTAATGGTATTTTACAGTTTTCAAATAAACAATTACGTAGGGGCCTGAATGGCCGAGTGGCTAACGCTCTGTCGCTCGGTACCACAGGTTTCGGGCGCGAGTCCCGGCGGTGCCATGGATGTTTGTAGTGGTTCGGAATCCACTTTAAACCGTAGATTCCGGTCCTAAGAGGATCGTAGAGCGTTGCGGGGGCATTGTGACTCCGCGTCCGTGGCTTACCTTCAAGTTACACGCGCCCCCTGGGTAATGCAAAGTGAGTACATCTGTGCAGTGCTTGCCTTAAGGCATCCAAGACGTCCATGTCTGTTTGCCAGCTGCATTAAAACACGAACACAAAAAAATTACATTGCTTATAAAATTTTAATGACTATGATTTCAAAAGATTAAAGTATTAACACCGCAGTGTTATCCGCAATATTATTTCACAAGTAGTAACATATATTTTTTTGGAATCCAAAATATGAATTATATTTATTGTATAATAGTGAAATCCCCAATCACAGTATATTATATTTCTATTTCCTATTATCTGAGCTCTCAATGATAGCAAGCAATTTTTTAGCTGTCAATATCCATTTCTCTTATGACATTACAACTTATGGTGGCATGATAAATTTTGATAGAAGCTTAAAAATCATTGTTTTATCAATTTAGACATTTTTAAATCTGCAAAAAATTCATGCATAACAAGAAACTGTATCAAAACTTATTCAGAACTTTAACTTAAATGGTAAAAATCAAGAACTCGCTTTATAAATATATGTTATATCGATTTTATGTAATGTAAAAAATATATATCGAGAAAAAAAAAAAGATCAATGATTAATTAAAAAAAAATTTTTTTTTTGAAGTTAACTATAAACTAGTAGCAGTATTAATTCTTTGAATTCTGAACTAACATTTCATTACTAAAATTAAAATGAAAAATTGAAAACTAAATTAATTGCATACTAAAATTGAAATAAGGAAAAAAAATTTTATTAGTAGGATTATAAAGGAAAACGGCGATACATTTGGACATATTTTGACATAAGGATAATTTCACACAAACTCAGTCATGATAGCACATCTCCAATTTTAATACAATATGCTGTGTTTATAGAATCGCTAATGCTGATTTAAAAATATTAATTATTTTAAGATTGGTTAAGAAGTTCTGAGCCTTAACTTTTTTTTGCCTCTTCAGAAATACGCGTCTTAGGATATATAAGAACTTGGAAAGGTTCCTTAAGGGGATGTTTACAACTTTATAGTTTAACCTAAAACCTTCAACTTGGTAGTTTACATCTTATTTTTAAGTTTATTCGTTTGTTTAGCTTTATTCAAACCTAATATTGGTACCAGATGCAGATTTGGTGTTTATTTTCTTTCTCAGTTCATATTAGTTGTTATTTAACTTTCGGATGTCTTGTCGAATGAGGTCAAACTTAGTACTCGTTTTGAATAAACATGTTATTGTTAACTGCGTATTTTTTCGTTAATACAATCTGTTACTATAGCCAAAATATTTTGCTTCAGTTAATAACTTGAATTGACATTTTTTGTGTGTTTTTGTGTGTGTGTGTTCTATGGTAATGTCTTCTTTTTTAAATATTTGCAATCAAGAATTATCCACTGAAAAACAGTACAATGAGAATCAAAAACACATTTTTTAAGAGAAGAATATATATCGGGGAAAAAATATTTGTTTTAAATATTTGTTATCTGAAGACAGCTAATCCTCAAGAATTATCCATTGAAAACAGTACAATGAGAATCAAAAATACATTTTTGAAGAGAAGATATAAATGATTAATAAAAAAAAATTTTTTAAAGTTAACTATAAACTAGTAGCAGTATTAATTCTTGGAATACAAATAAGAATACAAATTTTTATTGATGGAAAGTAATACTCGTTGATCGTTTATAAATTTAAACAAAATGGAGATTGCATCAAATTCGGAATAATCGTCGAAAACATCAAGTTGGAATATTATCTGATATTAATAGAAGATAAATTTGCTAAACAACAATAACATTTCAATTCAGTAGAAGAAATAGAAAATATCAAGGTAAACTTGCAAAGATTTACTGTTCTTAAGAATTCCACTAACAATGGAAGAATAATGAAGAATTATCTCTCTAAATAAATGTTAAATTACCAGATAGTATTTGTTTGCCTTGTTTTGAAAATATTTAAATGAACAATTTAAAAAAAATTTGAAAATAATAATGATAAATGGATCGGGTTCGAATCCCGGCGGTGCCAATTTCGGAAAAAACCGTAGGTCCCGGTCAATTTGAGTTGCGGGGGACAAATCTTAATAATCTGGGTAATGCAAATGATAATAAGGCATCCAGAAACTGCCTAAGTGTTTATTTATGTCCTTTATTATTATTTATTTTAATTAAAATTTTTTTAAGGGCGATTGCTAAATATATTGAAATTCTGGAAGTCCCTTTTGAATTTTTGATGAACATTTTAAGAGGTGTGTATGAAAACACTCATTTGATTGTTAATAATTATATTATGAAAGTTTAAAACTTGGAAAAAATTCTGTGAAGATACGAGAAATCTGACTCTTTAAATCGAAATTTGCGTAGCTTAAACCTGCTGAAATTCGAAACTATCGACTTATCGCATCAGTTGTTAATGAATGTAGTTGTTTAAAAATTGGATAAAGAAACTTAAACAACTTTAAATGAATTTGGCTTATAACAAATAACCCGAATGGGATAATTTTTTGGAATTTTTTCTAAAGCGATGCAAAACTTACAAGGAAATTACATGTTAATTAAATAAAAATTATACCAAATTAAAAGCTTCATTTTGAATAATTATATAAGAAAACCTCATTTACTTTATAAATACTTATCTTTGATTTATTATTGCTAAAAAATATAAGTTTTGCTTAAATTGTCCAAATAATTCTCACAAACTAAATTCGTGTAATTGTAAATATACTGTAATTTTTCTCAAGGGAACATCGTCTATTGTATCGCAACCCAAGTATTTATCGTCAAACCGAATTAAATTCACGAATGTTGAAATCTGATCATATTACGCTATTCATGCAATTATCTGCAAAAATAAAAATTCGGTTTATATTTTCAGACTATTAATTCACCCATAAGTACAAATCTGTCATTCAGGCACTGCTCTCTGTTGTTTGACTTAAGAGTCAGAGAGGAAGTTTTTCTTCTGAAGGTCTCGGCTTATTATATAATATAAGGGAAGTCAATGGAACTTTAATGACCACAAATATTTTAAATAATTTAGGATTGAAAAAATATATAAATATGCCAATAAGTGATCTTGTGGAACCGAGAAAGATGTTAAATTTATAACTACTAGTGTTAGCAATTTAAATTCACTGAATGTACCAAGTAATAGTTATAGACATCTTGAATACAATTATCCTCAAATTACTTCAAGATTTAAAGAGTTCAGCAGAAGGCTAGTTTCAAAAGAAAATATTGATGCTATTAATTTACTGAATTTATTTGAAAATGAAATTGAATGTCACGGAGCCATAAATAAATCTAAGTGTCAAAAATAACCGAAACATTTTAATCGTCATCTATTAAAGTTAAGGGTATTTTTATTCTTAATTTGAAACAATACACCTCTTTTAATATATCGATAAATGATTTATGGGTACTTACGTATTAACGCCACAGCAGCTACAGATTTGGTGGTTTTTAAGTGGCGCCAATCTACACTTAAAATTTTCGTGACAAATCATACAATATATAAAACACTTTATTTAAAAACAAAGTATTCAATCGGATTTCGATGGAAAATGGGCCGATATAGAGTTTAACATAGATTCAAAACATTCTCTATTTTGGCGCATTGGCGGCTCTTTATTGGCGCAACTTCTGCTGTGGTGGCGTTAATACGTAAGTACCGATTTATGTTTATACTGTAAATGTAATGAACATGTTTCCTCTGAATGTATTATATATTTTGATGAAAATAAAGAAAGCATTCAGTTATTATAAATGTTTTCTTAAATTTCATCAGTCAAATGATTGTAGATCAAAATTGGGTTCAAATCTAGAATACCGTACCCTTGAGGAAGTCGCCAATCTTTCAACCCGAAATATTTCGTTAATTTCTTTAGGGTTACAATACTGTAATTAGAGGAGTCCGTAGTTTCATTTTCCGAACAATATAATTGTTATTTTATAATTATTTGCAGAATTCTTATTTGTAATAAATAAGAACAGAAAAATATATTCTTTTAAATAAGTATTCCGATAAATTGATTATTCCGAGCTTGTTCTTATAACGTATGTCGGTCACTGATACAAAATATAAACAATTTTTATGATGTTGCCACTCATGATTACTAAACAAACAAAGAGATTTTTTTAAGTTATTGAAACTTAAATTTGATTATGAAATAATTTCTTTTAAAGCTGTTCTTATAGTTAAGGTTTTGTGAAAGTAGTAATTACAGAATTATTGGTAGAATTCGCAAGGAATATTTGAAGCTTTTTATTTTTAAAACGTTAGTTAACATAATAAAAATTGCGTTGCAACTTAAATTTTTCTGTTGATTTGTGCTGTTCAAATATTCAATATTCATTTGCTATGGCTATGCAAATACAGGAATGGATGACAGGGTAATGGGATGGTGTACGTTATTAGAGAGTTTTTGCATACCGTACGTTAGTTACCGTAGGACATCCGTTAGCTTTTTCCGTTAGCTTTTAAGTTATTGTATGGAAAATGGATTGGTTGCTAGTAAGTATGAATGTCCAAAGTGCAATGCTGATATGAAATTGATTGATTGTCTTAATATTTGTGGTGGAAAGAAAGGAACGAATGCTCATCAGATTAGGTCTGTGAGAAAGGGTACTTAGTTTAATTAAAGTAATTTGCGTATGAGTCTAATTTTAATGTTAACGTATTATTGAGTGAATGAAATCAGGAGCAAAAGTGCTAGAAATGATCTATTGGTTGCGAATCAAACGATAATAGATTGGCATGAATTTTATAGAAAGGTGTGCAAGGATGAGTACTTAAATTTTAAGGGTTTGATTGGAAGTGTTGGAAGAATTATTGAAGTAGATGAATGAAAGTTTTGTAAAAAGAAGTATAATAGAGGTAAACATGTTGGAGGAGTATCGAGATATTCAGATAAATGCTTTTTTGAAGTGGTAGAAAATAGAAGTGCGTATGTTTTGTTAGAAATAATACTTTCGGGTTCCACTATAATGTCAGACTGTTGGTCGTCGTACAATTGCCTTTCACGTGAGGGTTTTATACATTTGACGGTCAACTATAATATGACATTTAAAGACCCGGATACAGGAGCCTATACAAATGCAATGGAGGGTGTAGTTGGAGTGCTGTGAAACGTTCGCTTATAATTCGAATTCGGCTACTAAGGACAATGACATTTTTTGACATATATAAAAAAATGGCTAATTAGCGAATAATTTTGGAGAAATTTTAGCGTAACAGCGATTATTATCTTTGTCTATAAATTATCTTCGTCTCACATTTATGTGAGTTAGCAAAACATAATTCCACATAATTTGGCGATAAAGCGATTAAATTTGGAGTAAAAACAATTTAGGAATAAAATTTTGACAAAATAACAATATATTTTGGTGGCAATATCTGGCGTAAAAAGACATTAAAAATTTGCCATAATAGTGGTAAAAATTTGGCGATAAAGCAATATTAATTGGCGTAAAGGCAATATAGCATAATATTTTTGGCATAATAGTGCTAAATTTTGGCGTAAAAGTGATAACATTTAGTGTAAAAGTATTCTAGGAATAATTTTTTTTTTTTTGTGATAAAAATTTGGTGATAAAGCATTAACATTTGGCGTGAAAGCACTTTAAAAACAAAATTCGCTTTAAAAAAAGTTTAACGATAAACCATTTCAAGTATTAAAATTTTGGCAGAATAGTGATAATATTTGGCGTAAAGCGATAAACTTTGGCTTAAAAGCGTTTTCCGGAATAAACTTTGATATAATAGCAATGTTTGGCGACGAATATTTTTGCGAAATAGCGTTTTACAATGACACCGAATTTCGGCAGCCATTTTGTTTATGTACTTGGCGATTTGGCATCCCAGTGAAGGATTTTGGCGTAATATTTTATCGCGAAAACTACCTGCTGCCTTCATTACTATGCTTTCTTGACGACTTGGCATCCTGACGATGTATTTGGCACAAAGGATACAGGATTCTAGAATTTTACCCAAAATTGCAACCTTGTCGAAAGCCATAATATACTTTTATTTATTTCTCCAAATCTAAGGAACAAAACAAAGCAAAGTTTTACCTTTAAGTCAATATCGGAGTGTGATTTTCCAAAACCTAACATAATTCTCTTTTGCAATCATACACAGTCTAAAAATAAATCAAAGCTAGTGTTGCCGCACTAATATAAATGGCACGAAGCGTAAATACTCTTCAAATATGAAATGTAAATTGGTACGAGAGAAATTATTACTTCCGTGCCTACCAGTTGCGTGAGATTGTGCTCGTGAAAGCGAGAAATGTAAAAATTGATAGAACGCGTTTTGTTTTTGTGAATTTAAAATGTGTGTTTTACTGTCTACTAAGAGTCTATGTGGTTTTATTTGAAGACCACATTATTTTGAGGAGCCAGAGAAATCAATTGAGTTTGAGATTTATTAATACTCGATGTGTGGACAAGAGTGATTTTGTGATATATTATTGCTTGGTGTGGGAATTAGAGTGGCGATTTCAACTTAGTTTTATCGAGATGTTTTCCGTGGATAAGTAGTTCAGAATGAATGTTGGAATTGTGAGTCCAGTGATTGAGGTAAAAGCAATTTTCTTGGAATAATTCATTCTGAATACGTCGTCTATCGCTACGCTAAAAAAGGACGGGATAAAACTCGCGGCTGAAGAAGTAGTTTAATAGTTCTGGTTGGTGCTAAAATTATTCATTTAAGAAATATAATTGAGGAAAGTGATTAAATTCTAAATGATATTGAATTGGTAAAAAATAGAGTTGATGTAGTAGTTGAAGAAAAGAAAATTAACCTCGCGCAATTAATAAAAGAGCTAGAGTTAGCTAATATTCGAAAGAAGTCATTTAAAATTACTAAAGTTTTAAAAAGTAAAATTTAGATATGGTCGGCACGTTTAATCTAGAAAATCTTATTGAAAGTATTAAAACGTTAGAAATTAAGATTCCGTCTGTTCTGTCAAGAGCTGAATCATTTAACCCTTTTTTTTTTTTTTTCAATTTTTAGAAAAGCGTTCAGGACAAAAAATGTATCCGATGAGTTAAAAACGGGATGAGAGAGTAAATAATTTGATGGTTTATGTATATGAAGAAGACCTATGTAATTATGATAAATTAAAAATTATTGCCCTAAAAGAGTTACGCTTTCAAACCAACATCACAGGAATGTTTGGATGTGTTTCATAGGGCACAAAAACTGCTTTCAGAAAGTTAAGTACAACTGACGACAAGGGTGGATGCATCTTTCGAGTATTATTGTCAGTTGCGTAAAAGTAAACGATTTTAAGTCTGACAAATCGCAAAAAAGGGGCCCCATTGGAATTTGGCGACTTTTGTAGCACTAACTGAGCGATAAGTCGCCAAATGTGGAAACCAACCTGCGTGTTTAATCAACAACCTACTCAAATGTGTGTTTGCAAATCACTTCATTTACAATCGCAATCCGTTACTTAGTGGACTTTGGCGAAAAGAATTTTTGATGCTAAAACGTAATGGCTTCAGTCCGGCGATTTTACCTTTAAGTCATTATATGTGAGCTAATTGTGTTGGATAAAATTTTTAGTTTATTGGATCGCCAATTGATTACTCATATTAGAGTCAAGCAAGGAGAATTTCATATTAAACCTTAGCAGCTAGAACGTGACTGCGATATTTATTTGTCCTCAAGGGGTAAAGTGAAACCTGGATATAACTTGTCAGGAAGATATGGTGGAATTTAGGGTAAACGGTTTGAAGGAAACAAATCACAAAATTTGCGTTAAATGTGTTTTGTTTAAGACTAAACTATGCTTTATGCAGTTATCCACACTTTTAAAAACTGTCTGTTTTAAAACTAACTGTTTTACAGAGTAGAAGTTGTTAAAAAAATAGAGTTTAAGTGTTAAACAATGCTGCGCTAAAAAACTGTTTTTGATGAAAACTGCATAACAAATTGATTCATTATTCCAAGACAGATTAAAGATATTGCTAACAGGAAACAAAAACAAAAAATTTAAATAGCTCGGATGCGTCTGTTAAGCATCAAATGGAGGAATTGTATACTACTTTGATTTTTATTAGCATGGCTCATCTGAGTAATCCAGTCGTAGCCACTAGTTTGGTGATAGACAAAACAAAAAATGTTTTGATGAGTACAGTCCGCGCTTTAGTTGAAGATCAGTATTCCGAATGGCAGGAAGTGCGATGTCTTTCAGATTTCAGAAGACAAACGTATTTAATAAGCAGGGTGGGTAAATTGGTTACAACTTAAAACAAGTAAGATAAATTCTTTAATTTCTTGTTTATGATGCTTCAATGGTTGTTAATGGATGTATTAAAGTGACAATTACAAACAAGGATAAAAGTTTTGAGAAGGAATTTACTATGCTGATAATCAGAAAAACTGCGGATCATGCGCCGAATCGATGTTACTCGTAGATGCAATTGTTAAGGTTTCGTATTTGGTCTCTTTAGCTGATAATAGTTTTAATACACCTGGTAAAATTGTTATTTTCGGGTGACTTTCCCCACATTCGGACAAAGACTACAATTTCTCGAATCCAGCCAAGAACAAAACTTTGGGAGTGCCATGGAAACTCATAAAGGACTTTTTTTTTTTTTTTTTTTTTCAGAATTAAGGTGGAACTGGCAATAGTTACACTAAAAAAAGCATGTTACCTAATATATCAAGACTTTTCTATCCTTTAGATTTTATTGGTCCTGTATTAGCCAAGGCCAAACTTTTTATGCAACGATTGTGGAGACTTAAAATTTATTTGTGATCAGCTTCCAGCTGAGGAGAATAATGAATGGCATCAATTTCTGACTGCACCAACTAATATAGACAAATTGAATATTGAAAGGAACATAATTATAGAGGATGCGACAATGGTTGAACTACATTGGTTTGTGATGTTGCAGAATGTTACTCCGAAGCAGCAGCCTACTGCAAATCCAAAAATTCATATGAAATGAACTTGGTGAAACTAGTAGCAAATAAATCTTAAGATTAATTAATTTTAACAATTTAAGCCTAACAAATTAAGCTTTAATTGTTAGGCTTTAACTTTGTTAAAGCCTAACAATTCCCTGGCTTGAACTGTGTGCAGTGGTCTTGCTATCAAAGTAAATGAAAAAACGTCCACACTGCCTTGAAATTCGAAGAAAATCAAGTTCATCTTTGGAGTGATTCTCTAATCATGCTATCTTGTTGCAAAAAAAGCCGATGGATCTCAAAACATTTTTTCAAAATAGAGTGGCAGAATTCAGCAGTGACATGATATTTCTTCGGCAAAAAATACATCAGATATCTGATCTCGAGGAATGGATCCAGAAAGACTATTGCGGTAGAATGAGATCCAGGAAGACTATTGCGGTAGAATGAGATCCAGGAAGACTATTGCGGTGGAATGAGATCCAGACTTTCTTGCTGGTAATGACTATCCTTGTCGACTGATTCTAATTTCATGAGAATGTGAGTCATTCAATTCAGAACTTAAAAACTTTTGTAAAGAATTTGAAGATTAACTGTCTATGTTTAAAATAATACTAAATGATTTTGTGTATGAACTACTTAATTTGAGTAATTATTATGCAATTGTTCTTCGGATATTGAGTTCAACTATCTAAAAACCTGAACACATAAGGAATCCTTTGTCTAAGGTGTCAGGGCCCCATCGAACTGCAGAATTGGACAGGTCCGAGTTATACCTGATTAGGAAGATACAAGAACAGGAATTTACCAAGGAGATTTGAAACCATCAGAGAAAGGATGTGGACAATCCAGTAATAACTTTAAAAATTTAAATCTCTAAAAAATTATATCATTTAAAAATATCTGCATATTGATTCATCGGATATTAGTAAGTAGTGTTCGAGAGAAATTTTGGCCACTAAATGGTTGAACAACTTGCCGTAAAGTTGTACACATGTGTATTGTCTGTTGTAAAGCCAAACCAGTTATTTCGACTCGGTTAATTGGCAATCTACCCAGAGATAAGAGTTATTCTTGGTTATCACTTTCTGTTCTGGTATGGACTTTTGTGGTTATAATTAAAAATTCACGAAGAGGTATTTTCCATAAGGTATATGCATATGTGTACGTGCTTTGTATTTAAGGCATTTTGTCGGATCTGATTTCGGAGCCATTTTTGGCCACACTAAAAAGATTTATTGCAAGGAGAGGAAAATATGTAAAATTGTACTCGAAAAACACAAGGAATTTCATCGGTACTAATAGAGAGGCTACATGAATTTGTTTAAAAACCTGATGAAAAATTAACTGGTTATTTATCTGCAGAAAACACTGAGTGGAAAGTCATTCCACAAAAAGGACTCAATTTTGGAAAACTATGGAAAGTCGCAATTAAGTCTTAAATATTTTACGAATTGTAGGAGACGAAATTTCAATTTATGAAGAGAATCCTTATATTTATACAAATTGAAGGAATTTTAAATTTTAGACCTCCGTGTCTAGAATTTATTTAAGTCAACTATTTAGCTAGTCAGCTAATGAGGATTTCGGAGTTTTAACGTCAGCTCATTTCTTAATAAACAGATCCATTAATTTAATTATTCAGCCAGATTTGACTAACTTTCATCATTTGACTAGTGACATCATATTAAATAAGTAGCAAAGGATAACTAAAATTGTGCAATTGATATGGAGAAAGTGCACAAAAATTATTTGTTACAACAGCGCCGTAAATGGAGGTTTGAAAAAGACAATGTTCGAATTGTGATTTGGTACTGCTGGTTGAGGACAATTTGTCGACTTACAAATGGGTTTTGGTTTGGTTTATCGCTCTATGGTCATCTTGAGCACACGAGGGCTACACAGACCGGAACCTACAGTTTAACGTGGATTTCAAACCACTCACAAGCATCCATGACACCGCCAGCATTCGCACCTGAAGCCTGGGGTACCAAAAGCCAGAGCGCTAGCCAATTGACCATCATGCCGCTATAAATGGGTTTTGGATCACATTATTAATGTGTTTTATGGTGAGGATCAAAAGATTCGTGCTGCTCAGGTGAAAACCCAGACTGGTGTCTTTAAAAGACGCGTCTCTAAAATTCGAATCTTGCCTATGTCAGAGTGAGTAATTTCTATTGGAGTAGAATTTTTGTTTATAATGTAATGTTTTACGTTCTTGTCATTTTTTTATTCAATGTCTTTTACTATTTAGATTGATTTTAATGTACCACAATGAATGTTTTTTTATTTTTTTTTTATTTTTCAGATTGCCGGCACTGTCCTTGACATCTGTATGAAATTTGACGCCAAAATATTCCTTAGTGTTGAGTTACGCTTGACTTTGTGAGACGCTAAAACTGATTCCGGCGATTTTTGAATTGTCTGAATTAATTGAGCAAAGATTTTGCATTTAATTTTGTTTGCGGAAACGTATAGAATGATGCAAAAGGTATTCTTTGAGCATTCCTATATCGGATAGAAATGTCTACAAGTGGTATAAACAGTTCAAAGAATGCAGAGAACACGTTGAAAACGAAGAGCCCTCTGGTCGACCATAAACCTCAACCAAGATTTGGTGCTTGCAAACCGTCGATTTACAATTAAGAGACCTTGCTGATGATGTTGGAATTTCAAAAGGATCGGTCAATTCCATTTTGGGCCTCAAACGCGTCAAATCTCGATGTGTACCGAAAACACTGAATGCACCAGCTCACACTGCATTGTTTCTTTATTACTTTTTTGCCAAAAATGAAACTCATATAATTTCTCAACCGCCGTATTCACACCGTGTGAATCCTGGCTATTTCCTAAATTCAAAATGCCACTCCGGGGACAACGTTTTGAGTCGATTGAAGACATTCAACGTGAATCGCCGCGCGCTTTGAAGGCCATCCCTGCCGATGATTTTTTAGCATGCATTGAGGATTGGAAAAAAAGTTGGCATAAGTGCATTGTGTCCGGAGGGGATTACTTTGAAGGCGATGAAATTTTGAAGAATAAATGAGAGTTTTTGAAAAAAAAAATGGTCTTACTTTCTGGGCATAGTAGTACTTGCGTGTCTGTCGGTCGCGTGAGCTTGCTCATGAATGCAAGAAATGTGAAAATTGATAGCAGCGTTTTGTTTTTGTGAATTGAAGTGTATGTTTTACAGTTCGTTAAGAACCTGTTTTTATTTGGAAACCACATTATTTTACAATTGGTAAATCTTAATTGATTTAGAAAGGGAAAGAAACTTTACTAACAAATAGGCTTGTGAATTAAAACTACCTGTGATTTCGGGAGAATCCTTAACAATCTTTGTGTTCACTTTAATGGGCATAACAATACTAGAATTAATCTGTTATTTTTATGTTATGAAACAAAGACAATTGACTTGCAATATTTTGATAATTGTAGTCCAATAGGCTACAATTATCAAATATTGCATTGAAAAAAAGGGGCCTGATGGCCGAGTGTACCACGGGTATCGGGTTCAAATCCCGGCATTGCCATGGGTGTTTGTAGTGGTTCGGAATCCTCTTTAAACCGTAGGTCCCGGTCCTATTTGGATCGTAGAGCGTTGCGGGGGCATTGTTACTCCGCGGCCGTATCTTCAAGTTACACGCGCCCCCTGGGTAGTGCAAAGTGAGTAACGTCGGTGCAGCCCTTATGGCATAAAAGATCACGGTCTATTTGCCAGCTGCATTAGAAAAAAAAAGTAATTGAAAATAAAAATTAAACCTTTTTTAAAACTGATTTAAACATTATAAATTTCAGTTTTATGAAAAGTATTAAATAACATAATAAAAAACTTTTTATGGAAAAAAAGTAATTCAGAACCAAAACACAATCTTGGTGTAGCTGGACAACGATTTCTTGAATTAGAAAATAATTTAATTTTAAAAATGAATATAATAACATTATATGAAAACAAAATGATAAAAGAAACGTTTTATATAATAAACTTTCTTCAACGAAAGTGTATATTTCCGTGAATATAGAAGTATTTTCAGAACTTTTTCCGAAACTATACTACGGTAAACTACTAATCGTGGAAAAAAACTCATGTACTTTTTGTTAATTCACACAACACGTTTTTATTTCTTTAGTTTATACTTCTAAAGTTAATGAAAAAATTTATTTTATTTAAAATTGTATTTTCGTTTTATAAAAAAACCATTATTTTCAAAATTTTATTATAATGCTTGTTTGTTGCGGCGTCGGCAAAGCAAAATATTCTGATGTTGGCGAAATTTGCACCCCGTTAACGGAAAATCATCAAAACATACACCAGAAATAATGAAGAAATACTGAAAATAATTAACACGTAATGGAAATTAATTTAATCTCTTAATCTACATTTTGGGTTGTTTTTAATAAAATTTTAATGCAAAAAAAAGTCTGCTTCAAAGTCTGTGTCAAATCCGAATTTCCGAATAGTTCATCAAATTCACTTTCACTCATTGGAATGTTTGTATGCATACCATCATCACTTACAATGCTTTCCGAAATACTTGATACATTTAATTAGAATTTATGCCCTCTTCATACAAACAAAATCATTTGATGCATTCTTTAAGAGGAAAAAAAAAGAAACACAAGTTTCAGAAACACACACACTCAAAAGAATTTATATTCAGAACTGTTACATACGGCATATATAATATACAGTAACACGATATACAGGAGGATAAATCAGTAAAAGTTAAGATAACTTACGATGTCTTATCAAAAAGGAAAGATACGACTATTTGATAATGATCTATCTACTAATCTAATGATTATCTACCTCAAATTTAAATGCTAACATGTAAATGAGAAATTTCAAAATTATAAGATTGCGTTTTGAACTGATATTGAAAAGGCTTTCACACCTACTTTACGGTGATGCGTTTAAATTTCTCAAGCTTTCAGACTTTAATTACTGTATTTTGGAAAGCGGACATGAAAGTAATCCTCATGGATAGTGAGTGGATGCTGGGAGTTCATAAGTGGAACAGCCGTTTCGTTTCGCCGAGCATTTGCAAAAGACAAGCGTTCGTTCGTATAGCTTGAACAGAGGGCATATACGACTATCTAACAAGGCATCGAGAGGAAATTTCAATCTTTGATAGGAGATATCGAGAAAGGAAAAAGGGTAGTTAGTCTTGGGACAAATTGAAGCTGCATTTTGAACAAAGTTCGCTTGCAAGATTTGCTTGACTGATCCAAGAAACAACTCGATACAAACTCTGCAGAATAAACTATCGGTATATTTAGCTATAAAATCGTTGCAAAAATAATTCAGGTTAATGATTCAATTTTACTATTCCTGAACTACTCGTATGTTTCCAGCTCATTCGCCTGACTGCACCAGAATACGACAAATTTCCTCCAGATTTTCCACCATCTTAAATATGACAAATTTACAGTAAAAAGTGTTTGTACAGTAAAAAAATTGACAGTCATGGAGAATAGAACCAAAGTGAAAAGATTAGGGTTAAGACTTCACATTTGCTGGAGATGTCTACACTACAAAAGTAAAATACTGTATCAAGGGAGAAAATAATTTATTAAAACGGAGCAAGGTGGATGAATGTTGGACCCAAAACAAGCATCGCATAAATTAAGCGTCTACACTTCTCATCTGGGGTAGTGCAGATATTGCAGAAGAGAGGTACATACCGAAGACGAATGCTTCAGAATGATTCAACAGGTAAATAAAGCACAGAATGCATAAGAAAGAAGAGCATTCTTGCTTGACACAAATATTCCAACAACTGAAGTTGCAAGTTTAGAACAGCTTCCGATTAATTCAGCTGCCACATGCCACTGCTGTAGAAATAAAGTAGCCCTACAATTTTAAGGTTTTAAGTACTGCTTCTTTACTAGTAGATGACAAGGATTGCATTTCAAAAGTGCTGAGTGTTGACGATATCGACTTTGTAATGATATTACAAATAATGTTCAAATAACTTTAAAAATGTCTTGTATACTCCAAACCTGCGTACTAATTTAATAAGAGGGCCAAATATTTACTTAGCAGTAGGAAAAATAATTAATTCGGGTGATATTTTTATGTTTTACAATAATCTATTACAGTATTTATTTGCTACACCTCTGATTTATAAACTGTATATTTTAAAAGGATACCCTTTAATCCAAAGACCATCTACTAAATACAAAGAGACTGTAAATGTTACTTTAAATATTGATACCATACATCAAAGATATGATCAATAATGGGTAATAATATAATACTGCTAAAAGTATTAAAAGGCTATCTTCTAAACTTTTATAAAAATAGCAGTGTTTGTAAAAATTCGAAATCAACAGAAGTTACTTAAAAGAATTATTTTAATAAGAGACTTGCAACTAGAATATAGGAAGAATGTATAAAGATTTATGGTAACTTCTCCGGTTAAATCTTTAAATGCCAACAATTTATTTCTTCTCAGTTATAGATCATAACTCGTATAAAATAGAGGTATTTATAAAAATTTTAATATTTATGAAAATGGTATTTATCAAAAAATTTAGCTATGTTTAATAGCTAAATTTTTTGCTATTAAACATGAATGTGCATCCCTTTATAGTATTCAGCAGAATAGCTTTGCTGAAAAATTCAATTGGACTGCAATGAACGTAGTACGAGCAAGACAATGGTCTTCCAATTTGGTGGAATATGAGAAGATAGAGTAAAATCATTCAAACATCACTTAAAAGGTACTGTAGGGAATTCAAAATTAACGTTAGAAGAATTTTTAACTGTCAATGAAATTGAAAGAATTTTAAATAGTTTACCTTTTTCTTCTGATCAAACAATTTCGAAACTTCTGGCCGCTTTTTTTTTTTTATAGGAATCCTTAGTAATAGAATTCTTAAACCATGTCTTTGCTTTTTTTTTTTTTTTATCGTGTTAATTTTTTGAGATAAATATTTCAAAGTCGGGCGGTATGTATGCGCCAGAGCAGTTTTAGCTTTCATTTTTTTTCTCAGTTTAAATTTTCGGACGAATGGCTCCACACATAGTTCTCGCTAAACTTAGTATTTCTTAGTGCAATCCATTAGAGCCAAAACATTTAGTCTTATTATATTTCTTTCGAGATAATTTAATTTTTGTTTTCTTTGTTAAAAAAATGAATAACTCAACTGAAAATTTATGCATATTACCCCCAACAATTTCTTTTAAAATTTACATTAAAGTAGCTAAAAGTATGCTCTAATAACTAACAGTAACTAACAGGAATTTCTTTTTAAAAAAATTCATTAAATAAATTTAATAAATATAATAGCTTGTTACATTTTGTTAAAAGAAAAGCTTTTATATTTATCGAAAGAACTATTTAGCAGCTTGATTAATTAATCAGAACCAATGACCGAAATAACTATTAAAAGTTCATAAGTATTTTTGAGAAATTTTTAATGAGTTCACTCATAAAAAATTATTTTATTATTTTTATCAAGAAGGTTTTAAATTTTGCTTCCAAGAAGGTAGAAATATTTCTCCCTCACAATTTTACTGCATATTTTACAAACTTGAAACTAAAAAGGCTTAAAAATTTGCTATACGTCCTCCAGTTTGAATAATGGTACAGAAAAAACCTGTTTTTATGCAGTCCTTTATTGTGTGGTATATGTATAGTTTTATTAAGTGCATATTATAATTAAAAATGAATAGAAGAAAAGAATAGAAAAATGAATGCAATTGATAAAGAAAACAAATGGCTGTCAAAATAACATGCAAATTAAAAAGTAATTCATTAGATGGTTCACCTGATATATCATCCTATTACCACGAATGTTATTAGATGCGAGATAGTGCTACATCACGAGGTTTTGATTTACATATAACACAATTTACATTTTCAAGCTATCCCTAATCCGTATTACAACATAATTTTTTTTTTTTTTTAATATTTTGCAAACAATATATTTTATAATTACTTAGGAAGCTTTAAATTATTTTTTTATGCGATTTCTTTTATGAAGTCCCTATCTCCCGCACAAAAACAGTTTTGACTGTACATTGCAAAACAGCATTTTTTTTTTCTAAAACAGAAAAATAATATTGTTTTCAAATTTTCTTTTAACAATTTGATATTCTGAAAAAATTGATTAAATTTTACTACTAAATGTTAACAAAAACCCTTTAATGAAATGCGCAATAAGGTTGTCATCTTCTGGTATAGTAAAAAAATGATGGATCATATGAATAAATAACTTTCAAAGCAAATATATAATTACTTATAGGTGTAAAATTTTTTTAATCTTATACATAAATAAATTAATCTGTGATAAATTTTTTTTTAAAAACCCAGAAAATTTAAAGAAAGGCACTTGAAATTAAAAATTGTATCTAGCACTTGCAATTAAAATTGCACTAAACACACTTGCAGATTTTTGCTTAAATTTGAGAGTATATTTCTAAAAAAAAAAATTTAAAAAAAAATTTTTTTTTTAATTATAACTAATTTTTTAGAAGCTTTAATGTTTATATTATATCGTATTGCTATTATAATTTACTATTGGACCTTCAAATATGTCACTAGCTCTACTTTAAAACTGAGGTTTTAGATTGCAAAATGACATCTCGAAGCAAAACACTAGTATTGATGTGAGAAAGCCGCTGTTAAGATTATCAATGAAAAATCATCCTTAAATTTTAGTAATTCCCGATAAGGGTAAAGTTAAAATTAACTCACACGTCTGTAATTGGAAAATTTAAAAGAGGAAGATTCGAAAATGAAAGTGAAAAAGATAGAAAAGAAATTTGAAGTGAAGCTGAAAAAAAAAATAATTCTGAAAATAAACCTGGATTACCGAATAAAAGCCATTGAACTAGTTACAGAAAGTTCTACAACCGCTACAGTTTTATTGACCAAACCATACGAAATATCATAAGAAACGATTTTTGCAACGGCAAAGAAACGAGAAACCTTTCTTCAGTTTAAAAAATCAAATTTAGAATTGAAATGTATAAAATTAAATGCCCATTATGTCGGAGGAAGGTTATTTTTAGCAATGACACAAATACTTCTCTTTATCTTGAAAATTTCCGTCCAACTAACTTCGTGTCAATATATTTTTTGTATTAAGGTAAAATTGTTTATAATTATTATATAATTTATGTGTAATAATAGTATATTTTATGTGCGTTCCTTAGGTGTACGACGTGGTCACTAGCCCTTACTGGATGCGAATCTGATCTGAAAATCAGTTTCCGGTGGAAGCAGGTCTTTTGCCGCAACAGCGATTGGAAGTGATATTCCTGTGCGGTGTTTTAATTGGCGGAGCATGGTCAACAGTGACAGTTTATCAAGATAGCTAAACAGCTAAATAGTCAAGAGATAGCGATAACATTTGTAATGAAGTGCTAAATTAGTTCCCTTCTTTTTGTAGACTATATCCTAATTGGAGGTATCCTGCAGGGTAACTTGTAAGGAAAAACAGCAATCGTTGGGTACTCGACCCTAAAGTAGTAAGTAAATAACCAATCTCCCCCAAAGTCTTCTTCCGCGCGAGTAGCTTGGGATATAATTTGAGACCACGGAACGTGATGGGTTTTGTGAAATAATTTTTTTTCTCAAAGATGCGACTCGAATTGCAATTTAGGTACGTTTTCTCTTTTTGCAACTTGGTGTTAGATTGATTCGGCACTTTTATCTAATATTTTAAATTTTTTTTTTAAATTTTATCCCAATCCGACTTGAAAGAGAGGGTACTTCTTGAAAACTCCCAAATAGTGTAAAATAGGTGATAGCCAAATAGTGTAAAATAGGTGCTAGCCAAATAGAGAGTCGTCGAGGAATTTTTGTCTTTGGGTTTGGCTCAGGTCTAGTATTATGAAAAGTTTTTTTTTTTTTAAATTCCAGTGAATGAACGAAATTTTATCATTAACAGTGTTGCCACAGATAAAAATAAAGTAGAATAGTAATTTTTGAACTAAATATTACTTCTTTGAAAGTTGTGTCAAGTCCACTTTCCACAAAGTAATTATATTTGTAATTTCATGAACTGCGTAAATTTATATTGACAAAATAGTGAAAATTTTGAAGGATTTTTCTTGAGAACTGTTTATAGATAAAAAGCTTATAGCAGATTGCATTCATTGTTATCATTAACTAACTTTTTTTTTTTATCAAAAATGGACTTGCATCACTTTGAAAGAAAACGGCTCATATTTGTTATACAGTAATATCATCCACGTTTGCGAAAAAAAAAAAAAGTCTAAGAACGAATAAAATTATAACGAACAGTTTTCAAAAAGGCCACTTAAATAATATGCAACGTAAGAAAAACCGGAAATCAATCATCAATTTGGTGTTTTCAAAACAAATGATACCAGCAGAGCAGTTGAAATTCTCGTTCTACGTAACTAAGCCAAATGAGATCGGACTCGTTTTAGAATCGGAGGATTGCATCAATGTTATTTTAAAAAGAAAATGAATTTATTTTTTAAAAAAATTGTTAGATTTTATTCAGAATCACGAGAAAATTAACAAATATTGTATTTTATATTCGAATTTCATTCCAGACTACAACACTTTTTCTACAGATTTTTAAAATGTACCAATACTTTTCGGGTCATTCGAGTTAAATTGCAGGATGCATGGCACATTCAGTCCTCAAACTACCACTAAATTTACAACTAAGTGAAACTTTTATTTACGATATTAGCAAAAGCTGCAGTATGGCCACAACATTAAAAACATGCAAACTCATTGAGATGAATACTCCATGAATACTTAGAGAGCTAACAATGATGATTAACCATAATGAGCTAACCAATGATGATCTAAGTACTTGCTTGAAAGCGTCATATTTTTTTAGACATGTAAAGTAAATTACAATACTAACCAATATGAGTGCATTTACTTCACGATAGTTCTGAGCAAACATTTTGGTTATGTGTGATGGCAAATTTCCGACTGATCTAGTAACACGCGAGATATCGTTTGTGTCCGACTACTAGTCAAATGCAGAAGATAATTGAAGTTATAGTAAAGATGGTTTTCCCGAACATTTCCATGAACTTTAAGAATCACAAATGGCTTTGCGAACGGTCAGTCTTGGTTGCGAAGAATAGTGAGTTAACAAAATTAATGATACTATACAACTCAATTGCAACTTCCCGATGAGACGATATAGTACAAATCTGTTGACACAGTTATAAATGAGAATCAAACTGTTCAGTGGAATTAATTCATTAGAGCCATCTGGAGTACCACCAACATATTAATTTTCAAAGTTATTTCACCGATAATGCTCCTTTGAAATTTAGATCCGATTAAGTTATACAATGAAAAACAGACTGTCTCTTACAAACTAATGCCAAAAATGACTCCTCATATCGATTATTATCTATTTGCCATTTGATTTCAAACCATTGCAGTTTCCTGTACGTCTTTGCAATTACAATTAACAAAGCCCAAGGATAATCAAAATTAATTTTTTCACCAAATGGAAAAACCAAAAATATTGTTTATCCACAAAAACTACAATACCAAATAATTTTTCATTATTTAAAAAAAAAAAACACATGTATTTTATTTTCCGAAGCGTGGTGTGGCCGGGTTTTTAACAAAATAAAACAAACATAATTGAACAAAATAAAACAAAACATAATTGAACAAAATAAAATAAACATAAATAACAAAATATATTTTAAATATAATAAACAAAATGTAATGTAGTAAATAAGTAATGATTACAACTAAACGATTTTTAGAAGTCATTAAAATAATGGAAAAAAGATACAGATTATAAT
Organism: Caerostris darwini; assembly: GCA_021605075.1. Taxonomy (NCBI): domain Eukaryota; kingdom Metazoa; phylum Arthropoda; class Arachnida; order Araneae; family Araneidae; genus Caerostris; species Caerostris darwini. Next base: position 132,811 of record BPLQ01005413.1, read on the forward strand.
TTTATTTAAGATCGTATTCGAAAATATTTCGATATACGATCACTTTCATTCTCTGCCCTCCTTGCAATTTTATTTTAAGAAAAAAATAAATTTATTTTTTAAAAAAATTGTTAGATTTTATTCAGAATCACGAGAAAATTAAAAAATATTGTACTTTATATTCGAATTTCATTCCAGACTACAACACTTTTTCTACAGATTTTTAAAATGTGCCGACATTTTTAGGAGCCATTCATTAGAGTTAAATTGTGTTAAAAACAGATTAGTAAAATTCCGATTTCAAAATTTACTTGGGAGAAATTTTGATTTTTTTTTAAACAAAGTGCTTTCGTGTTGGAAAAATTGCATCGTTTATTAAAAATTATAGAATTATTAAATTTTCTTTATCATAAAATTCTTTTTGAACTTTGGAAATGCAGATTGTTAAAACTCTTTTGTATTAAAATAGATTGAAAGAAAAATTGAGAAATTCCGATTAAAAAGATTTCAAAATAATTTTTAAATAATCTAAAATTTCCACAAAAAAAATAATTATTCTTGTTTATACATAAATCATCGTTTTAAAAGTTTGATTTAAATTATCTTTTAAATATAATGTTCATTTCTTTAGGATAATTTATGTATTTAAAACTAATTATTTATTTGAATGGATTGGATTAGAACATTTTCAAACAAATAAAATGCAATTATAATAACCATGAGTAGCAATTTTAAATTTTACAATAAATAGTAAGAAAGATTTTTAAATTATTAAAAAGTGTGATAAATGATCGATTATTGTGATTGTTTCCTTGAAATGTATGTAGATACGGAATCGCATCTTTGTACCGGATACAGAAAGGGCAAAGATTTGTAAAGTTATGTGAAGATTAAATTTGAAATCACTTTCATTTTTCAGGAGTAAATCGGAATTAAAATTCAAAACAAGTAATATAAAAAAAAAAAAATTTTAAAGTCAATTCCTACTTAGGTCAACGTAGAAAATTTTTATTTTAATTACTTTTTATTAAATAAATATACAATTAATATAAATATGTATATACATATGACAGAATCACAATATTAAGTGGTAAAATAGAAAGCGAAAAACGTCTACTTAAAGCAAAAGTTTTCAAAAATTTATCAAAAAATTATTGATTTTCGCAAGAATTGCACTTGCATTCTTCACCTTCACGAGAAAAATAATAAAATCCTTGCATTTTACCGATTGAGCTACTGCCTACTGATTTCAATTTTCATTACAAACTGCTAAAACTCTATTTAAAGTATTAAAAATTAATTAAATTTAATTAATGAATTAATATTTGAATAAACTGTATTAACATCAAGCGTCCTCCACTACAAGTTTAAAAAAATGTATTTGAACTTGAGTGGATGAATAAAAAGTATTTCATTAACGATTGAAAATTTGAACAAGATATATAAATATATATATGGAGAGTGTGAACTAATAGTAAGAATTGAATAAAACTCTAGACATAGAGATGGAATTAAATCATTTAAAAATACACTAATAAATCTTCATTAATAGGATGCATTTTAAATTCTATTCCAACAATTCCTCGAAATAAAATTATAAATTTCAATATTCCTTTCCTAATTTATTAACATTTAATGAAAAATTACATCAAACACCAAAAAATTAGCCATTTTTTAATTCTGAATTATATTTATTACTATATAATTAAGCGTGACACTTAACAATCACGACATCTTATTCATCATATTTTAAAACTCTTGTAAAATTTGAGTATTTCCTAGTATTCCATTGAAATATGGAAGTCTTTTTATAAAATTATGGAAATTTTTTTATGTTTCGTAGAATGAATGATAAACGACATTTAAAATATTAAAAGCATTTACTGTTTACCCATAACTTTTGCATCTAATTAGCTGTATTTCGCAGAAAATTATAATGTAGGAGTTATAGAGAAAATTCTTAATACTGCGATGCTATAAAATTTTAATTATTGTTTGCTGCTAATACATCACGATATTTTAAATATTATTAAAATTTTAATTATTGTTTATTGCTAAGACATCACGATATTTTAAATATTAAAATTTTAATTATTGCTTACTGCTAAGACATCACGATATTTTAAATAATAGTAAAATTTTAATTTTTGTTTATTGCTAATACATCACGATATTATTAAAATATTAAATTTTTACATAAATCACAAATTATATTACAGTTTGAACAGTATTTATATTATTCATACAATATAATATCAGCATTTAAAAGTAATTATCTAGATTGATTCCACGTGTATTAAAAATGTGTACAATTCATGGTTATTTAACTTTAACGATGAAAATGGCAAAATTCCCATTAAAATAAGTACACATTTGAATATCTCATATCCAAACATTTGCAAAAATTAACATATTTACTAAAAATTAAATTCAAAATAAAAAAACTGAAATAAATTAAATGTAACGAAAAAAAATCCTACCTGTCAGCCATTTTGGATATTTTTGACTTTAAAAAAATTCTATTTTCCGGGGTTATTCTTTTTAACTAACATCTTTTCTTTTTTTTCTTTATTTCAAAACAAAGAACTAAATCCATTGTATACAAGATCTTGTCCAAAATATAATTCAGAATATCAAACAATATATTTTACAAAAATGCAAAGAACAAAAAAACAACAACAGTGCATTCAAAGTTTTAATGAAAATTAGAATTTTAACTTGCTACAAAACGTTAACTTCTTTTCCATTTTTGATTGGTTAATCAAAAATGACCTCATATGACGTCATGATTTGTAAACTTAAAATTACTTTTTAATTCTCTTTAAACAATTATGCACGTAATTTAAAAAAAAATAATATCATTATTATTTGCAGGTTTATTAACAAGTTTTAAATATATTATGTTATATAATATTAAACAAGTTTTTAAATATTTTTCACTTCAAATGAAAAGACTTCGATAGTTTTAATTTAAATTAATCTTATGTAAATCGTTTTCATTATACTGCTAATTTTTGTTTTGAACCAATTTTAAACAAACGATTTTTTCTCTTACGAAAAAAATGCAATTATTAGATTTTTAAAATATATAATTAAAATATAAAATAAATTAATATAAAAACAGTTTTATAATAAATAAATATTTAGAATTGTTTTCATATAAAAATGACAAGATACTTTTCTGCAAACGATTTTAAGACTACTTTTGATAGTTAGTTTGGAAACAAAATTTTATAGAATTTTTTTTAATATTTTTATCTACTATACTGTGCGAATTTCTTTTTAAAAATTAGAATGACTGAATTTTATGAATAATTTATTCTTTATTTATCCATAAAATATGTGTGTATTTTTTTAGGAGAGTAGGTTCACGGTGTCCCTGACCACTTTCAATGTTTCATATTGATTGATTGATTTTTTTAAACTTCTTTCGTGAGCTATTCTTATTGGTTTATTTAAATTTCTTCCACAAGCCTTTTTATACATAATATTTATTTAAATTTCTTCCATGATACTTATTATTACATAATATTTATTTAAATTTCTTTCACAAGCTTTTTTCTGTATAATATTTATTTAAATATGTTTCATAAAAATTATATTTTAAATTTCTTTCATGAGCTTTTTTATAAAATCGTTTGGAATTTTGCTGTTTCTTATTGATTGATTTATTTCTTTTAATTTCTTTCGTGAACTATTCTTATTGGTTTATTCAAATTGTTTCCACGAACTTTTTTTATGCAAAATATTTATTTAAATTTCTTCCCCGAGCTTTTTAATACATAATATTTATTTAAATTTCTTTCAAGAAAATTATATTTTAAATTTCTTTCATGAGTTTTTTTTATAAAATTGTTTGGAATTCTGAAATTTTTTAATTTTTAAGATTGTTGATATGCGTTTTTTCTTTTATTAAATTCTAAATTTAGTATCGTAAACTAAATATCTTCATTCAAAAATTGTTGATTTTTAAGAGTTTTACAGATTCCTTTTAAAATTATTTTTCCTTAACAAAAAATCTTTTTATGTTTTACTTTATACAACAAACCCATAGTTTTATGGGTTATCTATGCATTGGCACTGCCGATTATATTTCGATATTTAAGATTCGATCTATTAAATTGTTTAAAATGTTCATTAATGAACTTATTGCTAAAGACAACATATTTTTGAATTTAGATGTTTAAATTATATTTTTTAAACATAATTTTTTCTTTAAAAAGGAGAATTTTTTTTAGTATTCTTTTAATAATTCTTATATATTTAATTTTATTTTCACACTAACACGAAAAATTTGGGATAACAGTTAACAAAATTTTCAAGTCGGGTCACGCACCAAAAAAAGGTTTTGGAAAATTTTGGAGAAATATAATTTGAAAATAGAAAAGAAAAATATGAACGGAAAAAAAAACTAACTTGAGATTGTGAGGTCTATTATTTAATTCAAAAAGCTTCATTTTATTTGGCTGCTGAGTTATCTAGAAAAATTTCACGCCAATTATAGACAAGAATAGTAAGAATTTTATCTGAAAGACTAAATCCAGCAAAAACTGTGGTTTTCCATCAAAAACAAAATTTAAGAAATTATACTCTTAAGCACTTAATGGGGAAAGATTAGACAAAAATTATATTTTTCGATTAATCGAATTTCCAGATAAACTTTATCTTAACTCTATTTCTTAGAATAATGCTATTTTAAAAATGTTAAAAAATTAATAGCAAACTAGCTTTATAAAAACTATCATTTCCGCATTAGTGTCAAATATTTGGGAGCGACCTAATTAAAAAAAGTAACAGAAAAGTATATAGCTCAGACTGTGTAATTATCTTTATAAAACATAAACAAGGAAACACAGAGATCTTAGAATGCCTTACATAAATATTGCTAGAGACATCATTGAATGTGAAAATCAAGTGAGTATTTATATGGGTATCAAATTACTTGGAAATTCACCTGGATAATCAATTTATAAAATATTACATACTAACATGGATTGCCTTAAATTTCGGCACGATATTCTGGCATGCTACACAACAGGGGTTCAGATTTTCTTTTAACGATATTTTCTTACATCCAACATTACTAATAAATATAACAGTTTTACCTTCTTTTATTTTCTATTTAAATTTCTTTCATTTCCCTGCATCATAATAAACCCATTATTTACTTGTTCAGTTTCGCCTTTACAAAATTTAAGCCGTTATATATTATTTCGTATTTTGTAGTTTCCTCCACTTGCAATTTAATACATGGCGTTTCTCCGATGCAGTTTAATCCAATAAATGGGTAATCTTTTACATAACCAATATGCAAAACATCGCCGACTCTAGCATACGCAACATATGGTAAATCTAAAAAGTAACGCCCGTCAGACTATTAAATCAACTGGTTGAGCCAAATCTAGAACAATTAAAAGGGGCATATATGTTTCCATAACTTCACCTATATTAAAAGCCACTACTGCAGTTCCTGAACTTTGCAAAACTGGGGATTAAAGATCTTAGTTAAAAGGCGTCATGTTAATTCCTATACTTACTGCAAGCGGTTCTTTCAATAAACAAGAAGCAGCTGACAGTGCGATTATTAATTGTGGCATTTCTCAAACACTTGTCAGTCGTTGCAGAGGATTCAAGGTCACACACGTGTAAGGTAATTTCTTTTTATTCTTTGAGCAATATTTTTTCGTATGTCCTTTAAATCACATAAAGTACAAGGACTTGGGCAATCTTTTGAAATATGACCGAAAAGATTACACGAAAAACATTTGGGTTCACCCTTTTCATTAGGGATAGATGAATTAAATACTTTACGGTTATCATTATATTTAAGCGAATTTTCTTTTCGATTAAATTTATGACTTACCATAGCATACCTGTTTTTCAATTTATTAGACACGAATCCACTTTTATGATAATTTGATAACCGCAAATAAAATTTTGAATCATCGCAATGACCTCCAAATTTATTATTCTTTGTTTCCTTATTTATTTTCATTCCGCATCGAACATTTTCGTATTCGTCTAATACCCCTGCCAACTCATTTGCATTTACATATTTCGGCCATGTATCAATAAAATTTGGAAACCATTTATGCAACTGATCTGTTATAATTAATTCTTTTAAGGAATCTATTGAGGTATGAATATAAATGGTGATTAACAAAAAGAGGAAATGTAACTGGCACCATTACAATTATAACTTCTTCGTGGGCATAAGCTTGTTTTAACAAGAAATGTTTTTTAAAAAAAGAGCGATTGCGTTTTTGATTTTTGAATAAAAGAGTTGTGTTTTTTACAATCCACTGAGATAGCTTGCGTGTGTTTTTTTGTATTTGGAGGCCATAGTATTTTACAGAATCGAAATAATTAATTTTTAATCTTTTCAATTCAACCATTCGTTAAAATAATTACTAAAGTATTTCGAAAATGAAATTTGTCCATCTACCTTTAGAATCCCTAATATGATTGATAAATTTTTCTGGGTTATACCTCTTAACAAGACTAAAATTAACTTCTTAAAACTAAACCTCTTTAACAATAAACGCTTGACAAATACATATTTATTAGATTCTCTAGCTATTAATTGGGTAATTTCAAAGGGTAGCAATCATAACAAATAAAACACAAAATCGCTTTCTTTTATCCCGACTCGTTTTCTTTTATCTCGACTGCTGTTCAAATAAAATTAAAAATGAAGATAACGTATCTTCTTCCTTTGGATTAAATCTCTGTATGACATTTCAGTACTTACGTATTAACGGTACCTTGGCAACAGACTTGGCGGTTTTTAAGTGGCGCCAATCTAACAGCTACAGATTTGGCTGTTTTTAAGTGGCGCCAATATAACAGCTGCAGATTTGCTGAGTTTTGACGCCATTTTGTAGTGCTACGATAATGCGTATTTGGGATTTGCCAGAAACAGAACAAGATGCAATTTTATTTTTTCAGGAGCGAAATATTTCACCAAAACAACGGAAATGGCCCAATTCCCATAACATGAAACTTTATTTTGGTGAACGTAAGTTTTGGAAATGCAATTTCAGTCAGTGTGCTTATCGTGTACCATGTTAAACTCTATATCGGCCTGTTTTTCACTGAAATCCGTTTGACTACTTTGTGATTAAATACAGTGTTTTGAATTTTGAAATCGTTTTGATTTTAAATGAAATGTTTTATATATTTTATTATTTGGAATAAAAATATTTTGAAAGCGTTTTGATTTTAAATGAAGTGTTTCATACATATTTTATTATTTGGAACAAAAATTTTAAGTGTAGATTGGCGCCACTTAAAAACCGCCAAATCTGTAGCTGCGGTTGGCGCGTGTGCTCTTTATTGGCGCAACTGTCGCCAAGGTACCGTTAATACGTAAGTACCGATATTTCTTTAGATTCTTTCTTACTTATTTTGAATTAGAGAGGTAAAATAAATAAAAATTAAAGTTACAGAGGTAATAAACATGTTTATTTGCAACTTAAAAGTACTTATGTACTACAATAAAAAATCAAAATAATTCCGAAATAATTTCAAAGGATCGAGTTGTAAAATTTGTAAAATCAAACATTGCTAATGTTTGAGATACAGAGGTCCAATTTTTTTTTTTCGTGTTACGGAAGGAAAATATATGTCAAAATGGCTTGTGGGGATTGAATAATTATTTCGACATATAGAGGGTTGGAATTTCGAGTAATGGAGGTTTTAGGGCTTGAAGGAAAGAGAACAAAAAATTTTCCCAGTTTTGGAGGTTTTCGACTTATCGAGGTTCGACTTAAAGAGGTTTTACTGTAATACTAATGAAACTGAAAATTTATGATGGGCTGAATATTGATGAGCAGGATATTGGTGCTGCTGTGAATGTTAAAAAAATGCCGCCCGTAATGATCAAACCTATTGAGAATTTAAAATCTATGGTTGCTCATTTTGAAAGCAAAGTTGTAATAAAAATACCCGCAGAAATTATCAAAATGTTCCCGGCGGATGAATCTCAACATAGAACTATTACCAAATATTTAGCAAAAAATTCTATAGAATATTTTGTCATTAGAACTAAGTATCAGAGACCAATTAAGGTTGTTATAAGAGAGCTATACATTAAAACTCCAGGTAATGAAATTAAAGAGGAGTTAAACTAACGTCGGTTTCTCGGTGGTTAAAGTTATACAATTGCAAAGGGTTTTGTTGCAATGTTTCAAATGCAACAATTTTCCACACAGTACTAATAACTGTGGTTTTAAGCCTCGATAAAATGCGGGAAAGAACACTCTCATAAGGAGTGTATTATTGAAGGGAAAATATATATTCCCAAATGTATTAATTGCAATGCCATGGATCATCTGGCAGCTTGGAGAGGATGCCCCAAATTCCCGAAAATTAACTCCCAACTCCAATATATAAGCAGCTTATCCTAAGATTATCCCTTCTAGACAAGTTACCCCTAACGTCAGCTTTACTTTTATGCTAAAAAATTCTGCAACTACATCCGCTCCTGCAATTGTGACTCATAACCAACAGAGTGCTTTACCCAGCATTCAAGATATTAACTTATTCCAAAATGCAATTTTTTTAATGAAAGAATTTATTTCTTTTTTTACTGACATCAAAAATCTTCCAAATTTAATTAATCAAATAAATTCTACAAACAAAGCTGACAAACTGCAAATATTCGCAAATTGTATGAGCTCTAATACTTCTATTAATGCCCGTAATGACTCGGTTGGCTACAGGTCTTTGTATATGCTATTGGAACGCTTGTAATATCTGGAACAAGATTCTTGAGTTTGGTACTATTTCAGGTACGTATGTCTGAAGGAAATTATCATAGTGTTTCAAGTGACCCATCTTAAAAATTCTCAGACACCTTTTATTTCTGCTTATACTTTCGATCGTGACTACTTTCTATCTGGTTATACTTTCTCTATTTCTTTCTATTTTTGATGGACCAGTTCCTGGTGGAACGGGAGTTTTTATCAAAACCAATATTCTTCATACTCATGTTCCTACTCCCATTCTACTTGGTATGAAAGCGAGAATTGGTTCTCTTGTCTTTCCTAGTCTTCCCTCTCTGACCATTGCTTCTGTATACGTTCCTAATCGTATTGCCACTTCTAACTTAACTAATGATATCGATGTACTCCTCTCTCTTAATAATAGATTTCAATACACATAACACTCATTGGGGTTCAGTGACGGATTTAGGTTCAATGGTGCCCTAGGCCCAAATGAATTTGACGCCCTTATATATAATAATAAAAATAATAAATTTGAATTAAATGTAACTATTGAATTTAGGTATAACAACTAAACATACAATTGAGAATAAATTGCTTTTATTTAAGAAATACATCATATTTAATCATGAGCGATGCGAGATTAAAAAAAATAATAAAGTTTTTGAGTAACCAGACAAAGCTATAAATAAATATGGTGAATTAATATTTTTGTATTATAATGATGAGAAAACAAACGCTACATTTAAATTTTTTAAGAAACATTTATGAAAAATCTAACGTCAATAGATAAATGCTTTACTTAAAGAAAAATTTTTAGTACGTATTTGTTAGATATTTCAAATTTTACTACTTACACGATTAATTATTCTAAAAAATAATTCTATCCTTTAAATATTGACATCTTGACATATTCATATCTATTTTATGCGAGATTAAAAAAAATAATAAAGTTTTTGAGTAACCAGACAAAGCTATAAATAAATATGGTGAATTAATATTTTGTATTACAATGATGAGAAAACAAACGCTACATTTAAATTTTTTAAGAAACATTTATGAAAAATCTAACGTCAATACACTGAAGTGACAAAAGTCATGGGATAGCAATATGCAAATTTTCAGATGGCAGTAGCATCGCGTAGAACAGGTATAAATGCGCAGTGCTTTCATTTCTGTTCAAGTTATTCATGTGAAGAGGTTTTGACGTGATAATGACCGCACGACGGGAATTAACAGACTTTGAACGTGGAATGTTAGTTGGAGCTAGACGCATGGGTCATGCCATTTCGGAAATCGTTAGGGAATTCAACATTCCCAGATCCACTGTGTCAAGAGTGTGCCGAGAGTATGAAATTTCAGGCATAACATCCCACCATGGACAGCGCAGTGGTCGACCGCCTGCACTTAACGACCGAGACCGGCGACGTCTGCAAAGAGTCGTAAATTCTAACAGACAAGCTACACTGCGTCAAATAACCGCAGAAATCAATGTGGGACGTACAAGGGACTTTCTGTTAGAACTGTGCGGAGAAATTTGGCTTTCTTGGGCTATTCCAGCAGAAGACAGACTCGAGTGCCTTTACTGACAGAACGACATCGCTTGCAGCGACTCTCGTGGGCACGTGAGCATATCGGTTGGTCCCTAGATGAATGGAAAACCGTGGCCTGGTCCGATGAGTCACGATTTCAGTTGGTAAGAGCTGATGGTAGGGTTCGAGTGTGGCGCAGACCCCACGAAACCATGGACCCAAACTGTCAGCAAGGCACTATTCAAGCTGGTGGTGGCTCCGTAATGGTGTGGGCTGTTTTTTCATGGCATGGACTTGGTCCTCTGGCGCGACTGGACCGAACATTGACTGGAAATACTTATGTTCAGCTACTTGGAGATCACTTGCAGCCATTCATGGACTTCATGTACCCAAACAACGATGGGATTTTTATGGATGACAATGCGCCATGTCACCGGGCCACAACTGTTCGCGATTGGTTTGAAGAACATTCTGGACAATTCCAACGAATGATCTGGCCACCTAGATCGCTCGACATGAATCCCATCGAGCATTTATGGGACATCATCGAGAGGTCTGTTCGTGCCCAAAATCCTGCACCATCAACGCTTTTACAATTATGGACGTCGATCGAGACAGCATGGCTCAATATTCCTGCAGAAGACTTCCAACGACTTGTTGAGTCTATGCCACGTCGAGTTGCTGCACTTCGCCGGGCGAAAGGAGGGCCGACACGATATTAAGAGGTATCCCATGACTTTTGTCACTTCAGTGTAGATAAATGCTTTACTTAACGAAAAATTTTTTAGTACGTATTTGTTAGATATTTCAAATTTTACTACTTACACGATTAATTATTCTAAAAAATAATTCTACCCTTTAAATATTGAAATCTTGTACCCTTTAAATATCTTTAAACATCTTGACATATTCATATCTATTTTATGCGAGATTAAAAAAAATAATAAAGTTTTTGAGTAACCAGGCAAAGCTATAAATAAATATGGTGAATTAATATTTTGTATTATAATGATGAGAAAACAAACGCCACATTAAAATTTTTTAAGAAACATTTATGAAAAATCTAACGTCAATAGATAAATGCTTTACTTAACGAAAAATTTTTTAAGAAACATTTATGAAAAATCTAACGTCAATAGATAAATGCTTTACTTAACGAAAAATTTTTTACATATTTGTTAGTATTTCAAATTTTATACTACACGATTAAAATAATTCTACCCTTTAAATATTGACATCTTGAGTTTGTCAAAGCAAGAAAAGAAGCATTAAAATTCGGTCTTACAGTTGATAAAAAACAAAATCGATTTCAAATTTTTGCAGACTCGAAAATTTTGGCGCCCCTAGGCCCGGGCCTAATCCTAAATCCGTCACTGTTGGGGTTACAGAACTAATAATAATGCTGGTAGAGTACTTGCTTCTTTTGCTCGCATTATCGACCTAGACATTTTAGCCTCTTTTACGCCCACTAGAGTTGGTACTAATTCAGCTTCAATAATTGATCTTGCTATTACTAATAACTTCAATCTCAGCCATTCTATCACCTCCCTCAATGAACTCTCTTCCGATCATAATCCTGTTATCTTAAAATATAATCATTAGTAAAAACCTTCATAATTATATTAATGAACTTGAACAATGGCTTCTTAAATGGAAAATTCAATTGAACGTTGAAAAAACTGAAGCAGTAATATCCACGCGTAAAAGGGTTCTTAACACTCCTTCTATCAAAATTTATAATAATCCCATTTATTGGGATGGGCAGGCTTAATATTTGGGTGTAATCGTAGATCGTAAATTGAATTACATTCATCACAAGGGATAATGTTAATTATCTTAAGGATAAATTTAATAGATGCATTCGCGTACTGTATACACTTCTTTGTAGGAACTCTATCTACTATGTCCTTGGAAAATAAAAACTCATTTATCTTACTTGCGTCCAATATTTGCATATGCGAGTCCTATTTGGGGATGTACTATTCCGTCGAATTTCGAGATCATACAAAGGCTTGAAAATAAAATACTACGTATGATTACAAATTCGCCCTGGTTTTTCCGAAATGAAGATATGAGACATGCTCTTTCCCTCCCAAGTTTTAAAAAATTTGTTTATAAAATTGCACAACATTTTTATAACTTCCTTCCCAATATTAATAATTCTGTATTGAATGGTCTCGGCAACTATGATTATGACATTTCTAATTTCAAAAATTGAAAAGACCTAGTGCTGTTCTGAATATTATTAATTAACTTTTCGATATTCACCTTCCAAAGATTAAAAAATATAACCTTATTTATTTTTTATAGATGAGATTAAAAGTAAAAAAATTACCTCAACATTTAGTTTTCAAAATAATTTCTTTCCTAAACTCTTAATAAAATGTAAAATTTGTGGCCAATATTATAAACCCTCTTATATAAAAAATCATTAAAACATAAAAATGTTGAGGAATGAATATATTTCCTTTTGATTATTTATTTTCTAAATCTAAAAAAATCTAGAGTATTACAAATAAAATGTGAAATTATATTATAAAAAATCTTATATATATTTAATTATTTAGAGAAAACTGAAATAAAAGGGACTAGTTAGATTTGAAAGCATATTAAAAATGTATTGGATTAAAAATCCTAAAAATATCGTTAATATGCTAGAATATTTGGAAAGTAAAAGACTTATTGTGATGAATAAAATAAGAAAATTAATATAGCAAGACACATTAAAATCAATTTAAAAATATTTTGTGATTATAAACTCATGTTTGTGAAAATTGCAACACCATGAAGGACTTACGCGAGTGAGCTGAAATTTTCAGGAAATGCAAATTAGCGCATGATATGCAAATGATTAGAATTTCAAATCCGTAGCGCATGTGCATGCTGAGCAGCGCCCTCTGAACGGCGGAGGGATCCGAATAAATAGACGGCTGTAGCGAGGCGTGTATGGTTATCGGTGGTTATCTGCTAGTGGTAAACGTTAGCTCAATCGTTACTTATGCCTCTTCGACGAAAGAGAGCGAGATTTGAACAACTTACAGAGTTTGAACGGGGAGAATCATCGGCCTTCGTGAAGCTGGATTGTCTTATCGTGCAGTAGCCGCTCGTTTGCAGCGTAACAGCAGCACAGTGATGCGTCTTTGGAAGCAGTGGACGGACGAGTGTCGGACAACTCGGAAATCCGGGAGTGGACCCCGAAATGTGACGTCAGCTAGCGATGATAGACACCTGGTCCGCATGGCGCTGACGGACGGTACAGCTTCCTCTAGACAATTGGCAGCACAGTGGTCAATAGCTACAGGTGTTTCATTGCGTGCTTCATCAATTCGTAGACGTCTGCTGCAGCGTGGACTGCGCGCAAGGACTCCTTTATACAGGATCCCCTCACGCTAAACCAACGCCGCCTGCGGCTACAATGGGCCGCTCAGCATAGAGACTGGCGTGCTGATTGGCAGCATGTCGTGTTTTCTGACGAATCCCGCTTTAATTTGTGGTACCAAGATGGCCGCATTCGTGTCATACGCTTTTCCGGTGAACGCCACCTTCCGGAGTGCATTATCGAACGCCACAGTGGACGAACAACCGGAGTTATGGTCTGAGGTGCCATAGCATATCATGGACGATCTCAATTGCTAAGAATTGTGGGCAATCTGAACAGCAACCGGTACATCAGTGAAGTTCTACAGCCCCAAGCTGTTCCCTTCCTTCAAAGCTTGCTAGGCGCTGTATTTCAACAGGACAATGCCCGCCCTCATATCGCTAGGACTGTTCAATCCTTCTTTGCAACGCGGCAGGTACAGCTTCTTCCTTGGCTTACGCATTCCCCGGATATGTCGCCGAATGAACATGTGTGGGATTTCGTTGGTCAGCGTCTCGCTGGTGATCCTCATCCTGTTGCTTCTGCAGACGAACTTTGGGTGCGCATACAAACAATATGGAATGCTCTTCCTCAGGTAGACATTCAAAATTTGTTTGACTCCATGCCACGTCGTGTAGCAGCACTTATTGCGGCGCGTGGTGGCTACACAAAATACTGATTCCGATCTCTTGTTATTGTTTGTTTTTGCTTTGAACATTTAATCATTTATTTATACCACTACCACTCAACTGTGTATTGAATTTCATTCAATTATGACGATTCCTTCATGGTGTTGCAATTTTCACAAACATGAGTTTAAAAGATGTAAAAATGAAATTCAAGAATTTCTTTTCAAGCACAAAGTCAAAATATATTGTTATCAACAAATTTAAATGTATTTTATGATGAAGTCATTGAAAAATAATAACAGAAGCTGAAGAATTTAAAGGTATAAAGAACACGAAGGTCTCTCTATGAAATTAAATATTTAAAAATGGCCTGAAGACGAATGCTCCTTTAAAGCAGGGGGCTCCTTTAAGGCAATCCGGCCCGCGACAGCGAATAGCTTATTATTGCCTTAATAGGTTGGATAAAAAAACACAGAATGATAATAACTCGGTTTTATTTAATTGCTAGGTAAAGCTTAATGACAAGCATAATACGCAAATAATTTAACTTAAGCATAACAACTAACAAATAATTGAAATGAATCCCACTAACATTATAAACATTCCGCGGTTACCCTCGGCAGTTATGTTGGGGTAAAGAGCATCGCATGTATATGTATATCGATGTTTGGAATGTATATATCCGCATCAAATATATGATTTTTATCCTAAAAATCCCTCAGGAACGGAAAAGCTAAATTAACGCGAATGAAACCGCAGGATATCCACTTGTAAAAAAATACTAACGAGATTTATGTAATTGTGAGTTTTCACTGACAATAGTTTGTAGTTGTGGATCAATTTTACTTGTACCAATTATTAAAAGAGATTTAAGATGCTCATCGGTTAACTTAGATCTGTAAACATTCTTTGTGTACTTCATTTTGGAGAATGTTTTCTCGCACAAGTAAGTAGTACCATAGATTAATTAATGAGTTAACTGCCATTATATATAATGGCAGAAAAATTAAAACAGCTTTGTCCCTTGATACTTACTGGAGTAATCAGTATGGCCCTAAGGCTGGAAAGTTTGGAGACCCCTGCTTTAAGGGGACCCAGTGGTCTAGCGCCCATGAATTCGACGAGTTTTCAGGATTTTTTTTTTAATGAAAACAATGAACAATGTTATTCAAACTTTATATATTATTAAATCATTTTAATAGTACAAAAAAATTATAATAAAAAAAATTTAAGTAGTTAAGGAGTGATGCTGAAGGTACCCTCCTCATAAATATGGACTTGGGTGGTGGGTCAAGTTTTGGCTCTTTCATTTATCTGTAAACGAAAAAAAATTTCTGATCAGTATGAATGTAGTTATCGCAGGAACTAGAATAAAAAATAATTTTTAAAAAATTGACAAAATGGCGCGTTGTTGAAATTTACATACAAAAAACAAACTGTTTTTTCATTATTTTTTGTATGTAAAAAATATGAAGTATTCAACGTAAAAACTTTTTTTTAGTTCCAGCGATAGGTACTGGTGTACTGATAAAAACATAGTAAAATTTGAGACGAATCGGCCGAGTAGGTTTTTTTTTCACACTGTGCGAAAAAAAGTAATTTTGAAATCAATAAGTTTGAAGTTTAAGGTAAGCATATTCCCAATATGTGGTAAGTAAGCCTATTCTCAATATGGGGTAAGTAAGTATATTCTCAGCTAAATGGGCTGTAGAACTTAAAATATAGTCAATATCATTAGAAAAATTTAGCAGTATATTCTCAAAGGATTATACTTTCGAAATATCGAAAAAAAAATTTCGATTTTTTGAAAATTCTAGACCACCGGG
Organism: Caerostris darwini; assembly: GCA_021605075.1. Lineage (NCBI taxonomy): Eukaryota > Metazoa > Arthropoda > Arachnida > Araneae > Araneidae > Caerostris > Caerostris darwini. Next base: position 148,861 of record BPLQ01005413.1, read on the forward strand.
TTTCCACAAGGGAATCGACTTATATTAATTTACCTAAAAGATTTAAAAGATAAAAAAGGGATAATCTATATTAAAAATACTTAAAATAAATGTTTTATGTGATCTCTTTTATCTACCATTCAATCAGTAGCTAAAATGTAGAAATAGTTACAAAATATACGGAATTTGTAATTGAATTAAATTTCAAAGGAATTGATTTTTTGCTTCTTGAGATAATATTCATAAATTTGAAAGAAATAGGAATAATACAATAGTAATGGTTATCAAAATATAATTTATCCATTAAATAATTGCTAAAAATAAATTAGAAAAATATGTATATTTGTTATTCATGAAAGATGATGAAAAAGATCATAATTGCGGGATTAAAAGTTTTTATAAACTGTTAAGAAATTAAATAACTGATAATCAAATATTTTGTAATGGATGTTTAATATACACCTATTTCTGTTTTTGCACGATATATAAGTTCCCTAAGTAAGCGTGTAAAAAAAAATCGCGTAAAAAATATTCATTCATAGAAAAAAAAGAAGATTGGTTCCAATCCTAAGAAATCAGTAAAAATAATACAACATATTATTCATTTTCATATTAGGATTTCAAACTTTTTAATTTATAAAGAATGCACATGGATGATATAAAGTCAATTTTCATTTGAAAAGGGAAAAAAACATGCCACTAATTCATGAACACAAAAATTAGGTAAAATTACATGAGCTACACATAAAATTATTTTATTCGTTATCACTTTTTGACAATAAACGCTTACGTAAGACTGCTATCACTATATATGCCTTGGTTATCGTTTTAGGACTTCATTGGTGAAATTCATTGCGTAATCTCGTGAACAAAATTAGTAACCAGTCTCCTGTGATGCCAATGTTTCAGTGTATTTAAGAACGAATCCAGTAATTAATCGCTGTATTTGTGTTTTGGTTAGGCCATTATATAATTATCTGTAAGATGACATAAATGACTTCAGATCGCTTTGAAACTTCCCAATTCGTTCCTCATTAGGATCATGTTTAACAAAATGGTTACCCAATTTACTGACTAGTTCAAGACCTTTAATTAAATATGCATTTTGAATAGGATCTTCTTCGTCTTTATTGATATATTCTTAGGGATCAGGTATCTTAAGGGTGAACCTCTTCCATTTCATTATTTAACACCCATAGGGCTTTATCAGCTATCTTCGAGCGATAATCATCGAATTCTTCTCATACAGTTGTATGTGTCTATGTTATTATATTTCGAAAATACGGTCCTATTAGGGATAACGGGATCTTTGTTTTTAATATATTTTGTTCAAACAGCTTTCAAACATTCCAGCTTTCCATTGAAAGTTGATAGTCTTAATTCAGCTAACGCTAATTATATTTGATTGATACCATCCATAACTGAAAATTCTTTCCACATATTAATGACTGTTAATGTTTCATCGTTCAGTTTGTCCAAAACGTATAGAAATATTCGCTTTACGTAGCATATTTTAAATGCCGCACTTATACCTTGATAAAAAGATTGCATCAAGCATGTAGTATTAGGTGACAGTAAACAAAATTAAGCTCTAAGCTCTAATCATGCTCTAAGACTGCATGATTAGATGCATTGTCTATAATCAAATGAACTTTAAATTCGGGACCTTTGATGTTCATATAACGTCGAACTTCTGGGGCAAATATTTATTAAACTGCCCAGTAAAGATATCTATGGTAACTCAAGCTTTTTTGCTTGCCATTCAGTGAACTGGCAATTTCTTCAAATCTACACCTTTCATTAAAAGTGGTTTTAGGGGTTGATTTACAACAGCGGTTTCAACATACGATCTCCTGAAGTGTTAGAGAAAAATCACAAGGTCACACGATGCTTAGCTATCTTAAACCCACCAGTCTTTTCCAAAAAAGACCACTTTCATCTGCATTGCAAACTTGTTCAGGAGTGTAGCCTCCAACTTCAATTATTTTAGACAATTTTTTCGGGAATTCATTAACAGCCGATTCACCTGCAAATGCAGTCTCGCCATTAATTTCTATACTATATTGTGATAAGCCTGTCCTTTGAGAAATCCTGTAATCCAATCTGTACTTGCAGAAAATTCATTTTTTTTTTTTTTTTAACTCAGATGAAGTGACTGGTTCCATTTCTTTAATCTCTCTATATATACTTAACACTGTTTGCTTGACATCATTTCTGTCTACTGCTACTTTTATTTTGTGATTTATATTCTATCCATATTACCAAAGCTTTTTCCATTTTCTCTTTGATAATATGTGCTTGTGTATGAAGATAATTTAACACTTAACTTTGTTCCACAACATATGTATCTTTTAGTAAAAAAGTTAGTAAATTTTTTAAATGGAGATTTTTAAATTTGTTTATGGGTAATAATTATGATACATTATCAAAAAAGTTTAAAAAATTAATAGATTCGTGATAGTCATAAAACGCAATATGTCAAAACAGAAGACTGAGTAGGCAGTGTCTTCCGATCTTGCCGATCTGCGACTTGCCGTGTCTTTGCCTCTGATAATGAGGTAACCTATGGTTCATTCGCCGTAAAGTAGAACGTTTTGTCCATGGCTCCACTCCACATGATCTAAACGATTATGTGTTTTATCATCACATGCACTTTGTGTACTAATTATCTCTTCGGAATACTATTTAAAAGATTTAGAAGAAAGAATGTCCAGGAGTCTTCAAATTATACCCGAAAATCCAGTTAGTAAAGCAGCTGCCTTTATTAGAAAGAATATGCCTAATTTGCAGGAGAGTATCAATTCTAGTAAAGAAGAATTAATAAGGATCTTATGTATCGTAGGATCGTTCCATTCTTTATTATGGACTTCCCCATCCATCATCCTCATCAACTGATTCCAAAAGAAATTTTATGGATAACTGTTTCCCCAGCAAAAGACACCATCAAACCCAGCTAAACTAATAACACTAGTCTCCAATTCACCATCACTACTTCTAAAGATTTAGCCAAGGCGGATATTATTATGGAAACTGTTCTGAACTTCCAACACCCAAAATACTCCATATTATGGTACGGTTTGAAAGCTTTGGTAAAGACTTTCTCAACGGAATTCATGACTATTTTTAATCAAAGATCTGAAAATTTTTCTCGCGGAAGACTACTACAGAATATTCACAAACGACCCAGATCACTACAGAAAGAGTTGTGAATATCTTAGAAACACAGGAGCTGTACCACCCCCAAATCCCGGCCGTCATTTAAAGTGTTTGTTAAAGGACTTTATGTCAACACCTCAAACTCTGAAATTGAAAAAGGTTACCCTCACCCTTTTATTGTTCAAGATCACAAGAGTCACTCAACTCACCAATAGACAAAATAGACAACCTCTAACCATGAAATCTCTTCCAAGATCTAAAGAAAATGCTGAAATATACAAAGTTAACAGGCTCTATCTATCAGAATAGAAAGATTTAACAGGAACCCTATTGCAATGCAATGCTTTCGATGCAATTTTTTCCGTCATGGCTCCAAGAACTGCAACTTTAGACCAAGGTATTTGAAATGTGGAAAATAACACTTTCATAAGAACGGCCATATTAAGGAAAAACCTGAAAAACTCACTTGCCTTAATTGCGAGTGGTTTGGATCACGTTGCTTCATGGCGAAAATTGCTGAAATTCCCATTCAAGATTGATAGAATAAACTGGCTGAGGCAGCAAAGGATTTTTTCATTTTTTTTTATGGGTTTAATAAAAGAAATTCATTTCATTATTCTTATCTGATGGGTTTAATAAAGATGCTGAAATCAACTGAAATCAAAAACTCACTTGCCTTAATTGCGAGTGGTTTGGATCACGTTGCTTCATGGCGAAAATTGCCGAAATTCCCATACAAGATTGATAGAATAAACTGGCTGAGGCAGCAAAGGATTTTTTTTTTTTTTTTTTTTATGAAGAAATTCATTTCATTATTCTTATCTGATGGGTTTAATAAAGATGCTGAAATCAACTGAAAAACTCACTTGCCTTAATTGCGAGTGGTTTGGATCACGTTGCTTCATGGCGAAAATTGCCGAAATTCCCATACAAGATTGATAGAATAAACTGGCTGCAAAGGCAGCAAAGGATCACGTTGCTTCATGGCGAAAATTGCCGAAATTTACAAGATTGATAGAATAAACTGGCTTTTTTTTTATGAAGAAATTCATCTTCATTATTCTTATCTGATGGGTTTAATAAAGATGCTGAAATCAACTGAAAAACTCACTTGCCTTAATTGCGAGTGGTTTGGATCACGTTGCTTCATGGCGAAAATTGCCGAAATTCCCATACAAGATTGATAGAATAAACTGGCTGAGGCAGCAAAGGATTTTTTTTTTATGAAGAAATTCATCTTCATTATTCTTATCTGATGGGTTTAATAAAGATGCTGAAATCAACTGAAAAACTCACTTGCCTTAATTGCGAGTGGTTTGGATCACGTTGCTTCATGGCGAAAATTGCCGAAATTCCCATACAAGATTGATAGAATAAACTGGCTGAGGCAGCAAAGGATTTTTTTTATGAAGAAATTCATCTTCATCATTCTTATCTGATGGGTTTAATAAAGATGCTGAAATCAACTCAATACAATGCAGATAAATATCAAGCATTTATAAATGATATTGCAACGCAATATGTTTTAATTTTCTCCTTTTTAATCTTTTAAATCGATGGGCCTTGACTACTGCACTTTTTCATCAGTACGTCAAAAATGAAACGAAATTATGGGCGCTGAGAGACCAAGGTGCACCGACAACCCTACCCCCAGTGAAAAATTAAAAGATCCATGCTTAAAGAAACAGCAAAACATTTTAGTTTGATTTAAGAGCAAGGAAAGGTATTTAAACTTATAATTACACAGATTTCGAAGGACAGTATGGTACTTACGTATTAACGATACCTTGGCGACAGACTTGGCGGTTTTTAAGTGTCGCCAATCTTTATTATTTGGAATAAAAATATTTTGAAAGCGTTTTGATTTTAAATGAAATGTTTCATATATATTTTATTATTTGGAACAAAAATTTTAAGTGTAGATTGGCGCCAAATCTGTAGCTGCGGTTGGCGCGCGTGCTCTTTATTGGCGCAACTGTCGCCAAGGTACCGTTATCACGTAAGTACCGACAGTATAATTAACACATTACCACCTAAAAATAAATTTTACAATGTAAATTTTAATTGCATATGTGATAGAAAATATATTATAAATGCGCTCAATGTGTCGAAAAGATTTAATATTAAAAATTTAAGGGAATATTTAAAACTATATGTTAAAACCGATTTGTCTTCAAAATTATTAATGAAAAACAATATATTTTCAATCATTTTAGAAAACTACTTGTATAGTTAATTATATATTCCGAAAAAAGGGTAGTGTTACTCGCGTCCGTAGTATATCTTCAAACGTCGTACTAAATCTTAAATGAGTATTAGCGGTGCAGCCCTTGCTTACGGCATAAAGATTAACTGTTTCTGTATTGCCAGCTGCATTAGAATAACAACATATTCCAAAAAAATTTACAGACAATAAATTAAATGCTGAATAATGAATTTTCAATTTAGAAATCAAAATTAAATTATTTTATCAGACAATCAAAGATAAAAATAAAAGTACAAAAATGTTTCTCAAACACAAAGAAAAAAAAAAAACTTCTGCCAAAGTTCAGATAATTTTTTCAACCCGCAGTCTAGACACTCGACCCACGCAATAGCCCAGCCTAAACAACAACCAAAGGCATACTCTGCAAACTGACTTTTTTTTTTAATAATAAAAAATAATAAGCAAATTATTTGAAATGATGACGAAATCGCTACTTGTCACATTGATTCTTGCAACTGGGCATAAATTCTAATTTTAAAAAAAAGCACAAAATTAACTGGTGTTAGACAAAAGAAGTATTTTGACTAAAAAAAGTAAAAAAAAAATAGATAATGCAATTACTTTTTGTCACATAAAATATATATGTTACAAAAAGTAAGACCAGTTTTCAATTTAAAATTCACAGGGCTTATGGAATTTCAAATTTTTTTTTTTTTTTTTAGGTTGTTCGCACTGCCCTTGCCATCTGTGTGAAATTTGACGCCGAAATATTCATTAATGTTTAAGTAACGCTTGACTTTGTGAGACTCTAAAACTGATTCCGGCAATTTTTGAAATGTCTGAATTAATTGAGCAAAGAGCTATATATATTGAACACTTTTTAACAAGCAATGATGATTAGAAAAAACGTTGGTATAAGCGCATTGTGTCCGGATTATTTTGAAGGCGATGAAATAAATTTGGAAGAATAAATAAAGAGTTTTTGAAAAAAAATATAATTGGTCTTACTATTTGAGCACAGTAGTATTTATAGAAATCTCGAAAATTGCTGTAAAATAAAAAGCCATGTGAATTTTGAAAAATGTAGTCATTTTCATCAATATTCTAGAACAGAGGTCTCCAAACTACGGCCCGCGGGACAAATCCGGCCCGCCAGTGTCCTCAATACGGCCCGAGACAGCAAATAGCTTATTGTTGCTGTAATAACTAGGATAAAAAAACACAGAAAGTTAATAACTCAGTTTTATTTACTTGCTAGGTAAAGCTTATTGACAAGGATAATATGTAGAAAATTTAACTTCAGCATAACAACTAACAAATAATTGAAATGAATCCCACTAACATTATAAACTAGTGAATATCCCGCGGTAACCCTCGATAGTTATGTTGGGGTAAAGATAATCGCATATGTATGTATATCGATGTTTAGAATGTATATATCCTGAATCAAACATGTGATTTTTATCCTGAAAATCTCTCAGGAACGGAAAAGCTAAATTAACGCGAATGAAACCGTGGGGTATCCACTTGTAAAAAAATACTACTGAGATTTATGTAATTGTGCTTTTTCACTGACAATTGTGGATCAATTTTACTTGCACTAATTATTAAAAGAGATTTGAGATGCTCATCGGTTAACTTAGATCTGTAAACATTCTTTGTGTACTTCATTTTGGAGAATGAAGCGAATTTAGCAAGCGTATGCTCTCTCAGAGCGCGTACTGGGCGACTAGTCTAGAAATTATAGTTAAAACAGTTTTGGCCCTTGGTACTTACTGGAGTAAACAGTATGGCCATAAGGCTGGAAAGTTTGGAGACCCTTATTCTAGAATATTAGAAGAAATCACATTAAATGGCTTTTTAAATTAAAATGGCTATCATATTTTGAGTTACGGTCTGTACATCCTTGGTTTAAAAGCAAAAAAGCATTTGATTTGGAGGGAAAAAAACACTTATGAAATGTTTAAAAACAATACTTGATAATAATTTCAATAGTAATAATAAATAATTTCTTTAAAAACAAGTAATAAATGTATATTTCTTGTATATATCTTAGCATTATAAAATTCGTTTGGGTCAGAGATGTGCAAACTTACAAAAAGGACTTGCGCCACATGCAACTTGGTCGTGTGCAACATAGGAAAAAAAAAAAAAAAAAAAAAGAAGAAGAAGAAGAAGCACCATACAGCTCAATAGGCATAGGAAAATTCCAAAAGTGATAAATATGAAACTTCAAGCAGAAGGAATTGATCAACGCACTACAAATACTTATATAGCCATTGGAAATACAAATGTTTAAAATTTCAACCCAAAACATGAAAAGTGTTTTAATAACATACTACAAAACACTTCAAGCAAAAGCCAAATTCTCCAGAATATTCCTGAGGATTAACGTTATTTATGAATCATTTCAAGAGTTAAGGGGCCCAAACTAATATTTTCCCGCCAAAATTTGTAAATTTGGAATATCACTATATTTGCTTACTGCGCTTTTTGGATTGCTCCACGAACCTCTAATCAGTACATCATGTTCACACGTGATAAAAAAATATATAAATAATATACACTGAAGTGACAAAAGTCATGGGATACCTCTTAATATCGTGTCGGCCCTCCTTTCGCCCGGCGAAGTGCAGCAACTCGACGTGGTATGGACTCAACAAGTCGTTGGAAGTCTTCTGCAGGAATATTGAGCCATGCTGTCTCGATAGACGCCCATAATTGTGAAAGCGTTGATGGTGCAGGATTTTGGGCACGAACAGACCTCTCGATGATGTCCCATAAATGCTCGATGGGATTCATGTCGGGCGATCTAGGTGGCCAGATCATTCGTTGGAATTGTCCAGAATGTTCTTCAAACCAATCGCGAACAGTTGTGGCCCGGTGACATGGCGCATTGTCATCCATAAAAATCCCATCGTTGTTTGGGTACATGAAGTCCATAAATGGCTGCAAGTGATCTCCAAGTAGCTGAACATAAGCATTTCCAGTCAATGTTCGGTCCAGTCGCACCAGAGGACCAAGTCCATGCCATGAAAAAACAGCCCACACCATTACGGAACCACCACCAGCTTGAACAGTGCCTTGCTGACAGTTTGGGTCCATGGCTTCGTGGGGTCTGCGCCACACTCGAACCCTACCATCAGCTCTTACCAACTGAAATCGTGACTCATCGGACCAGGCCATGGTTTTCCATTCCTCTAGGGACCAACCGATATGCTCACGTGCCCACGAGAGTCGCTGCAAGCGATGTCGTTCTGTCAGTAAAGGCACTCGAGCCGGTCTTCTGCTGGAATAGCCCAAGAAAGCCAAATTTCTCCGCACAGTTCTAACAGACAAGTCCCTTGTACGTCCCACATTGATTTCTGTGGTTATTTGAAGCAGTGTTGCTTGTCTGTTAGAATTTACGACTCTTTGCAGACGTCGCCGGTCTCGGTCGTTAACTGCAGGCGGTCGACCACTGCGCTGTCCATGGTGGGATGTTATGCCTGAAATTTCATACTCTCGGCACACTCTTGACACAGTGGATCTGGGAATGTTGAATTCCCTAACGATTTCCGAAATGACATGACCCATGCGTCTAGCTCCAACTAACATTCCGCGTTCAAAGTCTGTTAATTCCCGTCGTGCGGTCATCATCACGTCAAAACCGCTTCACATGAATAACTTGAATAGAAATGAAAGCTCTGCGAAAGCACTGCGCATTTATACCTGTTCTACGCGATGCTACTGCCATCTGAAAATTTGCATATTGCTATCCCATGACTTTTGTCACTTCAGTGTATATATATATATATATATATATATATATATTATTATTATAGAAATATTTATTGTCTTATATATATAAGGTATAGACAAAGAATTTGATTTTCTAATGCAGTAAAACACGAAACATGGAACAAAATAAATTTATAATATTTATTTAATATTATAATACTATATTATTATTATTTAATATTACAATATTATATTAAAGTATAATATATTACTTTAAAATATTTATTTATTTTTAATATTCAACTGAAGCTGGATCACATTAAAAACACAGCAAGTCAAAAAAATTTCAAAATCAATTGCTAATTATACTTTTAAGTAAAATAAATTTGCGATTAGGCAGGCGAAAAAAAAAGCATAAACAGATAGTTGTCTGGGCATTTGTCTAGTTGATGCATGAGAATGGGGGAAAAATGCTACTTTCCAGACGGGTATTCTTTGTATAATTTGGAATGATTTATATACTGTACTTTGTTCATAGAATAGTATGAGATTCTCTTAGAGTATTCACAGATTACTCATAGAATGTGATGATATATAGTACGTTAAAGTACACTCATGTCCATAAATTAAGGATAATTCAGAATCCCACAGAAATTGAACTCTAAAATAAAAATTTCACCTGTAGAATTATCACACACATTTTGAAGAAGAATATGCAAATTACAGGAAACCACCAGATGGCGCGGATAGTACGTCACAATGACGAGAGTGTAAGAGAGGGGTATATAAGGAATGGTGGCAAAGAAGTAAAATTGTTCACAAGCGCTTTGAAAGCCTTTCAGTGTAATAACCGCATAGTTATGGCACAAAGGAAGCATTTGGATGATTTTTTATGTGGTAGAATTATCGGACGACTGGAATGTGGACGTACCCAGCTGGAAGTATCCGAGGAACTTGGAATCGCCCAGAGTGTCATCTTCAGGCTTTGGCAACGATTCCAAGATGATGGTAATGTGAGTAGATGTTACAGCACAGGTCGCCCCCGAGTTACAACGCCGAATGAGGACCGGTATTTAGCAGTTACTGCCAAAAGAAACAGACGTACCATAGCATCAGACCTGTCTCGTCAGCTCTCTTCAGCTACCGGTACGACAGTTTTAAAGCAGACCGTGTACAGACGCTTAGGGCACATTGGTCTATATGCTCGTAGGCCTGTCAGATGTGTTTCACTTACCAAACTCACTGTCGCCTGCGATTAACCTGGAGTAGAGAGCATGCATTGTGCACACCGCAACAGTGGTCTGGTGTGATGTTTTCCGACGAGTCCAGGTTTAGTTTGAAGTCTGATTCTCGCCGGACTTTCATATGGAGAGCGCCATGTACCCGTTACCACCAAGAGAACACCATTTAACGACACCGTTACGATGGTGCAGGATGGCTCGTTTGGGGAGGAATTTTTCTTGGTTCCAGAACTGACCTGCATGTTCAGAGTGTAACGATGACAGGCCACATCTATCGGGATGTCATTCTGGAAAAACATGTACGTTTGTTTCGGAGCGCCATGGGTGCTGAATTTCTGTTTATGGATGACAACGCCCGTCCTCACCGTGCAAACATTGTAGACGAATGCCTTCAATTGGAGAATATCACCCGTATGGATTGGCCAGCATACAGCAGCATGTGTGGGATATGCTTGGCCGACGAATTGCAGACCGTCAACCCCCTCCCACCTGTCAACCGAAACTTCGGAGGGCATTGCTTGATGAGTGGTGTAATATTCCCCAAATCAGATTGATAATTTGATACTCAACATGCCTAGGCGTTGTAAGGCCTGTATTGCATCGTCCGGGAGACATACTCCCATATTAACCATCATACTAACCATGTTATACTGTTTTTTGTAAACAGGTTCTTTTTTGAAATTTGCTCCAGGGAGTAAAAATCGCAATTTTTATTAATTATGTCAAACATATAGCATCTTTTTGCTCTTTACCTTTTGTTTAATAAATAGACTTTACAAATAAGTCAAATTTGTTTTGCTTCTGTCTCTTTCTTTGCCTGAACTTCATTATCCTTAATTTATGGACATGAGTGCATATGAGTTGACAGAGTAGAGAATAGAGAACAAATAACTGTATTCGCAGAAGACCTTTGTAAATATTACATGATGCTCTGTGGATATTTAAACCCGAGAAGTTTAATTAAAACAGTTTCGTCTAATAACGTGTTGTTAATTTGTCTGTCGCTCGGTGCCACAAATACGAGTCCTGGCGGTGCCGTGGATGTTTGTAGTGGTTCAGAATCCACCTTAAACTGTAGGTCCCAGTCTCATTTGACTGTAGAGCGTTGGATTAGTGTTACTCGCGTCCGTAGCATATTTTCAAGCTACAAGTGCCCCCTGTGAAGTGCTAAATGAGTAGCGGCGCTACTGATTCCACAAGGCATGCCGTCTTCAAGGCTAGTTGTTGGTCTCGCAGGGGGAAATGGTCAATATGATCCAGTCTTCGACGGAAATTTTTTTTTTTTTTTTTTTTTTTTTTTTTGCACGAGCACGAAAAAAAAAATTAAAGAATCTTTAGAGAAGAAAAAGTTGCTGGGGTGGAAGACAGTTCTTAAAATTTAAAAAAAAAATGATAAAACTCAGACTTATCAGAATCATGTTGTATATATCTGATTTTTTATCATTTTTCTAAATGGAATACCGTTTTTAACATTTGAATTGCTTCGAATCATTCAGCAAATCACCACCACAACGGATGATTCAGTTATTTTAATTCTTCACAATACCTTTGTGTCTAAAAATCAGAGAATATTTTGCTAATGGTAAAGTCATTATAAGCCATAACACAGTGAAAGTACATCGTAGGAATAACAAATTTGAGAATTGCCAAATTCTAAATATAATTCAGCAAAACTTATTTAATATTTTTTAGGGTTACTAAAGCAGTAGTTCTCTTTATGATGTACAATTAATAGACACAATCAATTTACAGAAAACATAAAATTTTAAAACATAAAAAATTTCAAACTTAACAAAATTAGATAATCATAACATTAAAAAAAAGCAATTTTGCTTACTTCGATAACTTATGTGTTGGAAATACTTTCTTTATAATCATAGACGTCGATGAGATTTGTTTTATCTTGTGACTCAATAGCTCTTTAAATCACATAAAGTACAAGGACTTGGGCAATCTTTTGAAATAAGACCAAAAAAGATTACATAGAAAATATTTGGCTTCACCCCTTTTCATTACGGATAGATGAATTAAATACTTTACGGTTATCGTCATATTTAAGCGAATTTTCTTTTTCATTAAATTTATGACTTATCATTGCATATCTGTTTTTCAATTTATTAGACACGAATCTACTTTTATGATAATTTGATAACCGCGAATAATTTTTTGAATCATCGCAATGACTTATCAGAATAATGTTCATGTTATAGTTCGGATTTTTACCAATTTTCTAAACGGAATACCATTTTTAAAGTTTGAATTGCTTCGAATCATTCTGCAAATCATCATCTCAACGAATGATTTAGCTATTTTAATTTTCCACAACTACCTTTTGTGTACGAAAATCAGAGATAACCATTATATAATGGTTATAACCCAGTCAAGTGCAACAACGTGAATTCAGCAATTCCCAATAACAAATTTGGGAAATTACTAAATTATAAATATAATCCAGCAAAACTAATTTAATATTTTTTTATGGATTTCTAAAGTAGTAGTTCTCATTATGATTAACAATTAATAGACACACTCAATTTACAGAAAACATAAAATTTTGAAACATAAAAAGTTTCAAACTTATCAGAATAGGATAATTATAACATTAAAAAAAATCAATTTCGCTTACCTCGATAACTTATGTATTGGAAACACTTTCTTTATAATCATGGATGTCGATGAGATTTGCTTTATCTTGTGAGTCGGGTGTTTGGCACGGTGTTTAACATGGCGTTTACCATCCTTAGCTGCAGAATCTTTCACTTCAGACTGTTGTTGAAACTGCTCTGCATCCGCGGCTGGAATACAGTCCTCGTTATCGTTACTGGAGCAGGCCATTTCAGTTTGTGTTCCAATCGACTTTACCTGTGCAGTTTTCTAGACAATAAAAATAGTAAAATTGCTTTTAAGATTTACTGTTTCTGGAAACTCTGAAGTAATGCAAGAAAACAAAATTACGTTAGTAAAAACAGACTCGAATAACATTATATAATTTTTGCACAAATAATTTTAAAACGTCATCTAATTCTTCGCCGAGATTGGGAAATAGATTACATTTTAGGATTTTTACAAAAGGTATTTGTTATAACGAATCAAATTAATAAACAATTTTAATTATTTCTATAATTATTAATAATAAGCAACACTTTTTATTTATAATGACGACAATTAGAGTACCAATTCCTTACTCTTCGTTATTTATTGTTATTAAATGATTTTAATGATTATAAAAATAATGTTATACCTTTGTAAACAAATCATGAATCGAGTGGCACCACTAATAATTTATTGATAAGGCTATGAAAAGACTTGATATGCGGAGCAAGGATAATCAGAGTTCAAGATATGACAAAAATTTGTCCGATTCCTCTTGAGTTTAATTCGATTATTCTATTACATTAATTGTATTGATAAAAGACGAATTCTAGACAGATATAGGATTAATTAAGCTTTCAACGGCCATAGCAAGCCATAGACGGTCGCACAATTCTGGGTATAAAGAGGTGATATCACTCATTGACGATCCAAGCAACTTCTCTTTCAAACTTTTTCTTTCTGTACTTATTGGAAATGAACTGATCGTCTATGGTATATATATATATATATATATATATATATGATGAGGCTCATATGGTATATTTCAGCGGAAGATTTTAAGTGCTATTCTAAGAGGTGTTAGGAAAAGTGATTGTTGGAGAAGACGGTACAACGCATAAATTTATAAATGCTATAAAGACCCATATATTATAAAATTTATTAAGATCAATAGATTAAATTGGGCTGCTCATGTATTTCGAATGAATGATTTAAATCCTGTAAAAAGGCTTGTTTTGTCAAAGACGCAGGGAAAATACGAAGAGGTCGACCCAAGTTGTGGTGATAGACGCAGTTAAAAAATGTTTGGTTGTACTAAAGGTTAATAATTGGAAGACCATTGCCACCCAGAGGAATGCATGGAAATCTCTTCAAAGGAAAGCCTTGGCTCACTCTGGGATGTCGTGCTATTGTTATGATGAAAATTATAGGCCAATATATTTGGTGTACAGTGGTTATTTGGTTCAATATATAACTGGGCAATACCCCGAATTTTTTTTACTGATTTTACAATCATTAAATCATTTATTTTTTTTAAAACAGCATACATATTAAAATTAAATTGCACATTTACGTTAAAACCAAATAGTACGATTGCATTCGTTGGTATGCTTACTAAGTCTGGATATTTGGTTTTTTAATCCCATCCACAAAATTATGAAAAGATTTTTCTTTAAATTCGGGTTGTTGCATTGTAAATTTTAATGTTTTATATTCAATTACTATAGCTTCAATATCAATTTTTTTTACGTTCATAAAAATTTCTTATTACTTAATTTTCAATGTGTTTCTCTTTGGTAGTTAAATTTCAATTTCAGCATTTACGTTGTTAAAATAGTCATTTTATAAATTTTCACTTGGCTCTTAATTTTTGCTTTTATTTTGATTTTAGTGATCAAAATATTGTCACTTTAGAAATCAATTTGTGATTCAATTAATTTATCTATTCTATAAGTACGTTATCATAAGAAGGAAACATTAATTTACTATATTAACATTAATTTAATATATTCTTACAGAAGTATCTACACTCAAGAGCCAAAACATCATGACCACCCCTACATTTTGCAATGAACTCGCCTGGATGACGTGGAAGGCACGTGATCAGGTGGAAGTGGTATTTAACTGCTGCTGGAGATGTATATATATATACAGAAAATATATATATATATATATATGGCCAACTCGTTATTGACAGGTGGTCATAATGTTTTGCCTCTTGAGTGTATATTTAAGTTCATATCTTCTGTATTCTAAACCATTCTTTAATAAATTTTTTTGTAATAATTCCTTTCCACATGTTTTTTAAATATAGCTTATAAATTTCATCTATTCTAATGTGTTTTGGTTACGGAAAATCCCCAACGTAGTCAATATTTTCTGTTTTTTTCTTTACTGTCAAGAATTTTTTTTTTTCAATTGTAAGTATTTTGTAAGGATTTTGTTTGCTGTCTGCCTTCAAAATAATTATGAAATATTTTAAAAGCTAGAAAATTTTAGAAGTGGGAAATTTTAGAGGGTACTGAAATTTTATTAATTTGCTTTTCTAAACTAAAGCGAATTTTGAATCAATGTTCATACTTTATTGATTCAAAATAACTAAATGTTAATAATCGATGCACGCTTATTGTTTTAACAGGAAACTAAATAGTAGATGAATACCAAAACTGGCAATGCAGGAGATTAGTAAAGCAAAAAATATTGTACAATGTTGTATGCATTTAATTTTGTTAAGCTTAGATTTGACCCAATCACAATTATTGCTGTGTCTTTAAATGTAGACATATTCTGAACAGATTTGTATCTGTATTCTGTATCTTTCGCAATCTTTTTCCTTCAGAATTATATATCTCTATTATATATCTGTAATATATTACAGGCTATATATCTGTATCAACTAATTGAGTGCGAAATATCAATAACTCAGTTATGGGGTGCTATTGTTTTTAAACATTTATTAAAATTCTTTCTTTAATTACTTCTTTCTTATTTTTTAGTACTAAATAATTCTACCATCTACTTTAACATTTTTTTATTAGTCAATATGCATTTGATAAATCTAAAGAGAATTAACTAACTACTTAATTTTTCTTTGTAAAATAATCAAACATCTTTATTTCAAAGTGCTATGTAATAAATAGCTCTGTTAAATATCTTTAAAACAATATATAAAGTTTTACTTTAAATTGATATATTGGTTTATATTGATAGCGGGGTTCTATATTACGGATAACTTAGCCTTTGCTGAGCGCAATTTTAAAAAGGAATATATTTTTAGCAATAAATATTGTACAAATATGAAAATATACATAGATAAGGATCCTTCATTAAGGGTAACAGGTTATTGAAAAAAATTATGATTTTCAAGTTTGCAATAAATTATAAAATGAAAATATTTTTCTTATACTTTTGTCTCTTATTAAACTAAGTTCTAACTATTATTAAATCTGATTCACATTCCAAGTTTTAATCTTCCATGGAAATCTGAAAATCTTTAACAAAAATGTATTTGATAAACATTGAAAAAAATTATGTATTATAAGATGATCCAAATTCTATACATTTAAACTGTGTTTTTAAACAAAAATTCATTCAATAATTAATAAGTTAATGGTGATAAATCATTTTAATAATCTTTTAGTAAATATTTTTATATCTGTATAATATTATCAATCACATTTACTTTCATAGAAATAATGAAAGATTTTAAACTAATTTAAATGTTACACAATTCTTATAATAACTCATATTATTTTATTCGATTTAAAAACCTTAGATTTTATTTAAAAAGGTACCGTACATACATTACGTAAAAAAAATTAAAAATTTGCTCCTTTTAAAATTTTATCGCTTATATTAAACCTTACTAAAATTTTATTGGTATAGTTCCAATTAAAAAATAATAAAAAATAATAATTTTCTTTATTGCATAATTTTTTAAATAATTCTTAATTTGTTAAATAATTAATAATTAAAAATAAATAATTAATTAAAATAATTAATTAAATAAACAAATTGAAAAATCAATCAATTAATTAATTAAAAAAATATGATTTAATAAAACTGAAATCCGCTCGGCAAATTTCAACTTATCATGTGTGAACATTGGAGAACGGATTAATAAACTCGGGAATATGCCAATGTTTAAAATTGTAGCCATAAAGGAAGAATGAAGTATTCCGAATTCTATAAAAAACATTATAACATTCAATAGTCAAAAAAATATATCAAAGTTTGGAAATTCTAGGCATAAATGAAGAATGAAGTATTCCAAATTCTACAAGAAACGTTATCGCATACAATATCCAAAAGAATATATCAAAGTTTGAATATTCTAGGCATAAATGAATAATGAAATATTCCAAATTTTACAAGAATCACTATCACATTCAATAGCCAAGAGGATATATCAAAGTTTGAAAATTCTTGGCATAAATGAAGAATGAAGTATTCCAAATACAATAAGAAGCACTATAGACATGGGAAAATGTCAAAAGTGATAAATATGAAACGATGAATATGAATAGATCAACGCACTACGAGTACTTATAGCCATTGGATATACAAATGTTTAAAATCCCAAACCAAACCGTGAAAATTGCTTCAAAACCATACTACAAAACACTTCCAGCAAAAGCCAAATTTTCCAGAAAATTCCTGAGAATTAACATTATTCATTAATCATTTCAAGAGTTAAGGGGCCCAAACTACCCTTTTTCTGCCAAAATCTGCAAATTTGGAATGTCGCTTTATTTGCTTGCTGCACTTTTTGGATTACGCCACGAACCCCTAACCAGGACAACATCATGTTCACACATGATAATAATAAATTAATTAAATAAAATTCTTGATTAATTAATTAAAAAACTAATTTTCTTTATTTTTAAAATTTTAAAAACATAAGGTTTTCACCATAAAAAAAAAAAAAAAAAAAAAAAAAAAAATGAAAAGGAAAAGGAAAAAATGAAAGAAAGTAGAATAAGAATAAATTTTAACCAAAATTTTAAATACACACCTTTTTCTTATGCTTTTCCATAGCTTTTACGCCCTTTTCATCTTCAGACATATTTCGAAGGATGTCTTTCACAATCTACCAAACAAATTTTATTTGAAATTTAGCAGATAAAAAACGAATTTAAAACTCATAAACAAATAATTTTAATTTTAATATTTTTAATGAAATCATATTTTTAAAATAATATTTAACATTAAGCAAAGTAATTTTTGTCACATATTTTAGTCCTCATATATCAAGTAAAGTAATGCCATTTAAGTTTTACTAAATGTTTATTAAAATTAATTCCAAAATCAAACGATGTAATTTTAGTTATTGTATATTTTGAATTTTTCCTGTATAATTTTTTTTTTTTTTTAAATGATGGCTGTTTTATTAAGCTTCACTGAAGTTTGATTATAATTATATTACTTTTTGAAATATTGCATATAAATATAATGTATGTGTATGCAAATGTATTGTATGTAAATATAATGTATATGTATGCAATGTATTGTATGTAAACATAATGTATATGTATGTAAATGAATTGTATGTAAATTTAATGTATATGTATGCAATTTATGTAAATGTATTATGTAAATATAATGTATTTGTATGCAATGTATTGTATGTAAACATGTATATGTATGTAAATGAATTGTATGTAAATTTAATGTATATGTATGCAATTTATGTAAATGTATTGTATGTAAATATAATGTATATGCATGCAATGTATGTAAATGTAAACATTTTTTTTTCTGATTTTACAATTTAGTAACAAAATATAAAATTAAAATTAAAAAATTAAGCATTAATTATGAAATTTTTTTGCACATACCAATTTTTTCGTATTTTTCTTAAACTTAGAAAACTTGTTTTTCTTTATTCTCAGTACGAGACCTCTCATAACCTGCAAAAACAATTTATCAAAAATCTGCATATAAAGCACAGTGGTTAAAATTCAAATAAATATTGGATTAGTGCATAATTATCAGGCGTTTCTTTGACGTGCTATATTTTATTAAAAATTTACAATATTTTATAAATTTATGAATGAAAATATCCTTCTATTTTTAGATTATAAAAATGCTGGTCGATAATCATACCTGTATTCGTCATATTATGCTGTATCACTTTGAGAAAGGATAGAAAGCAGTGCAGTCATTTCGCGATCTCAACGAACTTTTCGGTGAGGGCACAATCAGCGAAAATCGATGCAGGGAATGGTTTGCCCGTTTTAAATCTGGCGACACTAGCTTGGAAGATAAGCCAGGAAGAGGTCGACATCGGATTTCGACGACCAGTCACAACTTCAATGTGGGCCATTCAACCATCGGTCGTTGTCTCAAAAGCTCAGACGAAAAGACCGCACAAAAAGAGTCGTATCTTCTTCCACCATGATAATGCGCGTGCACATGTTGAGCTTTTCGAATGCATCGCCATTATCGTGTTCATTGTGTTTTCGAATGCATCGCCAATAAAGGCAGGCAACTGCTTCCTCATCAGTCACATTCTCCCACAGAAGCTCCTACCGTCTACCATATCAATAATTAGTTAAAAACTGGCAGAACAAAGTTTATGACGATTTCGATAACTTAGTGGCGAATGTCAAAACATGGATTGCCTTCAAGAACCGTGAATTCTTTGCCCTTGGAATCGACAGTCTTCCAAGCAAATGGGAAGCCGTTATTGAAGTAGATGGTGACTAAACTTCGGATTAATCATTTAAAAATGTTACTGTTGAATTTTTATGTTTCCTTTTTCATATTAAATAGTGTTAAGAACTCCTGATAATATCGTTTTAAAACGCCTAATAATTATGCGCCAACCCAATAGTGTAAAATAAGTATTTTCAATAAAATTAATTCATGAAATAATTATATTCGTTTTATAGATAAATGCAGTAGTTTCATAACTAAATATTTTAATTTTGTAATCATATTGTTTCCGTAACTAAATAACAGATCATAAAAACTGGTTTCGGAACTAATTCTGGATAAAATTTTAACATATCTTTTCTTTCCAACGAAATCTTTCTCAATTTTTGCCATAAGTTTTTTGTATGTTTGTAATATAATTTTGTAAAAATTCATTGAAAATTCTGCATACTATGCATGTAATGCAAACTCGTAAACAAACTTTGATATATGTTTCGAAATAATTTCTTAAAAATAATTTTAATAAAACAAAAGTTTCAGAAGAGCATTGCCCCTTTTTTTATGAAATAATACTAAAATTTTATTGAGCAACAATAAAACTGGCAACTGGCGTACCAATCACGGAGTATCAATTAACCTCCTCGTCTTAATTCATAGATATATTTACAATTTTAATTGGCTGTTTAAGGTTAGTAAAAAAAGATGCAAGATAAAGTTTCTAAAAATTAAAATTTGCACTCAAAAAATTAAAAAATACTAAAAATAAATAACAGTAAGATACAAAATAAAAGAATTTAAGTTAAAATTTGTACAATTAGGGACCAGTTGTTGATGCCATAAAACTATTGAAAATGATATATAATATATTGTAATATGCTGAACGTGTGGGATCTGTAATGATGATCTGTAAGGTAAAAACATTAATAGTTTTAAACTCACCCCAAAAAAATAATAAAAGGCCGATCTCAGAACCAAAGTTCTGGTTTTTTTTTTTTTTTTTTTTTTTTCTTCCATTTCTGGATAAAGTTTTTTTTTAATCCTTTTATTTTAGTCAAAAACAAGTAACATAAAAAAAAAAATTTTAAAGTCAATTCCTACTTTTTTTTTTCACTATATTGCAAAAAGTCCTTTATAAATAATTTTCATTTATTTTTTTAAATTAAAAAAAATTATGTCTCTTTCTCTCACACACACACTTTCCCTCTCTCTCACTCATTTATTCACATATTTCATTTTCCATTTTGTTCCCTCTTTGACTTAGACTAGAATCCAGAGTGAAAAAAGAATCTGAAAAAGAGATTTTTTTCCAGCGATCTACACGCTTCGCCACTGACGGTATTTATTCCTAAATTTATATCCTGCTAAATATCTTATCTTTTTTTTTTCTCATATAAAACTAAAATTAAATAATTAAATTAAATTAATGAATTAATATTTGAAAAGACTGTATTAACATCAGTGTCATCCACTACAAGTTTCAAAAAATGTATTTGAACTTGAATAAAAAGTATTTTATTAACGATTGAAAATTTGAACAAGATATATATAGGAAGAGTGTGAACTAATAGTAGAAATTGAAAAAGGGGGTAAAAAGGAAACAATAATTTGTTTTTAAATTAACGTATTATAAAAAAATATATTTTCATGTTTCCTATTTCACAATGAAGCTAAAATTAAAAAAAAAAATCAAAGTAAAAAAAAATTTAGGAATGAATTTTGTAAAAATATTTAATACATACTTGTTTCTTATTCCTTTCCTCATCCTCAAAACTCTTTAGAGATCTTTTCAGTTTTCTAATTATGTCTCTCAGTTTCTACAAAATAAATAAATTAATATATTTAAAACATAATTTAGAATTTTGCATAGCAGTCTTAAATTGAAAAGTCATAAACAAGTAAAAGTTTGTCATTAAATCAAAGTAATATATTGAATTTATTTTTAAATAAAAAAATCATAGAACATAAAACGTCTTTAACATAAAATACGAAAACTTAATTAATGACCGTTTCAGTATAAGTTTCTGAATGCAAATTTGAAATATGTTTTAGTCAAAGTAATATCAGTTAATGCATGTGCTTATGGATATCTTCAAAATTATTTTCTAACAATGAACAAACTGTTGTTCTTACAAATGCACAGTTATTTATAAAATTTTTAAATCACTCCTTTCATGTCCCCTATTTTTAGGAGCAATTTGAATTTATATTTTAGTATATATTTTCTAACATATAATTGATTCTATTTTCATGCATATTGATATTAAACCAGGAGAAAACGACATATATGCTTTCCTCAAGAAAGATTTGTCAGGATACACCCAATATTACATTAGGCACTTACACTTTTGAATCTGTACTTAGTTTTAAATACTTAGAATCAGAAATTAATTTCAAAATAATATCTTAACAGAAATAAAAAACAGAATTGTGTCTGGCAATAAGGCCTTTTTTGGGTTAAGAAATCTGTTTAAATCACAGTTCATAAGTGAAAAAACTTAATTTTTTTTTTATATAAAACCCTTATCAGACCTATTTTGGTCTATGGCTCTGAAACTTGGACTTTGGCAAGATCGGATGAGGCCCATTTGGGTATATTTGAGCGGAAGATTTTAAGGGCTATTCTTGGACGTGTTAAGAAAATTGATCGTTGAAGAAGACGAAATATATAAATGCTATAAAGACCCGGATATTATAAAATTTATTAAAAATTAAATTTGAATAGATTAAACTGGGCTTCTCATATATTTAAAATCAATGATTTAAATCCTGTAAAAAAAGACTCGGTTTTGGCAAAGTCACAGTGACAAAGAGGAAGAGGACGACCCAAGTTGCGATGGATAGACGCAGTTGAAAAGGATTTTTCTGTACTGAAGGTTAAGAATTGGAGGACCCTTGTCACCCAGAGGAATTCATGGAAATCTCTTCAAAGGAAACCCTTGGTTCACGCTGGGATATCGTGCTATTGATGATGATGATGACATATTGATATTAATGTTTATATATGTGTTGATGTAATTTGTTTGACGTAAAAACTAGTTTTTAATTATATTTTAATTGATATTCATATTATTACTTAATTGTAATTCATATAAAGTTATTTAATTAATATACTCATCTAATGAAATTAAATTCTAACCAATGCAAATAATTTAATGTAATGCGTAAATTAATATACATTAAATTAGATTTATATGGCACATCATTATAAGATAAAATATGATTATAGTTAAATATCTAATAAAGGACGACTGAGCAATGATAGACCTTATTTATTGTAAGAAATTTGTTTCACTCAATAAAAACAGTCATAAGAACATATCTTCTTTCCTTTTTTTATGAATTTTCAAAATTTTACAAACACTATTAAAAAAATTTCTAATATTTTAATAATTTTCTTAATAGTATTTCCTAAAATAAAATTTTGAAATCAAAGTGATTTTAGTTGAGGTGGATATAAATAATTTATTCACTTTAATTCAAAAATTATGATCTAGCACAGGGGTGGCCAACCCGCGGCCCACCTTGAACATTTTTCCGGCCCGTGAGATTCATCACACTTTTACAAAATATATTTATTTTATAATGGCCAAAGTAGTGAAAACCAATTAATTAAAAAATGCAGTATTTATGCATCCATATATTCAAAAATGAACTGTCGAAATGATGAGAAAAAATTAACTTTGATTTTAAAGTAATATTCTTGTGCCAACAAATATCACACTAGTAAAATAAATATTTTTTAATGGTTTCATTTTTTTCTGTTATTTGTATTTATATATTTTTTATATTTCATTTTTAGTGTTATATATTTCTTAACAATGTGCGTTTAGTATCGATATTATTATATTATCTATGTTTACATGTAAGAATAATAGTAAACACAATAATAATAACTCATTATGTTTAAATTTTTCACTCCAAAAAATGTCTATAGGGAGTCTAAATCTAATATGGGGATATATGATTTTATATGCGACCCGCGGAGTTGTGATGCATTTCCAAAGTGGCTCGCAAGATCATTTGGGTTGGCCACCCTGATCTAGCATTGCGTAAACTAATTTTAGTACTTTATATGTTAATGAAAAATTATCGTTACTAAAATCAAACAAAGTGTTTTTAGTTGTGTACATATTAGGGACTGACTCATCATAAACCGAAAAATAATACAAAAAATTATGTTAGTATAGTTATCATGCCCAACACAAAGCGATTTCTTATAGGAAATTGTTTCAACATTGTATAAAAGAAATTGTTATAATAAGTTTTATATAGTGAATAACATTTCGGTTGTAAAAATTAAATTTTATTATATATCTAGGACAATAAATAAAATAAAATAACACTCATTTTTAAGAGTTGCTTAAAAACTTCCAATCTTCTTTGCGCTTTGTAATACAGAAAATTGATGTAAGATAATCATTTACTGTTGTAATTATTATGCTATTTACTAGACAATTGTTTTATAGTATGATTTCTTAAATTTCTATATAACAATTCTATAAATTAGTATTCCTGATTGTTTGAATTCAGAAACATGCATAAAAGATGCACACTGATTTTTCTTTTACTTTTATTTTTTTGTCGAGCAGTTAAACATTGGTTATTGTTATAAAAATCCTTTATTACAAAATGAGTGAGTGAGTGAGTATTATAATAATGAGTAAATATTACTAATCTGATCTAGTAATATTTCCCCATTTTTAATTATTTAAATAACTTCTTATATTATAAAAAAAACTTCCAACCTTATTTGTGATTTGCAATACTGAAAACTTATGCAAGAAAATTATTTACGATTCTAATTACCATGCTATTTTCAGATTATTTTGGAGCATGATTTCTTAAAATTCTATAAAACTATTCTATAATTTTTTTTTTCTGAATATTTGAATTCAGAAACATATGCATAAAAGATGCACACTTATTTTATTTTATTTTGTTTTTTTGTGGAGCAGTTAAACATTGGTTATTGTTTTAAAAACCCTTTGTTACAAAACATTTATTACAATTTTATTTATTAATGTATTATAATAATGCAATGCATTGTTATGTTATTTTAAAATTTTAAAATATTATCAAAATTATATTTTTATTTTACATATTAATTATGATCTTCTTAATTTTAATATGTTGTTATATTTTAATTAATTCAAATTTTAAAATTTTATACTAATAAATGATATAGAATTAAGTATGTTTTTAAAAGAAATATTTAAAAATTATATTTAACATATTAATTATGATCTTCATATTTTTAACATTATGTGTTTTTCATATTTTAATTAATTCAATTTTTACGAAATTAAATTTGTAAATATTCTGTATTAAAATATAACGTGTTTCTGAAAATTTATTCGTAAAAAATATTTCTGATATTAAATAGTATTAATTATTCAACAAAAACAACATTTTTTTGTGATTTACCGAAAACGCATCAGATAAAAAAAAAATAATAAATTCAGGGTAAAAAAATTGGACTTTTAAATGTTCAAAGTGCTATGTAATAAATAGTTCTGTTAAATATCTCCGGGGACACCGTTTTGAGTCGATTGAAGAGAATCGGCGCGCACTTTGAAGGTCATCCCTGCCGATGTCTTTTTAGCATGCATTGAGGATTGGAAAAAAAGTTGGCATCAGTGCATTATGTCCGGAGGGGATGACTTTGAAGGCGATGAAATAAATTTGGAAGAATTAATAAAGAGTTTTTGAAAAAAATAATAATTGTTTTTACTTTTGGGGCACAGTAGTATGCATGATATTTTATTTAAAATATATTTCAGGTCGTCAAAAACTAATTTCTATTATCAAATAAAGGAATTTTAAAAATTTTAAAAACATATTTTGAGCCGTGAGATTTTTGCTTCGGATGCTTTGAAGATACATATTGCTTAAAAAATATTTCAAAAAGGTTATTGCAACTGATATTATACCACATTTAATAAAAATAAATTTTTAACAGGCAAAATCATCCATTAAGATGACAACCTAAAAGATTTGAAGGGGTGATTATTTTTTTGCATAAAGACATTAATTATCACCTAAATCCACATAATGGCTAATTTTAAATCCTAAAACTGAATTTATTTTACCATAAGTTTCAAAATATTTTAATTTTTTATAGACAAAAACTGCTATTTATATTAAGCTAATAAAATTGAGAAATATTTATATAAGATATGAAATAATAGGAATATTTATTACGAATAAATTTTCAGAACGCAAGTTAAATTTTAATACAGAATATTTACAAGTACAATTTTGTAAAAATTGAATTAATTAAATATGAAAAACACATAATATTAAAAATATGAAGATCATAATTATGTAAAATATAAATGTAATTTTTATAATATTTTTTTAAAAAAATATACTTAATTCTATACCACTTATAGGTATAAATTTTTTTGAATAGATAATAGATATGAATAAAATATTTATCTATTTTTACTATAAATTAAAGAAAATTATTACTCAAAATATTTTTTTAAATAATATGCTTTATTTTGTATCATTTAATACAATAAAAAGTACAAAATAATTACAAACAAAATATGCCCAATAACCTTTATATATAAAAAAAACCTCAAAAAGCTGCAACTATCTTAGCTTTAAATATTAAAAATTATTTATTAAAAATAATTTTAATTATTAATGATTATCGTTAACAATAATTACCCTTAATTATTATTAATTAACTGTATTTAATTATTAATAATTATTTTTTAAAATTTTTTTTTTTTTTTTGCTTTTGCTTTATATTTATAATTTTATAACATTACACATGACAAACAAAATTGTACAAAATATTAATTGTGTTTGTTGTTGTTGTTTCTTATCCCACTTGGCTGGCCAAGCCCACGAGCCCATATGGACTCATGATTGAAGGGGAAGGAAGCAGCTTCTGTTGTGATGGAGCACCCGTAGGTAGAAGCCTGACTTTTGCTCCGTGGCGCTCTTACAGTCATAGAAGACCGGGACCTACGGCTTAAAGTGGATTCCGAACCACTACAAACATCCATGGCACCGCCGGGATTCGAACCCGAAACCTGTGGCACCGAGCGCCAGAGCGCTAGACACTCGGCCATTCAGGTCCCAAATTTGCCAACGGCACGCAGTGTTCCCAGGTGGTCACCCACCCAAGTACTGACCGCGCCCAATGATGCTTAACTTCGGTGATCTAACGAGAACCGGTATATTCAGCATGGTACGGCCGTTGGCTATATTAATTGTAAATCAATTATTATTTTAACTACAAAAATGTATCAATCCAATGGTGAAACAAGAAACTAGAAAAGTTTATTCCTCAGACCATAGATAACTTTGCGGTCGTTGTCACATAATAATCCATTTATTTGTTGTAATATTTTTTGTTAATTGAATCTGTTGGACTAAATCTGAAGATGCTTAACCAAGTTTTTATACACCTTTATCCAATCAAGAAAAATTAATGCGTATTATAATTAATAAGATTAGCTGTTGTCTTGTATTGACGTTTGTCTAGAATTATCTAATTTATTTTCAGCATAAAAACGATTGAAAATGTTATCATTGCCGTAAGAATTCAGTGTGGTTGCTCGTATTAATACTTTTTAATAATATGAATTGCAACAATATCAACTATAGTTTGAATGTTGGAATACAATAACAACTTTTGATGCAAAAAAACTTTTGAATTTGATACGAATAATAAGATTTGATACGAATAATAAGATTAAGAATTTGATACGAATAACAAGATTAAGAATTTGATACGAATAATAAGATACAGTAATGCGGATAAGTTATTAATAAGATTAGCTGCTGTCTTGTATTAACAAACAGTGATGGTAGCAATTTTTTGCACGAATAAACATGATATAACAAATAAAACGTATGTTTATAATCATCAGATTTATTTTCAGCATTTTTTGTAAGAATTCAATACGATTGCTTGTATTAATACTTTTCAATAATATGTATTGCAACAATAGAAACTATAGTTTAAATGTTGGAATACAATAACAACTTTTGATGCAAAAACACTTTTGAATTTGATTCAAATAATAAGATTTGATACGAACAATAAGATACAGTAATGCGGACAAGTTATTAATAAGATTGGCTGCTGTCTTGTATTGGCACGCAGTTTTGGTAGCAATTTTTGCACGAATGTACATGATATAAATTAATAAAACATATATAATCATCTGATTTATTTTCAGCATTAAAACAATTGCAAGTTAGCATTGCTGTAAGAATTCAATGTGGTCGTACGTATTAATATTTTCAATAATATGGATTGCAACAATATCAACTATAGTTTGAATGTTGGAATACAAAAACAACTTTTGATGCAGAAAAACTTTTGAATTTGATACAAATAATAAGATTTGATTACGAACAATAAGATACAATAATGCGGATAAGTTATTAATTAAGATTAGCTGCTGTCTTGGATTGATAAGCATAGCATTGATAAGCTTGGATTATAGCATTTTTTGTACTAATGTACATGACATAATTAATAAAACTTATGTAATCATTTGATTTATTTTCAGCATAAAAACAATTACAAAAGTTATCATTGCTGTAAGAATTCAATGTGGTTGTACGTATTAATATTTTCAAGAATATAGATTGCAACAATATCAACTATAATTTGAATTTTGTAATACAATAAGAACAACTTTTGCAACTTTTGATGCAAAAAATATTTTAATCTGATACAAAAAAAACCCATATATTAATTTTGATTATCTTTTCTTATTTATTTTATTTATTTATTAATGTATTATTATTATTTATTTATGTATAATTGTTTATTATTATTTTATTATGTATCGTTATTATTTTTATTTGTATATAAAATTATTTATTATTTTTATATATAAAATTTATAAATTAAAATAATTATAAAAATAAATAATAAATAAATAAAATAAAAATAAAATTAATAAATAAATAAAAAATAAAATTAATAAATAAATAAAAAATAAAATAATTAATAAATTAAATAATTATTTTTATATATAAAATTTTATAAATTTATTTTTTGCATATGAAATGCTATTTAAAAACAAAAAAACATTTCAATTAGCAATTTTATGATAAAAATGCTTTATATTAAATAATATAAAATTATCGAAACTGAAAACCCTATTCATTTAAAAACATTTATGCCATATCAAATAACAAAAATAATAAATCTTTAGCCTCGAAAACTGATGCTTCACCTCATATGGCATATCATTGCCGAGAAGCGCTATTTACAAAATTGTCATATGACCGATTTTATGAAATTCAAACTGTGATTTCCCTTGTATTTATAGTTTACTTTCAAGATAACAGTATGAATTGTAAAAATATATATATATATATATACAAAATACTAGAAATTTAAAATTCAAAACCTATCAATGAAACATGAATAAATTTGTAAAATAAACATGATATAACTAATAAAACATATTTTATCATGTCGTTTATTTTCAACATGAAAACAATTACAAAAGTTATCATTGTTGTAAGAATTCAAAGTGGTTGCTCGTATTAATACTTTTTAATAATATGGATTGCAACAATATCAACTATAGTTTGAATATTGGAATACAATAACAACTTTTGATGCAAAAAAACTTTTGAATTTGATACAAATATTAAGATTTGATACAAATATTAAGAATTTGATACGAATAATAAGATTAAGAATTTGATACGAATAATAAAATACAGTAATACGGATAAGTTATTAATAAGATTAGCTGCTGTCTTGTACTAACAAAGAGTGATGATAAAAATTTTTTTCACGATAACAATTTTTTTTTTTTTTTTTTTTTTGATTAAGCATGATATAACAAATAAAACATATATCTATAATCATCAGATTTATTTTCAGCATTTTTTGTAAGAATTATAATGCGGTTGCTTGTATTAATACTTTTCAAAAATATGGATTGTAACAATATCAACTATAGTTTGAATTTTGTAATACAATGACAACTTTTGCAACTTTTAATGCAAAAAAAAAAAAAAAATGTATTACTTTTGATTTTATTATTTAGTTTGTTTATTTATTTGTATTTAAAACTATTTATTATTTTTATATATAAAATTTATGAATTAAAATAAATAATAAATAAAATAAACAATAAATAAAATAAAATAAAAAATAATAAAGTTAATAAATTGAATAATTATCTTATATACAAAATTTAAAAATTTATTTTTTTGTATATGAAATGATATTTGAAAACAAAAGAACATTTTCATTAGGAACTTTTTAACCATGCTTTAGAGCAAATAGTATAAATTATGGGAGCTGAAAATTCTATTCGTTTAAAAACACGTATGCCATATCAAATAGCAATAAAAACTTAAGCCTTGAAAACTGATGCTTCATCTCGTATGAAATATCATTGCCGAGAAGCGCTATTTACAAAGTTGTCATATGACTGATTTTATGAAAATAAAATTGTGATTTCCCTTGTATTTATAGTTTAATTCCAAGATAACAATACGAATTGTAAAAAAAAAAATCACTAGAAATTTAATTATTTTTGTATTAATACTTTTCAATATTACTCAATTTTTGATTGCAACAATATCAACTACAGTTTGAATTTTGTAATATAATAAGGACAACTTTTGAAACTTTTGATACAAAAAATTTTTGAATTTGATACAAAAAACCATGCGATACTTTTGAATTTATTATTTATTTTATTTGTATTTAAACTATTATTTTTATATATAAAATTTATAAATTAAAATAATTATAAAAATAAATAGAATAAAATAAAAATAATAAAATTTATAAATTAAAATAATTATAAAAATAAATAGAATAAAATAAAAATAATAAAATTAATAAATTAAACTATTATTTTTATATATAAAATTTATAAATTAAAATTATAAAAATAAATAGAATAAAATAAAAATAATAAAATTAATAAGTTAAACTATTATTTTTATATATAAAATTTATAAATTAAAATTATAAAAATAAATAATAAATAGAATAAAACAAAAAAAATAATAAAATTAATAAATTAAATACTTATTTTTATGTATAAAATTTATAAATTAAAATTTTAAAAATAAATAATAAATAGAATAAAACAAAAAAATAATAAAATTAATAAATTAAATACTTATTTTTATATATAAAATTTATAATTTTTTTTTTTTTTGTATATGAAATGCTATTTAAAAAAAAAATTTCAATTAGGAACTTCATGATAACAACGCTTTATAGCAAATAATATAAAATTATCGAAACTGAACACTCTATTCATTTAAAAACACAATGCCATATCAATTAACAATAATAACAAATCTTTAACCTTGAAAACTGATGCTTCACCTCATACGGCATATCATTGCCGAGAAGCGCTATTTACAAAGTTGCCATATGACTGATGATTTTAGGAAAATAAAACTGTGATTTCCCTTGTATTTATAGTTTGCTCCCAAGATAACAGTATGAATTGTAACAAAAAAGTTACTAGAAATTTAAAATTCGAAACCTATTTATTTATGAATCATTATTTATACATGAAGCATGGATAAATAATGATACCATATTATGCAGTTAGATGTAAAACGCAACAATGTTAATGATTCATTCCAATAATGTTAAATGTTAAATTTTGTAACATTAAATTTCTAACCATATAAAAAGAAAACAATATTATTGATTGCACTAATATTAATAATTATAATTTAATAATATTAACTGTTAAAACAATTAATAGCAGGTTATGAAATAATATGAACTATAATTAGAATTTTGTAATATTGCATCTAAACAATTAACAGTAATATTTAGTAATTTATATAATTTATCTCAAAAATATGCCACAATTTTAATTATAATGATATTAAATTATAAAATAATTATGGATAAATTTTTTATGTATTGAATAATGTCAATTTATTCCAACATTAATAACTTTAAAGTACCATTTCATCTAAAACATTTAAAAATAAAGTCTATTTCATTTAATGCATATATTTTATTTAAATTTTATTAAATTTCAATATAATTTAAAATCTAAAACAATATAAGCAAAATATTTTTATTTGTTGCAAAAATATGTAATATTTTTATTAAATAATTAATGCATATTAATAACTATTCGATAATTGTTCATTATATTGATTAAAATATTGATATATTGATTTAAAAAAGATGATTAAAAATAAGTATAATTTTACAACAAAATATGCAATAATATTGATCTCAATTAAATTAATTTTAATCTTATACCATTATATTTATATATTATTTTATATCTATGATTAATAACGATAAAAATATTGCTATTTTATGTAATATAAATATATACAATAATAAACAATATTAATTTTAATTTTACAATAATACATCTACAACAATTAACAATAAAATATACAATTTTTATTTATAAAATATACAATAATATTTATTGCAACAAATATTAATTTGCTGCGATTAAAAATAATAGCAAAATATATTTATATTTATATTTATTTTAAGTATAAAATACTTTGATTGTATTTTTTGGTTAAATTAAAAATATTGAATAAATTTGATTTTAAAGATATTCTATATAAATTATCGTATATAATATTACATCTATTGTTTTATTTACTTCAGAAATAAATAATAATATTTATTGCAACGATATTAATTTGTATAATTACTACAACTAAAGAAATAACAGCAAAATATCATATTTTCATTTATTTTCAAAACTTAATACAATAACACTGATTGTAAACAACATTTATTATATATTCATAATTTTAATTATCTACGTCTAACGTTTAACAGTAAAAAAAAATTAATATTATTACATATAGTACAAAAAATTATTATTATTACATATAGTACTTCAAAAATAAATAATAATATTTATTGCAACGAGATATTAATTTGCATAATTACTACAACTAAAAAAATAACAGCAAAATATCATATTTTTATTTATTTCAAAACTTAATAATACAATAACACTGATTGTAACAACATTTATAATATATTCATAATTTTATGATCTACGTCTAACGTTTAACAGTAAAAAAATTTAATATTGTTACATATAGTACTTCAAAAATAAATAATAATATTTATTGCAACGATATTAATTTGTATAATTACTACAACTAAAAAAAGAACAGCAAAATATCATATTTTTATTTATTTCAAAATTTAATAATACAACATTTATTATATTCATAATTTTAATGATCTACGTCTAACGTTTAACAGTAAAAAAAATATTTTTTATATTATTACATATAACACAATAGCGACAATTAAATAAATAAGAGAAATTGAATTCCGCATTCGCAAATCGTACCTCAACGCGCAAATCTCTGCAACTCTCTAGGTCCATTCTCCTGTTGCAGAAGTCCTGTTGCAGTTCCGTCAGATTGATCGATTGCTGCATCATATTTCAAAAGGATTGGAGGCCCGCTCAAGACAAACTGTGGCAGGAAGAATCCGGCAGGTTTAAAAGGTCCGGAATCCCAGCTCCCTGATTCGCTCTCCTGTTTTCCCGGGGAGATGATTTGGGGAACGCGTGGGCTGGTGCACTCTGATTCGCTGCCGATTGTGCGATGTCAGAGGGATGGTGTCAATCCACTGAACTAGGCCCACCAATGTCTTGACTGGCCATCATTTAGCAATGCTAGAAAGTGCAGGTATGGTACAGATATTTATTGATTATCTTTGCTGGTTAAGCTGAAATTCTTCAAAGTTGCCCTTTCTGTACCTATTTTACGATCTTGATTTTGGATTATTTTCAATCCAAATATATCTATCTTTTTAGTCCAAAAGCAATTCCATCTTCTTTTTGAGTTTAAGGGCATAGACCAATTAGAAGTTACCCATCAATTATAATATTTAATAATTGATCGTCAATTTTCTATCCAATTTTAATGCTGATCTTCCAATTTTCATAATATTCATCAACATTGCCTATCTTAAACAGGACCGGCCTGGTGGATAGACATCCGAATTAAGGAAGCGTAATTCGGAATCCAACAAGTGATATTGGGCCGAAACATTTATGTCTATACTACATATGAACGTGATAATTCTGGTATATATAAAATACAAATAGCTATGTTATTTAAATTTTCTACATTTAGATTGTTTTTGGCTCGTCTTTTGCCCAATCAATATGAATTAGTCACAGATAATCTATGAAATAAAATTGATTATGGTATTTAACATTTTCTCACTATAATATTTCGAGTTCGTTAGTTTACCAATGGTTATTTTTTAGTCTTTTGGGCTAGACTTTTGTCCAATTAACATGAATTAGTCACAGATAATCTTTGAAATAAAATTGATTATGGTATTTAACATTTTCTCATTAAAATATTTCATTTATGTTAGTTTACCAATGGTCCAATTGCGTTAGTTTACTAATAGTTAATTGTTAGTCTTTTGTCCAATTAACATGAATTAGTCACAGATAATTTGTGAAATAAAATTGATTATGGTATTTAACATTTTCTCACTATAATATTTCATTTACGTTAGTTTACCAATGGTTAATTTTTAGTCTTTTGGGCTCGTGTTTTGTCCAATTAACATGAATTAGTAAGGATAATCTGTGAAATAAAATTGATTATGGCATTTAACATTTCCTCATTATAATATTTCATTTGCGTTAGTTTACCAATGGTTAATTTTTAATCTTTTGGGCTTGTCTTTTGTCCAATTAACATGAATTAGTCACAGATAATCTGTGAAATAAAATTGATTATGGTATTTAACATTTTCTTACTATAATATTTCATTTGAGTTAGTTTACCAATGTTCCAATTGCATTAGTTTACCAATGGTTAATACCTCAAGGTTATGCAATATATAGGTCCAATTATAATCCCTTCAGCCCAAATTTGAGTAAGTTGAGGTATACTAGTATAACTATTCATATTTGCTGTTGTACAACTTTGCTAGCAATGCATATAAATTTTGGTTAATTCAGACAAAGGCCTAACAAAAAAGCAAGTTTAGAAGAAATATATTAAATAAAATTACAATTCTTTATGCTGTCAACTTTTAGAATTTTCGCCGAATGAAGACAGATAATTCTCTTTACAAAATTTTGTAATTTAATTAAATAAAATTTCCAATAATGAATAAAAAAATTTACATTAAAAAATAATTGTTTAAAAATAAAGGAAAATAATTATTGATTACATTGTTGAAGATCTTCTGCAAACAAAATAAACTAGAATAAATGAAATTTATCAGCCAAATTTAAAAAGATAATTAATAAAAAAGAGATTAATAAAAAATTCACCATGAAAACAAGAAATAAATTGGGCATTTAGATGAGAATTAAGAAAATGTGAACAATAATTGTGAATTAAAATTTTCTTTTAATTATTTTGTACTCATAAAATAAATTCATTGAATTACAAGGTAGGAATGAAATATTTAATAATTATCAATTAATTGATAATTATATTTATTAACTAATTAATTTAATGAGTAAATTAATTAATTTAATAATTAATTAATTATTTTATTGATAAATAAATTAATTAATTTAATAATTAATTATTTATTTTATTGATAAATAAATAAATAAATTTAATAATTTTTTTAATACAATTTAAAACTTTTTAACATGATTATGTATGTGTTTAATGTAATCATGGTGAACTTGAAAAATGCAGAATTACACATTAAAAAACATGCTAAAAAAATTAAAAGAATATTATTTTCGTAAAAAAAAAAAAAAAAATAATAATAATAATAAAAAAAATTTATAAAAATAGCAACAATAATGTAAAAATTATTGATGTAAATTTTTTCTGTATTGTATCTAATTATTCCATTTCAAAAATCATTTTAGACTTTATGGAATATTGAAAGCATGCATGGAATAGTGAATGTTTTGATAGGGCTTAGTTCATTAAAAAAGTACATACATGGACATTAAAAAATGTTTTTTATTCAATGATCTCTACTTTATTACCATCTAGAAAATATCCTAGTTGGCCGATTTCAATAGGTTACATAACAAATTTTCCATTGAAAAGTTTTGTTGAGAAAATATCAAACTAAAGTCGACTGTTAAGGTGCTTTGTAAGAAAAATTGACAGCGTATAAGGCTGCATGTGACGCATACAGATTTTTATCTTTTAATAAATATTGACATCAATATTTTAACCAGTAAGTGAACAATCATCATAGTTAAAAAAATTTATTATTTATTTATTTTATATTGATAAAATTTCTGTAAATAAAAAAAAATGGAAAAAATACATATGCCACAAAAAAAAAATAGTCCACGTATGTGGATGTTGAATGAATTACGTTCCAATTACGAATGAACCGTACTGAATTGTTGACCAATTACGAATGAATAAATGCCATGCCATTCCATCGTCTAGTAATACTTCCAAATACATCAATAACTAAATATCTAGTACTTTGTCAATCTGTAACAATTTGCACTTTTCTTGTTTTCTTTAACTTTCATCGTAAACTTGGAATTAATTAGATCCTGTCAGAAAAATTCTACTGTATTTTAATACCTCGTACTTTATCTAGTAAATTATAATGATATTCTTCAAATAATCGACAAATGTCAAATATCAATATCAGTCTGTCGAATATCAATATCAATCAGTCGAATATCAATGTATTTAATTACAATGATATTCGACTAGTTTTTTATTCTTTACTTTTGAGAGGTTCTGTAATGAACAGTTGACCAAAAAAAATGTAATCAATTATATTAAATTAATCTATTTTAATTAAAATAATAATAATAAACGTACACATTTATGCCATCCTCATGAATATGTTAAAAGGATACTTCATAACAAAATCTTTTGAACTTTTGTTCGATTAATATACGAATACTGAGTGATCAACACATGAAAGTTCGAATGCCTTTAGCACTTAATAACTTTAACCCTTTCCATCAAAGATAAAAGGGTTGTTAAGTGCTAATAACAGGTAAGGGGGAGGTCCATAAAAGTAATTTCTTTCATTTTGCACGGCATTTGTCATTATCTACACCTTTAGGGAAAAGGGTGAAAAGGCAAAAGCCTCAATCTAATTTTCCATTAATTGAGTTCTCATTCTCTCCCACTTTTAGAGGGTGGCAAAATAATTGATAGCAAATGCTTTCAGAATGCTTTAAATGTTTCTTTTGTTTTAGAAGAGGAGTTTACATTAAGTGCTGTCATTACAAGGACCATTACTGATGTAGCATTTTTAACGTAAAAATTATATAAAGGTGAATGAAAAGATTTGTTGTTAAGACCTCAAGGTATTGCACCTACTTTTGTGGCAAAAATTATTGATTATTGAAAAATTATTGTAAATTTTATACATTTTGAACCAGTATTAAATTTGTAAAGAATTTTATTTTTCGTAATTTTTTTTATTTCAAAAAATATTTTTGATATAACATTCATGTTTTTCAAAAAGTATTTTTTAAACAGAAAAATTTTTCAAAAACAAATTTTAATCATTTCATATTTTATGAATACATCCATGAAAAAGAAGAGCACAAAATATTGCACCTACCTTTATAAAAAAAATTATTGATTGTTGTAATTTTTATACCATGAAAAAAAAAGAAAATCACAAAATATTGCACCTACTTTTGTAGAAAAAATTATTGATTGTTGTAATTTTTAAACCATGAAAAAGAAGAAGACCTCAAAATATTGCATCTACTTTTGTAGAAAAAATTGATTGTTGTAATTTTTATACCATGAAAAAAGACGACCTCAAAATATTGCATCTACTTTGTAGAAAAATTATTGATTGTTGTAATTGTTATATGTTTTGAACCAATATCATATTTGTAAAGAATTTTATTTTCGTGGTTTTTTTTCTTTATTTCAAAAAGTATTTTTGAATGTATTCATGTATTTTTCAAAAAGTATTTTTCAAAGTGAAAATGCTATGAATTCAGCCATGAAAAAGAAGAAGACCTCAGACTATTGTACCTACTTTTGTTGAAAAAATTATTGATTGTCGTAATTTTTATACATTTTGAATCAGTATCAAATTTGTAAAGAATTTTATTTTTCATGATTTTTATTTCAAAAATACTTTTTGAAAAAACATGAATATTATTTCAAAAATACTTTTTACAAAAACATAAATATTATTTTAAAAATACTTTTTTTTACAAAAGTATTTTTGAAGTAATATTCATGTTTTTCGAAAAGTATTTTTCAAAGTGAAAATGTTATGAATTCATCCATGAGAAAGAAGAAAACCTCAAAATATTGCACCTACTTTTATAGTAAAAATTCTTGATTGCTGTAATTTTTATACATTTTGAATGAATATTACATTTGCAAATAATTTTATTTCTCCTGTTTTTTTTTTTTTTTGTTTGTTTGTTTGTTTCAAAAAGTGTAATAATATAATACAGTAGAACATCTGTAAGTCGAACTTCAAGGGAGACGCCAAATAATTCGAATTATAGAGTTTTCGACTTACGGAGGATTTCGACTTACGCGGATTTTGTAAGGAAATATTCGACTTGTAGAAGTTAAGATTACTTCGTTTAATTTTCGCTAAGACTCTAACTTATTTCGAGTTAGAGAAGTAAAATAAATAAAATTCAAGTTACAGAGGTAATAAACATGTTTATTTGCAACTTAGAAGTTATATTATGTACTACAATAAAAAATCAAAATAATTCCGAAACAACCTTAAATTTAAAAATATTTTGTATTAAAAAAAGTCAATTATTATTATTATTTTTTTTTTGCTTTAGACAGTTCGATCGTTCTCTATCTATAGCATTATCTAAGATATAAAGAGCAGAAAATTCTTTTTCTTCCGAGTTGCTAGTTTGCTATATGAAATCCGTAAAAATTTAATTCTGTTCGTGCCTCTTTGATGGAAACCCATGGAACGTTGTCTTTTCAGGACAAACATTGACCGTTTTCAATTTTTTTCATGATGTCCGATTCGTTCTTTATTATTGTTGACAGAATACTTATTGGTAGGCCAAATTGTTCAGCAATGTCTTTCTTATTTGACAACTCTTCACAGCTCCAACCACTTCAAACCTTTTAGGGAGAGTCAAAGTTTTCAGTTTACGTTTCGCAGCACTTTTTTTTAACAATATTATTCGTATACTGTTGTTAAAATAGATGTGTATTGCACTAAAACCAAACTACTTCTAAAATTTTTGCAATCGACAACAAAAGATTTGCTTCGCTAGAGTTCAAATGAAATCAATATCAATAATAAGAATATTTCGTAGAATTGGTTATTATATTTACTGTATACTCATACATTGTTTTCTAAGAAACAATGACATGCATTGTCGGCAAATCCTTAAAGTCGGTAACTTATTTTTCTTCGAGCTATAGAGGTGATTAGTTTCAAATGATCGAGTTGTAAAATCAAACATTGCTAATGTTCGAGATACAGAGATTCAGTTTTTTTTTCGAGTTACGGAGGAAAAATATATACCAAAATAGCTTGTGGAGATTGACTAATTATTTCGACATATAGAGGGTTGAAATTTCGAGTAATGGAGGTTTTGGGGCTTGAAGGGAAGGGAACAAAAAAAAATTTTTTTCGAGTTATGGAGGTTTTCGACTTATCGAGGTTCGACTTAAAGAGGGTTCTAATGTATTCATGTAATATAATATAATGTTGAAATAATATTCATGTTTTTCAAAAAGTATTTTTCAAAGTGAAAATGTTATGAATTCAGCCATGAAAAAAAGAAGACCTAAAAATATTGCACATACTTCTGTAATAAAAATTATTGATTGTTGTAATTTTTATACACTTTGAATCAGTATCTAATTTGTAAAGAATTTTATTTTTCGTGATTTCTTTATTTGAAAAATATTTTTGAAATAATTTTCATGTTTTTCAAAAAGTATTTTTCAAAGTGAAAATGTTTGAATTTATCCATGAAAAAGACCTCAAAATATTGCACCAACTTTTATAGTAAAAATTATTGGTTGTTGCAATTTTTATAGCATTTTGAACGAGTGTCAAATTTGTACAGAATTTTATTTTAGTATTTTCTTTATTTCAAAAAGTATTTTTCAAATAATATTCATGTTTTTTTTTCAAACAGCATTTTTCAAAGTGAAAATATTATAAATTCACCCATGAAAAATAAAAACACATTAGGGATATAATTTTATGTCCAATAACAAAAATAAACATTCCTTTATTTGTATAACATGTTAGAAAAGCATTTTTTTAATAAATTAAAGATTATTAAATAAAAAATTTTTTATATTATTTTATTCGGATACAGAAGCGTTTGTTTAAATATATTGGATAGATTTCTTTTAAGATCATTTCGCAACACTTATTCATTTCACAATATCCCAACATTTAACATCATTTCTCCTGTGGTGAGATTTATTTAATAAAATATCAATAACGATTACTAAATTAGAATTCCATAAATTCTAAGAAAAGAAATTCTATATATTATAAAATCTTATTTAGTCAATCATATACGTTAACAATATTTGCAAATAATAATAATAATAATTTAATGTCTATTTGAGCTTTCATAACATGAAAACAACTAAAATAAATATCTCTTTTTCTAAATAAAAAAAAGACAATAAATATAAAAATAAAATAAACAATAAATAAATAGTATGTATCATACAATCGATTAAATTTATGTATAAAAACTGAAACAGAAAAAATAGCAAACGATTTTTTTTTAATCACAAAATCAAAAGCAAAGAAATCGTTTGCTTATTAAATTTAAAACTGACAGAAAACAATGATAAAAATAGTGAATTTTATAAATATTTTCAGTGTCATCATCAAAAATGTATAACATTAAAATAAAAATATAAATGGTTGATATTAAAATAATATTAAAATAAAATCATTTGAATTCGCAATTAATGTAAATTAACAAAAATACATGAATATTTCCAAATAAATTACATTTTATAACGCAGAATACATAATGCCATTTAAAAATAAATCCTTTTTTTTTAAAGTAAAACTGATGATTATAATTTGTAAATACTTATACATAAACAATACAATTATTATTATACGTAAATTAGAATTTTTATTCACTTAAATTAATTTTTTAACATAAAATCGTGTTGTTTTTAGATAAATATTTTATTTGAATAAAAATATTAGAAGTGTATAGGAGAACTATGTATTTATTAACAAATATATTGCTGGAAAATTAAATTTATTTATGAAATCTAGAAAGAAATTATAAAATAACATGCGATTAATAAAATTAATCGCATAATCACTAATTACTACTAATTTGTAATAAAATTCTTTTTAAATAATGATCTTCAGTGCAGCTTATGGAATTATTTCAAACATATTTTATGTATTCGATTCTATATTTTGCAAATTAATTTAAATTTTGGCTTTTTAATCATTAGAATTGTTTAATGAAAATATTTAATTTTATTCTTAAGAATTTGTAAAATAATTAAGAATTCTATTTAATTATGGTGGAAAAAAACTCTTTGTATTCAATGTTTTTTTAAGCATTTTGGATGTATTTATTTATATTCACAATGTGTCGTTCCGATCTCAATTATCAAAGAATTACTTTCCGAATGTCAACAAATCTTAAAATCTGAAATAAATTGTTTGCTTTCCTTTCTGTAAAAATTCTATTCCGGTAATTTATTAGTACATTTCTATTCCTGTTACCATAAACCTGAACGAATATGATTTTGAAAATACTTTTATATATAGATAAGCAATATAATTATACGTAAA
Source organism: Caerostris darwini (assembly GCA_021605075.1). Classification (NCBI taxonomy): domain Eukaryota; kingdom Metazoa; phylum Arthropoda; class Arachnida; order Araneae; family Araneidae; genus Caerostris; species Caerostris darwini. The sequence continues at coordinate 190,136 of BPLQ01005413.1, forward strand.
TTATAATTTTTATTCATTTAAATTAATTTTTTAACATAAAATAGTTTTGTATTCTAGAGAAATATTTTATTTGAATAAAAATATAAAAAGTATATCGGAGAATAATATATTTATTAACAGTCAAAAATGTTGATGATGAAAATTAAATTTATTAAGAAAATTGATAAAAAAATTTTAAAATATTATGCGATCAATAAAAATCGCATAATTACTAATAAAATTGTTGTTTTTAAATAATGATCTTCAGTACAGCTTATGGCATTATTTCAAATATATTTTGATGTATACAATTCTATATTTTGCAAATTAATTTATCTTTTGGCATTTTTATCATTTGAATTGTTTAATGAAAATCGTTAATTTTATTCTTAAGAATTTGTAAAATAATTAAGAATTCCATTCAATCATGGGAAAAAAAACCTCTTTTTATTCTTTTTTAAATAATTTTGGAAGTATTTAATTATATTCTCAATGTGTCATTCGATCTTAATTATCAAAGAATTACTTTTCGAATGGCAACGCTTCTTAAGATCTGAAATAAAATCGTTTGCTTTCCCTTTTTTAAAAATTCTATTCCTGTATTTTTTAGTAAATTTCTATTCTGTTACCATAAAACTGAATTAATATGGTTTTGAAAATACTTATATATACATAAACAATATAATTATATAAAAATTATAATTTTTATTCACTTAAATTAACTTTTTAACATAAAATGTTGTTTTCTAGAGAAATATTTTATTTGAATAAAAAATTTTAAGAGGTATATAAAAGAACTATATATTTATTAACAATAAAAAATATTGATGATGAAAATTAAATTTATTAATGAAATCGATAAAATTTTTTAAATATAACGATCAATAAAATTAATCGCTTAATTACTAATAAAATTGTTCTTTTTAAATAATGATCTCCAGTACAGCTTATGGTATTATTTCAAATATATTTTGATGTATTCAATTCTATATTTTGCAAATTAATTTAAATTTTGGCATTTTCATCAACAGAATTGTTTAATGAAAATCTTTTTTATTCTTAAGAATTTGTAAAATAATTAAGAATTCCATTCAATCATGGGAAAAACCTCTTTTTATTCAATTTTTTTAAGCATTTTGGATGTATTTAATTATATTCTCAATGTGCCATTCCGATTATTAAATAATTAACTTTTTAACATAAAATCGTGTTGTTTTCTAGAGAAATATTTTATTCGAATAAAAATATTAGAGAACTATATATTTATTAACGGTCAAAAATGTTGGATGATGAAAATTAAATTTATTAATGAAATCGATAGAAAATTTTAAAAATATTATGCGATCAATAAATTAATCGCATGATTACTAATTACTACTAATTTATAATAAAATTGTTCTTTTTAAATAATGATCACCAGTACAGCTTATGACATTATTTTAAATATATTTTAATGCATACAATTCTATATTTTGCAAATTAATTTAAATTTTGGCATTTTCATCATCAGAATTGTTTAATGAAAATCTTTAATTTTATTCTTAAGAATTTGTGAAATAATTAAGTATTCCATTCAACCATGGGAAAAAAAACCTCTTTTTATTCGTTTTTTTAAAGCATTTTTTGGAAATATTTAATTATATTCTGAACGTGCTATTCCCATCTTAATTATCAAAGAACTACTTTCCGAATGGCAACGAAATAAAATCGTTTGTTTTCCCTTCTGTAAAAATTCTATTCTTGTATTTTTTTTACTGGATTTCAGAAAAAAAAATTCTAATTAACGCTCCCATCTGAACCATAAAACGCTTTCTCATATACTTAAAGATATATTTTTTATTGTTTCAAATACAATACTATGAGCATTCTGTAAATTAATCCTTAAACATAGAATGAGGAATTTGTTTCCACTTTTTTTTATGGAAAGTTCTAGAAAATCCCTAAAACTTGCAGATATTAATTTTGTACTTTCCGAATAGCTCAATAATTAGGGAATTTAATATTCGAATCTAAAAAATGAGGTATCCTCTTACCAATTAGAACGTTAGAAATAACCCTTCGACTACAATACTGCACGTGCCATGGATTATGAAGGGGTGCACAGAGTATGACACGGCACGTGCGATGCGTAAGGTTTGTCGTACTTTGAAAATTCTTTTTTTCGTTTATTTTCGAGTGGGCTGTTCTGTCACTAATTGACAACCCATTTTTAAACCCACATAGCGTAATTTTAATCTGAATGCAATTAAAAATCAGAAGATTGTATTTCCTTTTATAATTACAAGACATTTTCTGTGAAGTTCAGTAACAATCTCGTTAACTGTATGCATTTTTTTACCAAACTGATAATAGGATACGAACTTGATTTTTTAACAATGAAACTAGTTCTATTGTCATTTAATAGTGCGGTTGCTGTTTTCATTCGGCAACTTTTAAATACTTTTCCAGTAAAATGCATGTAAAGTTGGACAGCTACGTCATCGAATTTTTAATTGATGCTCTTCGATTTATAATGCATTGAAGGAAGTTAATTCAATAAATAGTAATACCAGTATGCGTTATCTACCTTTATAATCGTAACTTTCGCTATCATTAAAATATTATTTTGTTTATAAAAAGGATTTTAAATCATTGGTATATAATGCATTGAATTATTCAAATAACTTTGAATCGACACATATTTGTAAACTCACTTTTAAGACATTTTACAAGTCTAAAAAATAACAGACATTAATTTTTTGGGGTTTTTTCTCCTTCAATTATAGTTTTTTTTTTTTTAGTTCTTATGACAATTTGATATTGGATCATATAAATTTCTCTTTTGTGATGAGTATTCAATGAAATTAAAAGTTAAATAAAGTCTAAAAATGATACATTTTTATTAATCATATCAAATATGGATATGGCTATTTATGTATATAAAAATAGTAAATGCTATCTATATTCATTATAGTAACTTTTCCTTTAATTTTTTTTAATTATTATTTTTTTTTGTATCTTTTTTATCAAAATTTCATCAGTAAAATGCATTAACGTTAAAATAAAAGTCGTTTGATTAATTAAAATTTATTAATAATTTTTTCTTGCTACTAAAAAGAAACAATTATTAAATCAATACAACGTTAATATATTAAATTTAATTTTTTACTCGTATTTTAATGTATTTCTATGTAATAATCTATTATCATTATTTCGATTTTTTTTTTTCCAGTAAATAAAGGAAAAAAATTATATAGTGCTTTCAATCAATACACCTATTTACAGAACTTATTAATCATTATTCTAGATATAAAAAAATATATATACGAAATTAAATAAATAAATGCATTAAATCCAAATATGAATCAAAATTGATATGAATAAGACGATAATAAAAAAATATTTTAAGGGCAATCTGTCGAATATAAATAAGAGCACATAAAATTTCTACTTAAAATTCGCTTTACAGGTAATTAAGTATCAGTTTGCAGTTTTTATTTAATCTGAAAAAGAATTTTTAAGAATTTCCATCATTTTTAACTAATGTCAGATAGAAAAAAAATAATGAATTTAGAGGAAAGAAATTAGTCTTAATTTTCAATTCTTATAGTTTTAATTTTCAAGTTATGACCATTTATTATATTGGCATTTCTAATTCTGTCAAAAAAAATTTCAATAACTAAATGACCATAATAGTTTTCAAAATATTTTACTTGATATTTTTTTCTTTTCAATTTAACTTTTAAGTTGTTTATTTTTATGCTTGTATTTTGTTTTGCATTGGATTTTCTATCCCGAATAGCTCAACGCAGTGCGAAGAACAAAGGACATTGCTTTCAGGAAAAAGTTTTAGGAATAACTTACCTTCATATATATGTTATGTGATAGGAAATCAGGAAAAACTCCACCAGTTGCTTGATTATGGATAGGAGATGCTTATACACGTCTTCACAATCCATTACGCCACCCATTGACTAGAAAACAACTGTAACTAACTACTACCCATTGACTAGAAAATAACTATAACCATTGACTAGAAAATAACTACAACCATTGACTAGAAAATAACTACAACCATTGACTAGAAAATAACTACAACCATTGACTAGAAAATAACTACAACCATTGACTAGAAAATAACTACAACCATTGACTAGAAAATAACTACAACCATTGATTATAAAATAACTATAATCATTGACTAGAAAATAACTATAACCATATACTAGAAAATAACTATAACCATATACTAGAAAATAACTATAACCATTGACTAACAACCACCCATTAACTAAAAAATAACTATAACCATTGACTAATTACCACCCATTGACTACAAAATAACTATAACCATTGACTAACTACCACCCATTAACTAGAAAATAACTATAACCATTGACTAATTATCACCCATTAACTAGAAAATAACTATAACCATTGACTAACTACCATTCATTGACTGGAAAATAACTATAACCATTGACTAGAAAATAATTATAACCATTGACAAAATAACTACTACCCTTGACCAGAAAATAACTATAACCATTGATTAACTACCACCCATTGACGTTTTTGAAAGTAGAGATAGCCACTTTAATGAGCTAGTGGTACATTTTCTCTCCCCTAATTTTAATTGTAAAATTTTATATTTCAAGCTACTTGCTTTTATTATTTTTTTTAATAATAAATTAATTCATTAACAATTTACAAAGCCTTTTTTTAATATAAATTCGTAAAAAGAAGTTTTTGTAACTTATAGTTAATAGCACCATACACAGTAATGGACATGTGGTAAATAATGACATTTTAAATCTGAATAGATGACTATATAGATATTTAAATCCAGTCTTGTTGCGGAAATAAGCATGTACAAATCTAATCAGATTACAAGGGAAAAGTGATCTCAAAAGAGAGCATCATTTTTCAACGTAAAATTATTTGCCAATTTAACTATATACAAAAATAATCGATCATAATAAAAATTAAGAAATGGAGATGTAATAACACATTTTTATTTATTTATTTTCATCATTTCAAAGAGTACATGCATATCAAGAGTTGCTTGCCATATATAAAATGGCATGAAATTATACTTCACACATTCAATTTAAATATTTAAAATCAATTTTTATGGCAATTTCTTGTATTCATATTTAGGATATGATTTTCTAAAACCTATAAGTAAAACTAAAAAAATATTAAAAATATTACTAAACAATACATGCAGAAATTCTGCATTCATTTTCTATTATTAGTAGTATAATTATTAAATCTCCAATATCAATTAATGTTTAATAAATAGTTAAAGGTTCAAAGTTTTGATTCCACTCAAACACTTCCAAAAGGACTCTTGAATCTTGCATTAATTACCTTTTTTTTTTACACTGCAATAATTATTTGAAGGATTAGGCTTAGGAATTTAATTATAACTCTAATTTTAAAGTAGAAAATATGTTGTTTGACATGCTACAGTTCTACCACAATGGAATTTGAACTCAGGATAGATCTTGTACAATGGTTTTACACTATTCCTTTATGAAAATCAACTCTAATCTGATTTTTACTCAGATGGTAGTTAATCTACAAGAAGTCAGTAAAAATATGGAATCTTTATGAAAAAATATGGAAGATCTTTCTGTTCAACTATATCATGATAAATATTTAAGAAATGAAACAAGTTTTTCTCTTGCTTGCTAATGGTTATAGTTAAGATTTAAAGTTTTAATTCCTTACAACATTTCCAAAAAAGACTTCTTATGGTAATTATTATGAATAGTAATTATTTATGTTAATTATTATGGTAATGGTAATTATTATGGTAATGGTAATTATTATGGATGGTAATTATTTAAGGTACAAAATAAGAGGTTTAACACACCACAGTTCTCTCACAATGGAATTCGAACTCAGAATAGATGTTGTACTATTGTTTTACAAAAGACTAACTATACCTTTATGAAAACCGACTCTAATCTGATTTTTACTTTTTTACTCAGCTGTTAGGTAATCCACAAGAAGTTTGAAAAGATTTGAATAATCAACTAGGGCATTGTTTTTATTGGTAATGTAGAATTAATTATTTTTAAACAATTTATAGAATTGTTGGTTAATTAGAACAATAATTTTTTAAAAATATTTTCTCCTTCTGAATCTAATAATCACAAATAAAACATTTTACTGCAAATCAGCATTAGACCCTGAAATTATATATTTTATAAATGATATTATTGCATGGAGTAAAATTATTGCTTGGAGTCAGTGCAATAATGGATTATTGCACTGACCTTGGAATGCTTTTTTTTTCTTAAAGCAGCTGGCAATACAGAGGCAGTTATCTTTACGCAATAAGCAAGGGTTGCACTGACGTTATTCATTTAGCACTTCCCAGGGAGCACGTGTAGCTTAAAGATATGCTACGGACGCGAGTACCACTACCCTCACAACGCTCTACGATCCTATTAGACAGGGACCTACGGTTTAAAGTGAATTTCGAACCACTACAAACATCCATGGCACCGCCGGAACTCCGACACGAAACCTGTGGTACCGAGCACCAGAGCGCTAGGCACTCGGTTATCCGTCCCTTATAATAGTTATTATTTTTTAATTGATTTTATTAAGTTTTTATTTACTGTTTGTTTGCTTTTTAATTTTCACTTATTAACATATATTTTATAAATGAACAAACTGTTAAAATGGAAGGTAAATTCATTACACAGTTTCCAAAGATAACGAATTTTTAATGGTTAAAACAGATACAATATATGATAACAAAAATTTAAAAAATAAAAATTTCATCTTCCTTTCTCTAATTTTGATATATTTTTTTTCTAATGAATAAAATCATGAAAAAGTTTATTTATTTTATTTTTAATTGAATAAAAAATATAATTAATTAATAAGAAAATTAAAGATTAAAATACCTTTATTGTATTAAAAAATCTGCTAAAAACGCTAATTTAAGATTGCCATGGTTCTTAATCAAAGCAAATGTAACATAAAATGTAATAACACCCCTATATTCTTGAAGATTTACGATGGTACAATTTTTGATTTTTCTTAATTATATTATTACAGATGTTCATTATATTATAATTTCATTACATAATTAAACATTATATTGCAAATTTTGTGGTTTTTTGGAAGAATATATTAAAAATTGGGGCTTTCCGCAACTAGACCAAATTTGAGTCAGGAATTTTTAAAACTGTGCCAAATCGAGTAAACTGACGACAATTTATTGTTCTTTTTTACAAACAGAATTCTTAGTTTAGTCCATTAAGGCAATTTACTCCATTTAATTGCTATTTAAATACAAATAGTTTTCCGATTTTCAAATATAATGTTTTCATAGAAAGAAATCGTCGTATTACTTTATTTGCGAAATACCGCAACACCAAATTCTGTCAAATTCAACGTCAACATTTCAAATTTAATGTCAAATTCTAAATTTTTTGAATAAATCAAAATTCAAAAAAAACCGAAAAAATTCGAAAACAAATAAATATTGCACTACATATCTCAGTAAATTATCGGTATTTTTTGTATGAAAATTATTAATATTAATAAAGATCCCACATAAAAGCTAATAAATAAGAAAAAAATATGAAAACCCAAAAGTTTTACCAGAAAAAAAAATTATAAATAAAAAAGAAAATCGAAATTTTTGCCCTAATATAAAGAAAATGTTAAGTTTAAAATTTAAAAGGCACAATCATATGAACTGGAATGAAACGCAAAGATTAAAAAAAAAAATTGGGGGGGAGACTAAGGAGGGTAAAAGTTGTGCTAAAAACATCAATTTAAATCGAAAATGGCTTCTACAAAAGTTAAAATTTACTCTTTGCTATTTTATTAAAATTTGATGACGATATAATTTTTGATGATGTTTCTTATGATCCATTTTGAAAATAAAAATGTTATTATACATGTCTATCGTTCTTTTGAAGAAGATATCCATAAATTGGATTTCAGAAATTTTTAAAGTTTGTCAGAAATTTTTAAAAGTCTTTAAAATTGAATAAATTGATGCTTATTTAATGTTTTGATCTAAAAACGAAATTAATATTTTAAAAAGGTAGAAATCCCGATAATTTTGAATTATCCACTAAAAAATAATTTAAATGCAAACGGTTTTTCCTGTGTTCCAATAGTTTTCATAAAAAAAACTCATTGTATTACTTTCACTACGAAGCACCGCAACCCAAATTTAGTCTAGCCCGCGAAAATTTTTCGAAAGTGGAAATTAAGAATTACCGGAACCAAAAAATGCAGCAACTTAATCTCATTAAATTATCGATATTTTTATATAAAAATGATTAATATTAATCAAGATCACACATAAAATCTAATAAATCAAAAAAAGAACTTTCAAAATCAATCTTTCAATCACATTATCAATAAAAAAGAAAATCTGTAATTTTGTCCTAATATAAATGAAAATTACAGTTTAAACCATGGTTGGCCAACCCAAATGATCTTGCGGGCCGCGTATAAAATTATATATCCCCACATTAGATTTAGACCCACTATAGACAATAAACTGGAGTGAAAAATTAAACATAATGTGTTATTATTTTTGTGTTTACTATTTTTCTTACATGCACTCATAAATATAGATAATATAATAATAATGATACTAAACGCATATTGTAAAGAATACAATACAATAATTACATACATACAACAAATAACTGCTACATAACGTGGTCCATCATTATTTATCCTATCCCCCACTTATACGCATCATATAGGACTGAAAACTAATTCTTTTTTTTTTTCCCCCAATGCAGCTGGCAAACAGACATGGACGTCTTTGGATGCCTATAAGGGCTGCACCGATGTTACTCACTTTGCATTACCCAGGGGGCGAGTGTAACTTGATGGTAAGACACGGACGCGGAGTAACAATACCCCCGCAGCGCTCTACGATCCTATTAGGACCGGGACCAACGGCTTAAAGTGGATTTCGAACCACTATAACACCCATGGGCAACGCCGGGATTTGAACCCGATACCTGTGGTACCGAACGCCGAAGCGCTAGCCATTCGGCCCTCAAGCCCCTGAAAACTAATTCTAAAAATAAATATTTAATCTATTTAACCTTTTTTTAAAAAAGGTTAATTAATGACATAAACTCGGAAAGTTTTCAGTCCGCATAAGTGTATGGAGGAAAACAAGAAAAAGGTGAAATTCTTTAAATATATTCAGTACTTCACGAACCAAATAAAAATTTGCCAAAAAACTTTGTAAACATTTCTCACATAATATATAACGGTCAAACGAAAAATATTTTTAAATGATGGCCCTTAAAAACTTTAAGTTCCGCTTAAAAACTGTCAATCTTGTCTTTTGAAATACAAATATTTCGGTAATTCTTAAAATTCTTTCGTTTTTTTATGTTTTGCAATACAGATTTTTTTTTTTTAAATTTCCAAATAGGATGAAAACTTTCTTGTTATAGGGAGATTTTCCATTATTGAACAATATTACGACAAACAGCGATGCATTAGGTTGCAGAAATCCGTGCTATATGGGATTTTTTTATTCAAAAATACAGTTTCGCCCCTTTACATTGTGCCTTGTTATGATGAACATTTGGATATTTCGCCTTTCACGTGCAATTTTTTTTAGAAAAAAAAAAAAAAAAGAAATCGTACGAACAAAAGCAGAAAGGGGGGGGGGGGAGAAAGAAAGGAAAAAAAAAAATAATAAATGAAGGGAAATTTGAGAGAAGGCAAAGAGGGGAGAAAAAAATAAAAGGGGAAAGGTAAGCGTTTGTACAGGGGTGGCCAACCCAATGATCTTGTGGACCATTTTGGAAATGCATCCTAACTCCACGGGCCCAAATAAAATTTTATATTCCCCTATTAGATTTAGACTCATTATAGGCATTTTTTTGGAGTGAAAAATTGAAACATCATGAGTTATTATTTTTGTGTTTACTATTATTCTTACATGTAAACATAGATCATATAAAAATAATGATACTAAACGCACATTGTAAAGAAATACATAAAGCTAAAAATGAGGTATAAAAAATATATAAATATAAACGAAAAATGAAATGATTAAAAAAATTTTTTTTTTTTCTAGTGCGATATTTGTTTCTCCACTCTTTCACTTAGTTTTTGCAAATCGATCTCAATTTGGGTATTTGCACATTGTAACGGGTGTTGCGTAAGTTATGTTTGATCGTGTTTTGTGTTTGGTCAGTTTCATTTTCGGGGGGAAAAAAATTCGCAGGTGTAAGTAGAAACAAAAGCGCTAAGAACTTCAACTAACAGTCTGATTTGCTATGCTATCAACAATCAATTGTGCGTATCTAGATATGCTCACTGCGTTACTAAGGTCATTTAAAGTGAAGCATAGAACTGCTATATTAGATGTTCTAAGATGCGAGAGCATCATACTTGTAAACTCATAAATAAAACAGGCAATATCTGTCCTATATTCGCAACAATATTATTTTAAAATCAAATTGAATTTTTTCTCATAATTTCGGCAATTAATTTTTGAATATATGCCTGCACACATAATTTTTTTCAAAGATGCATTGGTTTTCACTGCTTTGGCCATTATAAAACAAATATATTTTGTAAAAGTGTGATAAATCTCTAGGGCCGGAAAAATATTCAAGGCGGACCGCGGTTGGGCACCCCTGTTTTACATATTATGCTGAACTGAAAACTAATTCCAAAAATAAATATTTATTCTATGTAACATTATTTTTAAACAGTTTAAATAATAACGTACACTCGGACAATTTTTAGTTTGCATAAGGGTTATGGAGAAACATAAGAAAAAGGTGAAATTTTTAAAAATATATTCAATACTTTACGAACCTAATAAAATTCTGTCCGAACACTTTGTAAGCATTTCTAACATAATATGTAACGGTCAAAAGGAAAATATTTTTAAAAGATGGCCCTTAAAAACTTTAAGTGCCGCTTAAACACTGTCAGTCTTGTCTTTTGAAGGACAAATATTTCGGCAATTCTTGAAATTCTTTCGTGTTTCACGTTTCGAAACACAGAAGTTTTCAAAAATCTACAAATAGGACGAAAACCCTCTTGTTATAGGGAGATTTTCATTTATTGAACAATATTACGACATATAGCGATGTATTAGGTTGTAGAAATTCGTGTTGCATGGGATTTTTTTTTTTTTTTTTTCAAAAAATATAGTAACGTCTCTTTACATTGCGAATAGGGATTGCAATATCGGACCAAAAGTTCAATACCGGTATTCGGTATTTTTTAGATCTTAATACCGGGATACCGGTTTTAATACCGGTAGTAGAAATTTTAGAAAAAGAAAGAAGACACAGGTGGTTTTTTTTTAATTGCCAGTTTTATTGGAGAATGTAAATATCACATTAAACACTCGAAATGGCAAACCATCTAGTGCTGTCATTTTATTTAGAATTTCCTCCAAATTATCTTTTTTTTTCAAAATAATCAAAAATCCCTGATGGCTTGGGCTTAGAAACTGTGCATAAGTTTGTGTCTTCATCGCAATTAGATTATTTCCTCTTTTATAATATTGTATCATGTTTCGTTTTTAAATGTGTATGGAGTCCGCTTGTACTTCCTCCATTCAATTTTATAAATCTTGAACATTTTTTACATTGCGCCACCATATTATTTTCATCATATAAATAATGAAACAAAACCGGAGTATTATCAAATGATTTTTTATGTTCTTTAAAGTTATTCTTATTCATTATTATGGGGTATTATTTATGAATATATATATATATATATATATAGTAAATGTCTGAAAATTATTTGGAACTCTAAAGTATGATATGCAAATACAATATGAATAACAGACTCACCAATTTAAAAAAATAACGAAAAATTACACTTTTTCATAACTACAACCTTGTTTTCACAGATAAGAATTCTGAATTATAATTTACAGATAAGAATAAGAATTTCACAGATAAGAATTCCTAATTTCTAGTAAATATCGAAAAACCGGTATTTAAACTTGTGAATACCGGTATTACAAAATTGTACAAATGGCTCAAAATACCGGTATTCGGTATACCGGTATTGCAATCCCTAATTGTGAAACGTTGTGCCGAACATTTGGATATTTCGCGCGCTCTTTTACTTTAGAAAAACTTTAGAAAAAAAAACACAAAGAAAGAAAAAAAGAAAACAAAAAAAACAAAGAAAAAGAAAGAAAGAAAAAGAAATTTGAGGGAAGGCATAGAGTGGAGAAAAAGAATAAGAGAGGGAACGGTAATCGTTGATGTAAAAAGACCACACATGCATGTGAATCGTGTAATTTCAACTTAAATAAAACGCAATGAACTAGTTTAGAGCACTGGTTCACAAAACAGGGTTATTGCCCCCTGAATGACAGGGGAACCATCGAGGAGAGTATTAGTAGCCTGGAGTACTAGGGAGGGGGGGCTATGGAATAAAGATGGAAGAAAAATTAAATAAAATTAGAAAAACTTTTGTTGTTGTTTGTTAAAATCCCACTTACAATTTACACATTATTTTAAAGCCCACGAGCCCATACATTATTTTTTCATGATTGAAGGGGAAGAACATCACATTCAATGTTGTGATGGACACTTTAAGTAGAAGCCAATTGACTTTTGGTGACGCTCTTACAGTCATAGGAGACTGGGTTAAAAGACAGCTTAAAGTGGATTCCGAACCACTACAAACATCCATGGCACCGCCGGATTCGAACCGAAACCTCTGGCACCGAGCGCCAGAGCGAATATAGACACTCGGCCATTCAGGTCCCAATTTGCCAACGGCACGCGGAAGGTTCCCAGGTGGTCACATTGAATGCCACCCATTTAAGTACTGACCGCCCAATGATGCTAGTTTGACTGGTTCCCGGTGATCTAACGAGAACCGGTATATTCAGCATGGTACGGCCGTTGGCTTAGAAAAACTTTTCACAGATATCTCACTTGTAGTGTAAAAGTTGCAAAGACACATTACAATTTACACATTATTTTAATTAGACAAAACAATTCATTAGACACATTACCCTCTACACATTATTTTAATTAGACACATTACCCTCTACACATTCATTTAATTAGACACATCACATTCAATTAGACAGACTAAACTTTAATTAGGCACATTACAATTACAATTTATCCTATAATTTATTACACTTTATCCTGATTTATGGGCTATAATATAGAAATTTGTAGTTGAAGTGGTGAAAAATTTGTTAACAAAAAGAAAGAAGCCGATTGCAAATAGCGAATCCCGTGATTTAAAAATACAAAATTATAACTGACAAAAATTAAACAATTAAATTAAACTGAATTTCATTGATAGCAACCCACTTGGTTCATCTACATTGTGTACCAGATATTTTTTACATTGTGCCTCGTTATGACGAACATTTGGATATTTCGCACGCTATCATTCTTTACAAGAAAAAAGGTGTACAAAAAGAAAAAATTTTAAAGTCAATTCCTACATTTTTTTCACTATATTGCAGAAAGTCCTTTATTAATAATTTTCATTCATTTTAAGTTTATCTGGTAGATATATGCAAATTAATTCTAAAAAAAACTAAAACTAATTAATTAAATTTAATTATTGAATTAATATTTGAAAAAACTGTATCAACATCAAGTGTCATTCACTAAAAATTCAAAAAAATGTATTTGAACTTGAGTGGATGAATAAAAAGTATTCTATTAAAGAATGAAAATTTGAACAAGATATATACAGGGAGAGTGTGAGCTAATAGAAGGAATTGAAAAAATAATATACAAAAAGAAAAATAAGGGGGTGGGGACAGGGCCGGATTTTCCTATAGGCTAACTAGGCTTCAGCTTAGGGCCTCAAGATCAAGAGAGGCCTACATTCAAATTGTGAGCAAAATTAGAATTACACTTCTAAAAACAGTGAACACTGAATCAAAAATAAGGGGAAATTCTACACATATGAATAATAAACAACGTAATAAGTAATTTACAAACTTAAAAATGGGAGGTGAAAGGGCCTCATTAGTGAAATAGCCTAGGGCCTCTTTTCATCTAAATCCGACCCCTGGAGGGAAGGGATGCAAAAAGACCACACTTGCATATGAATCACGTAATTCAACTCCCTTACATAAAATGCTATGAACTATTTTAGAGCACAGGTTCCCAAAATGGGGAAATTGCCCCATAAGTGACAGTGGAACCATCAAGGCGAGTGTCAGTAGCCTTGGGTATATTTAGGGAGGTTGATAAAGATTAGGGAACGATAAAAGCATAAAAATGAAAGAAAAAATAAAATAAAATTGGAAATACTATTCGTAGATGTCACATTTGTAGTGTAAAAGTTGCAAAGTCAAATATCTACAGTTTATTCTGATTTATGGTCCGTTTAATTTTTAATAGCTTTCATTTATTCATTACAGTGTGGTAAAAAATTTGATAACGTAAAGAACGAAGCCAATTGCATATAGCGAATCCAAGATTTAAAAATACAAAATTATAAGTGACAAAAATGAAACAATTAAATTAAACTAATTTCATTGATAGCAACTCACTTGGTTCATCTAAATTGTCTACCAGGTCTTTTCAAATTGTGCCTCGTTACGACGATCATTTGGATATTTCGAGCGCTATTTTTCTTTTAAAAAAAAAAAAAAAAAAAAAAAAAAAAAAGGAGGGGTAAAAAAAAAAAAAATGTGAGGTAAGGCATAGAGGTGAGTAGAGAAAGAATAAAAGAGGGAAAGGTAATCGTTTGGATGTAAAAAGACCACACTTGCACATGAATCATGTAATTCAACTCACTTACATAAAAGGGCCTGAATGGCCAAGTGGCTAGCGCTCTGGTACTCGGTACCACAGGTTTCGAATTCGAGTTCCGGCGGTGCCATGTATGTTTGCAGTGGTTCGAATCCACTTTAAACTGTAGGTCCCGGTCTGTTTAGACTAAAGTGTGCACAAGATGACCGTAGAGCGACAAACCAAACCACTTAAATAAAATACAATGCACTAGTTAAGAGCACTGGTTCCCAAAGAGGGGATATTGCCCTGAGTGACAGTGGAATGATCAAGGAGAACGTTAGTAGACTCAAGAAATCAAAATAATAATAAAAATAAAAATAACTTTGGTACTGAGAGGTGCCATTTTTTTTTTTTTTTTTTTTTTTTTTTTTTTTTGAGAGCAATTAACCTATTGCTGTCCAGATTCATCATTACGACTCCCACTGTTCAGCATAACCCTTTCAACTGTTTGTTTACATTTTCAATAGTTTTGTTTCATCGACAACTGGTCCCTAATTGTACCGAATTTAAATTTAAATTATTTTAACTCTAATTTTGATTTTTAATTTTTATTTTATTTATTTTTAGTATTTTTTAAAAATGTTTTGAGTACCATTTATTTAATTTTAGAAACTTTATCTTGTTATTTTTTTCATTACTAACATTAAGCAGTAAATTAAAATTGTAAATTGCATCTATGCGTTAAGATGATGAGGTTAAGGGGCCTATCCATTGATACTCCATAATCGTTATACTTGCCAGTTGCCGCAAGTTTATTTTTTCGGGAGAGGGGGGAGCATGTAAATCGTGTAATTCAACTTAAATAAAACACAACGAATTAGTTTAGAGCACTGGTTCACAAAGCTGGGGTTATTGCCCCCTAAATGACAGGGGAACCATCATGGAGAGTATTAGTAGCCTGTAGTAATAGGGGGGGCGGGGAGAATATGGCATAAAGATGGAAGAAAAAATAAAATTAGAAAAACTATTCATACATGTCTCACTTGTAGTGTAAAAGCTGCAAAGACACATTACAATTTGCACATTACTTTCTTTAGACACATTAAAATTTACATATTACTTTCATTAGACACATTATACATTACTTTCAATAGGCACATTACTTTCATTAGACACATTACAATTACAATTTATCCTGATTTAGGGGCTGTAATATAGAAATTTTTAATTGCATTCATTCATCAGAGGGTAAATTAAGTGTGATCAAAGATTTAAAAATACAAAATTATAACTGACAAAAATTAAACCGAATTCATTGATAGCAGCGCACCAGGTTCATCTACATCATTGGCTACGAGGTATTTTTACATTGTGTTTCGTTATGACGAACATTTGGATATTTCGTGGGGGTTTTTTTCTTAAGAAAAAAAAAAAGGTGTAAGAAAAAGAAGAAAAATTGAGGGGAGGAGAAAAAAAATTGAGTGAAGGCCTAGAGGGGAGGAAAAAAAAAATAAGAGAGAAAGGGATGCAAAAAGTTTTTATGCAGGAAGACCACACTTGTACATGAATCAAGTAATTCAATTCACATACATAAAATGCAACGAACTAGCTTAGAGCACTGGTTCACAAAGTGGGGATATTGCTCCCTGAGTGACAGGGGAACCATCAAAGAGAGTGTTGGTAGTCTTGGGTATATTTAGGGAGGCTGATAAAAAACAGAGATTGGTAAAAAAAAGTATAATAAATTATAGTTAAAAAAAAACTAAAAAACACCCTTTTAGAGTTAATCAAACTAAAAAGTAAAAAATAATTATTATCATAAGAATAAAATTACTGACGAGAAAATGAAGGTCACTGTTCTAAAAGCGTGGGGTGCTTTGTATGACATTTTTAAACTAACTCTGCATTTCGGAATGAAACTAGCGAAAAATTATAACTATTGGTATCGAGCACCCCACGCTTTTAGAACAGTGACATTCATTTTCTCGTCAGTCATTTTATTCTTATGATAACAATTATTTTTTACTTTTTAGTTTGATTAACTCTAAAAGAGTGTTTTTTAGAGTTCTTAATTATAATATTTAAATGAGTCCCGGTACGGAGGACTGGAACTAAAGTTCTTACAATAATTTAATTGCGAGTAAAATAAAAGCTAAATGCAAATATGTCGAGGCAGCCAGGATTCGAACAGGGAATCTTCTGATCCGTAGTCAGGTGCGTTATCCGTTGCGCCACTGTCCCACGTAGGTTTGAATGTTTTAGGTACTTTCATTCTAAATGGGTTAAATTGCTCTTCATAAGTTAAAATAAAATCACTCATCCTGGCGATCCTAATCATGATGAGATAATAAACTTATCGAAATATTTTAGTGTCGACGGTTCGTGATAAATCTACAACGTTTAAATTAAATCTGATCGCTTAAAGTAGGGCAAAATCGAGCCCAAAGAGTCAGTTACAAACAAACATACAGGTGAAACTAAATAAGGTGAACAGGTGAAACTAAATAAAAGCGTATTAAAAATGGAAGAAAAAATAAAAATTAGAAATATTATTCGTAGATGTCTCACTTGTAGTGTAAAAGTTGCGAAGTCAAATATCTATCTGATTTATGAGTTATAATATAGAAATTTTTAACAGCATTTAATAATCGGAACGTGAATTAAGTGTGGTCAAAATGCGTTAACAAAACGAAAGAAGCCGATTGCAAACCGTGAATAGTATGATTTAAAACAGGGGTGGCCAACCCGCGGCCCGCCTTGAATATTTTTCCGGCCCGTGAGATTTATCACACTTTTACAAAATATATTCATTCTATAATGGCCAAAGTAGTGAAAACCAATGCATTAAAAAATGCATTATGTGTGCATCCATATATTCAAAAATTAACTGTCGAAATTATGAGAAAAAATTAACTTTGATTTTAAAATAGTATTCTTGCGAATATAGGACAGATATTGCCTGTTTTATTTATGAGATTACAGTTATGAATAATTAAATTATATTCTGCGTACTCATGAGGCGCGCGCATCTTGAAACATCTAATATAACAGGTTCCATGTTTCACTTTAAGTGACCTGAGTGACCATCCCTGGGTACGCACAGTTGAGTGTTGATAATAGAGTAAACCAGACTCCTAGTTAAAGTTGTTAGCGAATTTTGTTCAACATACACCTGCAAATAGTGGGTTTTTTCATTTTCGCAAAAAAAGAAAAAAAAAATTGACAAAACTCCTGAAACATAACGGACGCTAACTTGCAACACCCATTATGATGTGCCAAAATGAGCTAGATTTGCAAAACTAAGTGAAAGTGTGGAGAAACAAATATCGCACTCGTAAAATAAATATTTTTTTTAATGATTTCATTTTTTTTTTATTTCGTTTATATTTATATGTTGTTTATATTTCCTCATTGTTATATATTTCATTTTTAGTGTTATAGATCTATGTTTGCATGTAAGAATAATAGTAAACACAAAAATAATAACCCATTATGTCTCCATTTTCACTCCAAAAAAATGTCTAGTGGATCTAAATCTAATATGGGGATATAAAATTTTATATGCGGCCCGCGGAGTTATGAAGCATTTTCAAAGTGCAAGATTATTTGAGTTGGCCAACTGCAGATTTAAAAATACAAAATTATGACTAACAAAAATTAAAACAAGGGATGAATTCATTAATAGCAACGCATCTGGTTTGTTTCTCATTAAGATCATTAAGTTATTCCTAATTTTCATTCGTGTATTTATTTGTTATTTTATAAATTATTTACAATAGTTTGTTTTATTTCAACAGTTAAGCTTTGTTTACTCACTCGCAAACTTTTTATTGTATTTTTCTGTTTGTTCACTTAAAGAAAGTGATTTTTTTTTTTTAAACTGTTAAAGTGCCGTAGTTATAGCCGAATGAGATAATGCAAGTGTATAGCATTCATTGTTGTTCTAATGTAGCTGTCAAATTCTTAGACAGTTGTCTTGGATGCCTTAAGGCAAGCGTTGCACAAACGTTACTCACTTAGCATTACCCAGGAGGTGCGTATAGCTTGAAGATAAGCCACAGACGCGGAGCAGCATTACCCCCGCAACGCTCTACGATCCTGTTAGATCGGGATCTACGGCTTAAAGTGGATTACGAACCACTTCACACATCCATGGCACCGCCGGGATTCGAACCCGAAATCTGTGGTACCGAGCGCCAGAGCGCTGGCCATTCAGGCCCCATGGAATTCATTGCTTGACTGCGAATTTACTGATTTTTCTCCCATGCTGCACAAAAAACTGGGGTGGTTATCCCTAAGAGTTATCCCGGAAAGCAATATCCCTCCTCAATAGTATCCATAGAGAAGACTGCGAAAGAGTACAAGCCGGTAATCGGGCATTTTACGCAAATAAAAAGTTATTATACAACAGTTTATTTCACGAAAAACAAAACTTTTGATTTATAAGATTCTAATAAGTCCGATTGTCACGTATGTTGGAGAAATGTATTCATTAAAAGCTAAGAGCTTGGATTACATGAGGGCCTTTGAGAGGAAAATTTTTTGACAATGTTCAACGATAGGTATATCAAGAGAAAGGTGGATTGATAGCGTCGAAGAGGATCTTAGACAACTGACAATTATTAACTGGAAGAGATTGGCATTGGAGCGAGACAGAGGGAGAGCTGTTGTGTTGGAGACTCAAGCCTGTAAAAGGCTCAAATGGCAGTAAAGAAGAAGAAGAAACATCATTAAAAGGATTATGTTATGTAAATTGTTCAACAATAGGAAGAGAGGAAGGCCCAGGGAAAGGTGGATGGATAGCGTCGAAGAGGATCTTAGACAGCTGACAATTATTAACTGGAAGAGATTGGCATTGGAGCGAGACAGAGGGAGAGCTGTTGTGTTGGAGACTCAAGCCTGTAAAAGGCTCAAATGGCAGTAAAGAAGAAGAAGAAACATCATTAAAAGGATTATGTTATGTAAATTGTTCAACAATAGGAAGAGAGGAAGGCCCAGGGAAAGGTGGATGGATAGCGTCGAAGAGGATCTTAGACAGCTGACAATTATTAACTGGAAGAGATTGGCATTGGAGCAATAGGAAGAGACAGATGGGGAGAGCTGTTGTGTTGGAGACTCAAGCCTGTAAAAGGCTCAAATGGCAGTAAAGAAGAAGAAGAAACATCATTAAAAGGATTATGTTATGTAAATTGTTCAACAATAGGAAGAGAGGAAGGCCCAGGGAAAGGTGGATGGATAGCGTCGAAGAGGATCTTAGACAACTGACAATTATTAACTGGAAGAGATTGGCATTGGAGCGAGACAGAGGGAGAGCTGTTGTGTTGGAGACTCAAGCCTGTAAAAGGCTCAAATGGCAGTAAAGAAGAAGAAGAAACATCATTAAAAGGATTATGTTATGTAAATTGTTCAACAATAGGAAGAGAGGAAGGCCCAGGGAAAGGTGGATGGATAGCGTCGAAGAGGATCTTAGACAGCTGAAAATTAT
Source organism: Caerostris darwini (assembly GCA_021605075.1). Classification (NCBI taxonomy): domain Eukaryota; kingdom Metazoa; phylum Arthropoda; class Arachnida; order Araneae; family Araneidae; genus Caerostris; species Caerostris darwini. The sequence goes on from BPLQ01005413.1 coordinate 210,302, forward strand.
TAACTGGAAGAGATTGGCATTGGAGCGAGACAGAGGGAGAGCTGTTGTGTTGGAGACTCAAGCCTGTAAAAGGCTCAAATGGCAGTAAAGAAGAAGAAGAAACATCATTAAAAGGATTATGTTATGTAAATTGTTCAACAATAGGAAGAGAGGAAGGCCCAGGGAAAGGTGGATGGATAGCGTCGAAGAGGATCTTAGACAGCTGACAATTATTAACTGGAAGAGATTGGCATTGGAGCGAGACAGAGGGAGAGCTGTTGTGTTGGAGACTCAAGCCTGTAAAAGGCTCAAATGGCAGTAAAGAAGAAGAAGAAACATCATTAAAAAGGATTATGTTATGTAAATTGTTCAACAATAGGAAGAGAGGAAGGCCCAGGGGAAAGGTGGATGGATAGCGTCGAAGAGGATCTTAGACAACTGACAATTATTAACTGGAAGAGATGACAATTATTAACTGGAAGAGATTGGCATTGGAGCAGCTGTTGTGTTGGAGACTCAAGACTGTAAAAGGCTCAAATGGCAGTAAAGAAGAAGAAGAAACATCATTGATTTGTTATGTAAATTTGGATACGTCGAAGAGGAAGCCTGACAATTATTAACTGGAAAATTGGCTCTGTAAATGGCTCAAATGGCAGTAAAGAAGAAGAAGAAACATCATTAAAAGGATTATGTTATGTAAATTGTTCAACAATAGGAAGAGAGGAAGGCCCAGGGAAAGGTGGATGGATAGCGTCGAAGAGGATCTTAGACAGCTGACAATTATTAACTGGAAGAGATTGGCATTGGAGCGAGACAGAGGGAGAGCTGTTGTGTTGGAGACTCAAGCCTGTAAAAGGCTCAAATGGCAGTAAAGAAGAAGAAGAAACATCATTAAAAGGATTATGTTATGTAAATTGTTCAACAATAGGAAGAGAGGAACACCAAGGGAAAGGTGGATGGATAGTGTCGGAAAGGATCTTAGACAACTGACAATTATTAACTGGAAGAGATTGGCATTGGAGAGGGACAGATGCAGGCTCAAGCCTGATCAAGACTGTAATGCCAGTAAAGAAGAAGAATATCCTTCCTATCCGTGAGTTATTTGTGGCGTATAAGTTGAATAAGAGACTTATGTTTATGATGTTAACATATACGTAAAATTGAATTTGGAGGAAAGATCAGAAAAGAAATCAATCAGAGGAAAATTATTTCTTTTTAATTTATTAAAAAATTTAATTTTTTGTAATGTTTTAAAACAATATCAATTTTTTTATAATAATACCAATCTTTATCTACTTTGAGATATGGAAATTGAGATTGTATAATAGATTGAATTTCCTTTAAATTTTTCTATACCTCAATTTTCAAATTTCATCATATTTTGTACGAAGTTGTCTTTCTTTGTACGTGTTATGAACACTTTTTCCTCCAAAATAAAATATACATTTAAAACTAAGCATCGGTTGTTTAAAGAAATGAAAAGAAGTTTATTCATCCAATAGCAAGGCCGAGGGTCACCTACACTTCGAGTTCCCAATTGAATAATATTTCCATGTATAATACTAATATACACATGCAAATAAAAAATGCGTAAGGAATCACTTTTACATTAAACAGATAATGTGCTGTTAAAATTAAACATTTAATATTCTAGAGGCCACATTTAAAGCAGTTATTGTTTCCAATGCCAGGTATTTTGATCTGAGATCATTTGATACTACACATGTGTAGTACATTCAGTGTTACCTACGATGTATCACGAATACATGCTCTATTCCTCCAGCATTTTGCTACCACTTTTTGAACAACTAACAACCTCCAAGGTTGGCACTTTGGAGTCTATGGATTTATTGGCATAAACATTGAAATTGCATAAAAGCATAAACATTGAAATCCCAGGCATAAATATTGATTTGGTTTGTCGCTCTACGGTCATTTTAGGTTAATTATACCTAAAGGTTATTATACCTACAGTTTAAAGTGGATTCCGAACCACTCACAAACTTCTATGCCACCGCCAGGATTTGAACCTGAAGAATGTAGTATCAAAGGCCAGAGCGCTAGCCATCACTATAATCCGACCACGGATAGCGTGGAATGGTAAATATCCCGTTTAAAGGAGAAAATGGAAGAATCGGTTACTTGTTAAGGGTGTTAGGCAGATAAACGTTACGCAAAGCTTCTTTGAAAAAAATAGTATAATAGTGTGGCCATCACTCTAGTCCGACCACGAATAACGTAGAATGGTAAACATCCCCTTTAACGGTGGAAACGGACGAATCGACTATTTGTTAAGGGTGTTAGGCAGATAAACGTTGCGCAAAGCTGCTTTGATGAAAATAGTATAATAGTGTTTTCATCACTATAATCCGCCCACGGATAGTGTGGAATGGTAAACATCCCGTTTAATGGCGGAAAGGACGAATCGACTACTTGTTAATTGTGTTAGGCAGATAAACTTTACGCAAAGCCGATTTGAAAAAAATAGTATAATAGTGTTTTCATCACTATAATCCGCCCACGGATAACAAAGAATGGTAAACAACCCGTTTAATGGCGGAAACGGACCAATTGTTTACTTGTTAAGGGGGTTATAGGCAGATAAATGCTCAGCGAAGCTAATTTGAAAAAAATAGTATAATAGTGTGGTCATCACTATATTCCGGTCGGTTACTAGTTAAGCGTGTTAGGCAGATAAAATTTAAATGAATGTCATCTAAAATTTAAATAAATAAAAATAAAAATTATTTTTTGCACTTAAAGTATCTCTTACATGACGTTTCCTCCCTTACGGCACAGCAATTTTTAAATTCGTCCCATTTGGCTGTTTGCCAATTTCCTATGCAATCGGTAGCCAAATTATGCTCACATATTTTCTTATTATATTCATATTCACCTAAAAGTAAATGAACATAGTTATGGAAAGTTCGACTTGAATGCAACTCATTTTTTTATTTTATTATAAATTTACTTCATCTAAAATAAGTTTTAGTTATTTAATTGGATTTATATATTTCAAATATATATGTGCTATAAAAAGATATAAAAATACTGAATGTCTGTTTTATGTCTGAAATTTCAGTTATTTTTTTAGATTCAGAATCAATGGTGAATTTCAACTTGCTATTGTTTTGTTTATCATTCCATCCAATTCCCACAAATGGGTTTATTGATCTACTTATACCGTTTCCAGAAAACAAAAATAAAATAATTTATTATTCTTATGAACGTTCTGATATTTAAATTAAATAAGAATCGTCCTCATTCAAACTTTCATACTTTTGGCATTTGTTATGATTCCACTTCTTTTATAGAAAATGCGAAATTTCCCTCCTATAACAGTAACAGTAAAATCATCATACTTGTTGAATCTCGTTTCTTTTATGATTATTTTTTCGTCAGTTTTTAACACGTCTTTTGGATGAAATTCACTCTGCATTGGCCTTATTCAATCATTAGTTAAATTTTTACAAAAATTATCCGTTCAGCATAAATTTTTCTGACAATTCATCTTTTGACTTTTGAGGAACATTCAATACATATTTTTTCCAAATTTTATTAAGTTTTGCTAGTTTCCCATTTTACTGAATACGAAGAAACTTTGTTGGTTTGTCGCTCTACGATCATTTTGTGCACATGGGGGCTAAACAGATCGGGACCTACAGTTTACGTGGATTTCAAACCACTAACAAACATTCATGCCTCCGCCAGAATTCGAACCTGATGCACCAAACGCCAGAGCGCTAGCTAATTGGCCATCAGACCGCAACTGATGAATATGGCAATAGATATGAATTTAGAGATCTACTGGATTTATCATCTCAATTAAATATGATTAAAGAATAAATATATATATTAAATTTAAAATACTTTTTTTCAAATACTGGGTACTTTTTACCTGTCATTGGCAACTAGAACTGTAGCAAATTCAATGTTACTAAAGTGTGCTTGAGATTGGTTTGGTTTGTCGCTCTACGATCATCTTGCGCACGAGGGCTAAACAGACCGGGACCTACAGTTTAACGTGGATTCCGAACCACCAACAAGCATCCATGCCACCGCCAGGATTTGAACCTGAAGCCTGGGATACCAAAGACCAGAGCTCTAGCCATTTAGTCACCAGGCCGCTAGTGTGCTTGAGAGGTCTGCTACAATGCAACAACATTTTACGGGGTGTTCGGAGTTTCCACTCTCCTTCTCTCTTTTTATCGAGCCAATTTTTCCGTCTACGAATCTATGATTGGCTTAGACAAGGATCTTTCTTTGTCGGCTTCGATTGTCTGATTGCTATCTTAATTCAAAAATCTAACATGCTATCAATCGAGCCCACCAATTTAAAAATTAAAATCGTTTTAAATGCAACTAAACATCGTCAAACTAGTCAAAACTTGGCCAGCAGGCGGGAAATATCAAGAAGAAAATGCAATAAAACAGTCTAGAATTTACTATAGATATCTGCTTTTGCAGCCAGTACTGATGGCAGCCATTTTGGAATCATCCACGAATAGTTCTTCTACTCTTTTTTTTTTTTTTTTTTTATTCTTTATGCTCTCCCCACCTAACCTCTTTACTTTTATTAAAAGCCCTCTCCATCCAAATACACCCCTAGTCCAAATCTATTTATCCATTTAATACCCTTACCTTTTATACTCCCACTCCCCATTCTATCTACTCCATCGTTCTACTTCCACGATGGTTCGGCAAAAGCATGCCTCGATTAAAAAAGGTTTGGTTTGTCGCTCTACGGTCATTTTGTGCGCACTTTAGAATAATTAGACAGGGACCTGCCGTTTAACGTGGATTCCGAATCACTCACGAACATCCATGAATAAAAAAAGGAGGTTACAGCGATTGACACTAGTCCTAAAAAATGATCCCTGATCATATTTTTAAACCAAAAATAATTTGGCATTGATGTAGTTCACACGCATCACACATTCCCGTACAAGTTACTGGAATGCGTATGTGATTGTGTACACTATTAACTTCGCATCTAAAAACTGAATTAAATTTTTAGCTGCTTAAAATTTATAAAAATCAGAAAATTTAAAATTAAAACAAGAAAAAAAAATTAATAAAATAGAAAGTTAAAATTAAATAAGTATGAAAAAATTTAGACAGCAACACATTTCCTTCTCTCAAGTTATTATCATCCTCTTCTTCAACGGCGCAACAACCCCTTGGTGGGCCAAGGCCATCTGCCTACTGGCAGAATCCAAAACATGAGAAGATTTCTTTTTAATGGATAGGGTTGTTAGCCTTACACCCAAAAGTTGTATTAGACAGATCTGCAGCTTAGGGTGGATTCCGAACAACTACAAGTATCCATGGTACCGACTAGAATCGAATCCGAAACCTGTGATATCGAGAGCCAGAGCGCTAGTCATTCGGCCTCAGTCATTTTATGATCTTCTATGAGAATGAAAAAGTTGAAAAGCTATGGATATCTGCTTTTGATCCCTTAGGCAGTGTCTACAAAATTTTAAAAGTTTAAAAAATTTAACAGAACAAAAAAGAAACTAATAAAAAATTACTGACAAATTAAAACAGAAGTTCACATGAGATAAATATTACTTCTACCAGCTTTTTTGGTGTAAGTACTACTATATGCATCTAAATCACCTGTTCTCAAAGCAGGTGATACCGCCTCTTAATGCAGTGTGAATAAATCAAATAGGATGATAGAAATTCCCGGTTCAATTTTCGGGTGTTTAATAAAAGTTATGAAGCACTCAATAATATAGGAAGAGATGAAAAACTTTTTTCCAACAATTCTAAGACGATTACGAGATATTCTGAGTGCAGAACCATATCTACGATAAATTCTGAATTATAGTTTAACAACAAAAAATTTTTAATCGCATCTTTTTTATTCCATATTTATTGAAAAGTGGCTTTAGTTGGATCATAATTTTGTTAACTAACGAATAGCAAATCACAGTGATGATGATAATATTATTATTATTATTAATAATAATAATAATAATAATAATAATAATAATAATAATAATAAAAAGAATAGTTTTGACAAATAGAACCTAGAATTAATTCTTTGATGATAGTTCACCCTCCTCATTATTATCATTTTTAAATTTATTTTTAATTTTTATATTATCCTTTATTAAATTAAACTTATTATTAGAGTGATTAGCACTTTGGTGCACAGGTTCCGGGATCGAGTACCGGCGATGCCATGGATGTTTGTAGAGGTTCGGAATCCACTTTAAACCGTAGGTCCGGGTCTCCTATGAGTGTAGAGCGTCACAGAGCCCAATCTGACTTCTCACTCACATCATTCCCAAACTTTAAAGGGGTAACTCAGTTCTACGCACAGTGATGTGGTGTAGTGTAATAGTGAAGTGATTTGTGATGTATAGACCGTAGGTTCTGTCTAACATGACTGTTGTGTGTTGAGCAGACAACCCTACCCCATAAAAAAGAAAACATCTACTGTCTCAAAATCTGCCAGTGGGCAGACGGCCTCGGCCCACCATAGGACAAGACGAAATTAATCTTCTATGTGTAATGTAAATATTATTATGGTTAGTTTTAAAAAATAAGTTATCTCAACTTCAATGGGTCTTATTTGCAATACCTTTAATTGCTATTGTACAAAAGGTAGGTGAATATTATTACATAAAAACATGGCTTTCTATAGGTTAAAAATAGATTTCCAAAAGGAGCCGAGTATTTTTTTTATTTGTTTTATTTTTTTGCCCCCTGAAAAAGGGGTGACTGCACAAATAGGTTTAGGAATCCCTGGTCTAAATTTTTTCCCCTTTCAGAAAATCTTTCTTGTTCTTTATTTATCGCTTTTTTATGGAGGGTTAACCTTTTTTCAAGAATTCCCCCTGGCTACAGGTTTTAAAAATTCCTCTTACTGTTTATGGCTTTCCCAATGTCTAGACTGTAGAGGAACAGAAATGTCTTTATAACACCTTTTTCTTCTTTTCTTCAACTTTTTTTTATTTTTTATTTTCACCAATCGACTTTTTAACCCCAACCACACTGTAGCCTTTTTCCCCCGAGAAGAGATATATCATTTCCATTCATACTACTGTCTCCAAAAAGTACGACCAGTTTTCAATTTAAAATTCCCGGGCATATGGCATTTCAATTTTTTTTTCTTTTTAGGTTGTTGCCCCTGTCCTTCACATCTGTGTGAAATTTGACGTCAAAATATTCATTAGTGTTTGAGTTACGCTTGGCTTTGTGAGATGCTAAAACTGATTCCGGCGATTTTTGAAATGTCTCTTCAATCGACTCAAAACAGTGTCCCCGGAGATTTCTTTTGAGTTTAGAGAATAGCCAGAAGTTGCACGATGCTAAATTAGGTCAATACGGTTGTTGTGGAACGATATGGGTTTCATTTTTGGCGAAAGAGTCACGAAGAATCAATGCAGGGTGAGCTGGCGCATTTAGTGTTTTCGGTACCAATCAAGATTTGAAGCGTTTGAGGCCCAAAACATTCTTTTAAAATGGAATTTTGAAATTCCAACATCATTAGCAACGTCTCTAATTGTAAATCAACAGTTTGCAAGAACCAAATCTTTAATTTTTTTGGGTGTAAGCTTCGTCGATTGAGGTTGATGGTCTACCAAAGGACTCTTCGCCTTCAAGGCGTTCTCTGTCTTCTTTGAACTGTTTTTACCACTTCTAAACATTTCTTTCCGATATAGGAATGCTCACCGAATGTCTTCTGCAACATTCTATACGTTTCCGCAAACAAAATTTAACGCAAGTTCTTGCTCAATTAATTCAGACATTTCAAAAATCATCGGAATCAGTTTTAGCGTCCAAGCGTAACTCAAACACTAACGAATATTTTGACGGTCAAATTTCCCACATATGTTAAGGACAGTGCCAACAACCTAAAAAAGAAAAAAATTGAAATACCATATGCCCAGGAAACTTAAATTGAAAATTGGTCTTAGTTTTTGGACACAGTAGTTTATATCGTATATATTCCTTTCCTGTATATTCTTTAACAAATGCATAATAACAACCTATAATTGAAATCTGACAATTAATTCTACATACAATTAGTGTCTTATTCTAATGAGAACAACGTGTCACTCAAATTTGACAGCAGATATTCAGTGACATGTATCATTATCCATGACAATTAGCAATTGTCTGTTCGACCTCCATATGTCGATTTCAGCCGTTATAGGCCGAGACGTTACTACATGAATGTGACGGCGGCCATCATTGGCGTTTTTAAAAGTATGTTATAATATATTACTACAACCAAAGCAATTTATTTTCTGAACGTATACAAGCCATTTTTTAAATTATTTTAAAAACTAAAATTTAAGCACTTACAACTAAAATCTGAAAGATTAAATACATGCGTTTTTAATCCGAGAAACGTTGATGACGTTTTCAAATGTTGGGCTGGAATATTCGTCATTGAAATATTTATTTCGAAATATCATTATTTTACTTGCTGAGTTTAGTAATCTGTATTTAAACAATTTCAAATGATTGAGAATGGAATGATTTTTTTTCTAGTGCAGCTGGCAAACACTTAGGCATCTGTCTTAGATGCCTTAAGGCAAGAGCTGAACAGACGTTACTCACTTTGCATTACTCAGGGGTGGGTGTAACTTGAAGATAAACCACGGACGCGGAGTAACAATGCCCCCGCAACGCTCTACGATTTTATTAGACCGGGACCTACAGTTTAAAATGGATTCCGAACCAAGACATACTACAAGCATCCCCGGCACCGCCGGAACTCGAACCCGAGGCCTGTGGTACCAAGTACCAGAGCGCTAGCCACTCGGCCATTCAGGCCCTTGAGAATGGAATAAAGAAATGTGAAAAACTAATGGCTTGGATTTATATTTGTTTATTTAGGCAAACAGTGTGCTCAATTTAAAAATAAATTTTTACCAGTATGAAAAAATTTCAGTTTATTAGAAACATTTTTCAATAAAATATTTGCAATTTAATACTGTATTTATATACGAGGCAAAAACCATATGAAAAATAAATAACAAAAAGGAACAAAAAAAAACACTAGCGCTTTTTTTTTTTTTTTTTTTTTTTTTTTTTTTTTTTTTTTTTTTTTTTTGTTCCCCTGCTAAGTGTGGTTTGATGGCTAACATAGCCTTTCAGGTTGGTATCCTGGCTCTGGCATGGATGTTTGTTAGTGGTTTGGAATCCACGTTAAACTATAGGTCCCGGTCTAATTAGCCTAAAGTGTGCACAAAATTATCACAGAGCGACAAACCAAACTTGCTAGGTAACTATACCCAAATTAAAATTTTCTAGCCACATGTTACAATACCATGGAGGAAGTGATTATGTTACACATAAGACAGAAATGTTTTAGGTATCAGAAACATAATTTCTCCCATAAGATATAAATTAACTTATTCTCATTTCTAAATACTTCGAAAAATCTGATTGCGGGGCGCGGGTTCTACAAGCAAATTTTTTGATAAGAAATGTAATTTATATTGTTTCATTACTGTACTCGGAAAAAAAAGGAATCCTTATATAGAGATACTTCATTTACGGGATATGTTCAGTTTCGTGGTTAACTGATTTCTAGCACGGATGTTTAATAAAACTTCCATCTAAATTAATAAAACAGTTCATCTTTTATTTTTACGTACTAATAATTTTTAGAGCTTAATATATTTCGTAGATGAATCAATTGATACAGTTCTGCCATCTATTGAGTTTAAGTAGACATCTTGTTAAAAGATGAAAATGAATGAATTGATAACTTGTTATGGATGCTAGTCAAAATAATAATAAAATGATAAACAAAAAAGACAAATGATAAAAAAAAGCCCTACTACGAAATTATATTTCTCCCTTCTTACGTGCAGGCTGGTGACCAACTGGCTGGCGCTCTGGCCTTTGATACTTTAGATTCGAAGCCTAGCGGTGGGCATGGATGTTTGCGAGTGATTCGGAATCTACATTAAACTGTAGGAGCCTGTCTAATTAGCCAGTGTTTAAAAAATGACCGTAGAGCGACAAGCAAAACCCCTCTTACGCCGCTGTGTTTGATGCAATCTGAGTATACCACTGGTAAGTTTTTTATTGGATAACTAATCAGATTATATTCCAGTGAAAATGTATAACTTGGCACACTGCAATATGAAACTAACTCTTACTTTGACAAATATAATAGTTTAACTTATTAGGCATCATATTAAAAAAATTTATTGTGCTTGAACTGGAATTTGGAAGTCAAGTATTTTGGTATTGGCCCGTTGGATAAAGAGATATCTTTTAGGAATTAAATGTATATGTAACCTTCACGTTTTGAAGAAGATTTATTTATACACTTCTTTTGTGAGAAGGTGGTCCAAGCCCTCTTTTCTCTGTAAATAAAGTAGCTCTATAAAAAGGCATGCTATTTTATAATATAATAGCCTGCTTGGAGAATTGTTGCAAAAAAAAACAAATTAAAAAACACAGTTTCGGAATATCAAACCGTCCTCCCCTATGTATATAATTATATGTACAGTGAGTCCCAAAACTGAGTATGCACCTAAACGTGTAACGTTATGTTTTTACCTAACAAACTAAATTTTGCTATAAGAAAATCGTGTTTCTTACTGTTAATACTATTTGTTCTCCTCTTCTAATGTGTAAAGAAAAAAATTACGAAATTGAATTTATTTTTTAAAAAAAACGAATAACTATGGCATGTGGAGAAAAAACTTCACTACAAAATTGAGTATATACCTTTGTTAAATTCCATAAAAATAACAAATTAATATTTAGTCTCATATCCTTTTGCCTGGATCACAGCTCGCAATCTTTTAGGCATAGATTCCACCAGCTTTTTTGTTGCTTCCACTGAAATTTTTGCCCGCTGTTAAGATCTTCTTTAGATCCTCTTTACACGTCACGCCATATTCATGGGCAGATTTTTCCAACTGAAGCGATAAATTTTATATGACATTTAGATCTGGAGATTGTGGTGGAGTATATAGCCGCTGTTTGCAGTGGTACAACAAATGCAACTTGACTGCGTTCGCAGTATGTTTCGGGTCATTGTTTTGCTGGAAGACGAAGTTTGACCCAAGTCCTACTTTATCGGCACTTTTTTGTAAATTATTATGATGTCAAGATACACCATTCTATCCATAATGCCATCAATGAAAGCAAGTACTACTCCTCCAGCTGCTCCATGCCTGAAACGAGGACTGATCCACCTCCATACTTTACATCTCCGACGATGCTGTGTTCCTAGGATCTAGTTCTTTCCCAACTTCCCTCCACACTTTATAGCGTCAGTCGTTCCTGTACAAATTGAATTTGCAAATTGAGTTTGAAGAACAGAACAGTGTTCCAGAATGATTTCGATTTTGAAATATGTTTTTTTTTCAAAAGAAAGTCTTTTTTTTTAATAACGTTACTGATGAGTGGCTTTCTTATTGGAGTACGGCTGTGAAATCCTGCATTATGAAGAACGCGTCTAACTGTTTTAGCTGAAACACTTCTTTCGATTTCTGAGGACACAGACGATTCAAGTTTTATAGCGCTTAACCTTGGATTTTTCTCTATTGGGCGTATTATCTTCCTCTTTGCGATAGTGCATAAAATTACTTACGCACTTTTCCTGGAATATTGGCCGTAGATCTAGATTTTCGGTACTTCTAAATTATTTTTTGAACCCAACCATGACTTTTCCCAATTAACGACCCCAATTTCCCGAAGAGATCTGCCATCTTTTGATCATTTTTTGACTAAACAACTTTCCGTTTTAGAAGTTTTCCTCCTACAGTTCATTACGCTATTTTAAGATTGAAAAACAATAATTACATTTATGAAAAACTATCATTGTGTTTATATTCTTCATTCTCAACTGTAATAATACTTTTAAAAAATGTGGCAGGAAACTTATAAATTCGTTAAGTGTCTACTCAAATTTATGACATCTTTTTTCTGCAAAGTTTCATATCCATTTCTATTATGAAAAAAAGAAAGGAAGAAACAAATTTTTTTTATTCACATAGCGGAAGAGACAGGGGCAAGAGTATCGACACTGTGAAATTTGCTTTATTTCGAAGTAAAGTTGGTTTGTTATTTATAAAATATTTCAAACCTTCGAAAGTGTATCTTCAATTTTGGGACCCACTATCCACTGTCTATATATAAAAGAGGAAGGGAAGATAAATAAAAAAAAATATCTACTTTACCGCCGCCAAATATCATGGTAATTATGGCATGCGCAATACATCTTACACATATATAATAGAACCTCTTTAAGTCGAACCTCGATAAGTAGAAAAGCTCCAAAACTCGAAAAAAAGTTTTGTTCTCTTCCCTTCAAGCCCCAAAACCTCTATTACTCGAAATTTAAACCCTCTATATGTCGAAATAATGAGTCAATCCCCACAAGCCATTTTCGTATATATTTTCCCTCCGTATCTCGAAAAAAAAAATTGGATCTCTGTATCTCGAACATTAGCAATGTTTGGTTTTAAAACCTTTACAACTCGATCATTTGAAACTAATTACCTCTATAGCTCGAAGAAAAATAAGTTACCGACTTTAAGGATCTGCCACACAATGTATGTCATTGTTTCTTAGAAAACAATGTATGAGCATACAGTAAATAGAATAACCAATTCTATGAAATATTCTTATTATAATTCTTATTATTGCTATAATGATTTCATTTGAACTCTAACAAATAAACATGTTTATTACATCTGTATGTTGAATTTTTATTTATTTTACCTCTCTAACTCAAAATAATTTAGAAAGAATCTAAACCTCTACAAGTCGAATATTTCCTTACAAAATCCGCGTAAATCGAAAACTCTATCTCGAATTATTTGGCGTCTCCCTTGAAGTTCGACTTACAGAGGTTCTACTGTATATGCAAGTAGGTCAGAAACTTGCAATTTTGAACAAACTTGCCAGAAGTGACTGCAGTATTCTAAGTACAGATTATAGAGTATGAAAATTAAACTGCTGAGTTATATAAAATAAGCAATGAATATTTAAAGCAGATAAAAATTTTTTTTTTAGAACTATAAATAATTGACGAATTAATATAAAAAAAAGCTACGTGGGAAAAGACTGAAAGTGTAATGGACTGTAATGTAATTGATTGGAAAGGGATGTACTAATTGTAACGTAGATACAGAAGTATTTTAAAGACAATTCACTTATTTCTAATACAGTCATTTGCATAACGTCGCAAAAGATTATCGTATGGAAACCTGGAAATATTTTACCATAAGTCATTGTAAGGCATTGTACATACCAAGGCATTGCATTCATACCAATGGTTTGTATTTTATGAACTTTTGTATAATTATTGAATATATTTTATGTCTGCTCAGCACTAATACTAAGGAACAAAGTCTCTTTTCTCTTATACTACTGTGTCCAAAAAGTAAGACCAATAAGTAGTTTTAAGTAGGTAATGAAAATGAAAACGAATCGAATCTAGACCCTTACAAGCAAATTATACAACCCCAACCATTCGGCCATGGCACACCTCGGACGTTGTCCGCTATACTATTGTGCCCAAAATGTAAGACAAATCTTCTATTTAAAATTCCCGGGACTAATGGAATTTCAATTTTTTTTTTTTTAGGTTGCTGGCACTGTCCCTGATATCTGTAGAAAATTTCACGTTAAAATATTCATTAGTGTTTGAGTTACGCTTGGCTTTGCGAGACGCTAAAACTGATTCCAGCGATTCTTGAAATGTCTGAATTAATGTAGCGAAGAACTTGCATTCAATTTTGTTTGCGGAAACATATAGAATGTTGCTGAAGGCATTCAGTGAGCATTCCTATATCGGAAAGAAATGTTTACGAGTGGTATAAAGAGTTCAAAGAAGGCGGAGAATGCGTTGAAGACGAAGAACCCTCTGGTCGTCCCTCAACCTCAACCGGCAAAACTCACGTCCAAAAAATTAAAGATTTGGTGCCCTCAAACCGTCAATTTACAATTAAAGACCTTGCTGATGATGTTGAAATTTCAAAAGGATCGGTCAATTCTATTTTGGGCCTCAAACGCGTCAAATCTCAATGGGTACCGAAAACACTGAATGCGCCAGTTCACACTGCATAGATTCTTCATGACTTTTTTGCCAAAAATGAAACCCATATCGTTCCACAACCACCGTATTCACTTGATTTAGTACCGTGCGACTTCTGGTTATTCCCTAAACTCAAAAGTCCATTCCGGGGACACCGTTTTGAGTCGATTGAAGAGATTCAACGTGAATCGCAGCGCGCTTTGAAGGCCATCCCTGCCAATGACTTTTTAGCATGCATTGAAAATTGGAAAAAAAGTTGGCATAAGTGCATTGTGTCCGGAGGGGATGACTTTGAAGGCGAATTTGGAAGAATAAATGAAGAGTTTTTGAAAAAAAAAATTGGCCTTACTTTTTTGGGCAAAGTAATAAATAAGTTGCAGACCAGAGTACAAACATACTAGAGGATCGAATTTCTTAAAGCAAATTTAATGACAAAAATAACTTTTTTAAAAATGAATAGAATTGTCAAGAATTTTATTTTTATTTGAAATCCACATCAAAGTTACTTAAATTTGTTCTTCAGAAAAATATAACATTGTAAACTCAGAAAAATAAATATTTTTCTGGGTTTATTACCCGTAAAGTTTAGAGTATTGATTCGCGGAGCGATGTTATTCGTGTCCTTGATCAGTTTGTTTCCTTGACTACTTTCAATGTTTCTTATTGGTTTATTAGTTTAATTTCTTTCACAAACTATTTTTAATGGTTTATTTTAATTTCTTATTATTATTTGCTTTTTTTTTTTTTTTTATTTAATCGAGGTTTTTTTTTTTTCAGATCGTTTTTATCGAAATGCTTTTATTTCATAAAATCGTTTGGAATTCAAAAATTTATTTTTTATTCAATTTCTTCTATTAGCTCACACTCTCCCTATATATATCTTGTTCAAATTTTCAATCGTTAATAAAATACTTTTTATTCATCCACTCAAGTTCAAATATATTTTTTTTAACTTGTAGTGGATGACACTGGATGTTAATACAGTTTTATCAAATATTAATTCATTCATTACATTTAATTAATTAATTTTAGTTATTTTTTTAGATTTAAGTTGCATATATCTACCAATAGAGGGTGCCAGATAAACTTAAAAAAATGAATGAAAATTATTTATAGAGGGCTTTCTGCAATATAATGAAAAAAAGTAAGAATTGACTTTAAAAATTTTTTTTTTATATTACTTGCTTTTCAGTTTTGAACGATAGCTTAAGGTATATGAATATCAACTGATGAATATTAAGGTATATGAATATCAACTGATGAATATTATGTTATATGAATATCCACTGATGAATATCAATCTTTTCTTTGGTTATTTAAGATTGCTGTTATGCATTTTGTTCTTACATTAAATTCTAAATTTTATAGATAACCCTCCATATCGGCGCAGCCAATTAATTATTATTTTATCCGTATTGTTTTCATAAATAAATAATAATTATGAAGAAATAAATTCCATCTGAATACACATACTATTACCTGAAATTAGAAAATATCCCATCTTCATAAGAAAAAGTAATTGATCATTAATCATCACATCCGTAGTATGTAATAAGATAATTCACACGGACTCTACGATTGATTTAATAAAAACATTAAAAAAAAAAATTTAAAAAAAAACTGAAACGTAGATAGAAATTTTTCTTAAACTAGTAAATCATTCCAATCTTTGGATTAAAACTGATTAACAATAACGGTAATTATCCATTTGCATAAAGTAATTCACTTCTAAAGATAGTAAATCATTCCAATCTCTGGATTAAAACTGTTGTTGTTGTTGCTTATCCCCTTGATTTAGAATCCTAAGCCAAGTCCAGTAGATCATGCTGCATCAATAGATCGTAAACTGTCCTCCCCTCATTCAACAGTTGCCTCACAGAGGCACCCATACAATCTATGAGATGAGAGGGAGACGCGATGGTCGAACAATGACAAAGGGCATATGTCTTCTCGTCTCCATTGAAGGTCAAACTCTTAATGTGGCCAGTCCTTAGTCTAGCTAAAGCCGTCTGAGCAGGTCTAGGACAGGAGCACTGCAAGGACATACCAGGATATTTAGCGGCGTACCATGCAGGATTAAAACTGATTAACAATAACGGCAATTATCCATTTGCATAAAGTAATTCCCTTCTGATCTTACATTTTATGTCCCATCTTAACATTGTAAACTGTGCTGATCTGTCGAAGAGATCTTCAAAAAACTTTTTTTTGACTCATGATGCTCAATCTTGAATTGATGTTTTCGTCTAGAATGACTTATCCTTATCCTTTATCACTATTATCTTTACATTGTATAAATATTCTATCGCCAAAATAGCAAAGTTCACATTCCACAACAGACTGATGCGCGATTGCACTAGGTCGCCGAATGCTAGCAAATGATGAATCCTCTAACAATTCATTAACTAATGGTAATTTTCCATTTGCATAAAATAATTCACTTCTCATCTTTTATTTCATGTTCTATCTTAACATAGAAAGTTGTACTGATATATCAAAGACATCTTCAAAAAGAAAAGAAAAAAAAATTTGATACTTGATGCTCAATCTGATTGATGTTTTCATTCAAAATGACTATTTTTTCCTTATCTATATCACTATTATCGTTGCATCTCTGTTCTAACACCACTAAGAGCAAAGTTCACATTTCAAAATAGACTGATGCCTGATTGCAACAGATTGGGAAAAGCTTATCAAATGATTAACCCAATAGCAATTTATTAACAATAATGGTAATTAACTCTTTAACAATTTATTAACTATAATGGTAATTAACCCAATAGCAATTTATTAACAATAATGGTAATTAACCCATTAGCAATTTATTAACAATAATGGTAATTAACCCATTAGCAATTTATTAACAATAATGGTAATTAACCCATTAGCAATTTATTAACAATAATGGTAATTAACCCATTAGCAATTTATTAACAATGATAATTAACCCATTAGCAATTTATTAACAATAATGATAATTAACCCATTAGCAATTGATTAACAATAATGATAATTAACCCATTAGCAATTTATTAACAATAATGATAATTAACCCATTAGCAATTGATTAACAATAATGATAATTAACCCATTAGCAATTGATTAACAATAATGATAATTAACCCATTAGCAATTTATTAACAATAATGGTAATTAATCCATTAGCAATTTATTAACAATAATGGTAATTATCCATTTGTAAAATAATTCGTTTTTCATCTTTCATCTCATGTTCCACCTTAACATAGCAAGCTGTATTGATATATCAAAAACATCTCCAAAAAAAAAAATGTTTTTGTTTTTTTTGTTTTTTTTTATACCTGATGCTCAATTTGATTGATGCTTTCGTTCAGAATGACTAATTTTTCCTTATCTATGTCGTTATTATCTCTGCATCTCTATTCTATCGCCATGAAGAGCAAAATTCCCATACCAGAATAGACTGATGCGCGATTGCAGTAGGTCGCGAAATGCTATCAAATGATGAATCCTCTAACAATTTATTAACAATAATGGTAATTAACTCATTAACAGTAATGGTAATTAACTCATTAACAATAATGGTAATTATCCATTTGTATAAAATAATTCATTTTTCATCTCATGTTCCACCTTAACATAGTAAGCTGTATTGATATATCAAAAACATCTTCAAAAAAAATTATTATTTTTTATACCTGATGCTGAGTATGATTGATGTTTTCGTTCAGAATGACTATTTTTTTTCTTATCTATGCCACTATTATCATTACATCTCTATTCTATCGCCATTCAGATCAAAGTTTACATTCGAAAATAGACAAATACGCGATTACAATAGATCGCGAAATGCTTATCATTCAATCCTTTAACAACTTATTAACAATAATGGTAATCAACTTTAAAAAAATTATTAACAATAATGGTAATTATCCATTTGCATAAAGTAATTCACTTCTCATCTTCCGTTTTATGTCCCACCTTAACATGACCTTAAACTGTGATGATATCTATGTCACTCTCTTTCCATCTCTATTCTATTGCCATTAAGAGAAAAGTTCACATTCCAAAATAGACAAATGAGCGATTGCAATACATCGCTAAATGCTATCAAATAATTAATCCTCTAACAATTAAAAGTGTCAATGTATTGATGAAAATGTAAGAATTTCAATAAATATTTAGAGCTCAGAATGCATTTTATATGAAATTAATAAGCGAATGAAATTTACAAATTCCTAAACAGATTAAAATAAAAAAAAAAAAAAAAAAATCAACTATCAATTCAATATTCTGGAAATGATAAAGAACCAGTAAACAAGAATCTTTTATTAACGTGTAAAGTAAATTTATTGTGCAATAGATTCACTTGATCATGGCGGAATGAGTGGTACCTGTCTATTTAACAAAAGAGTCCGACAGGGTGATGGCCTATCGGCCACGTTATTCAATATGCCTTTGCATATAGCAATAGGACCGATATACTGAGAGGCACAATCTTCAATAGATTCCAGCCAAATCTGCCCATAAGCTGACGATCTTGTGATTATTTCAAAAAACAAACTTTGAAGGAATTTTCCTATAGGCTAACTAGGCTTCAGCCAAGGACCTCAAGATCAAGAGGGGCCTACATTCAAATTGTTATCAAAATTAGAATGACACTATTCTAAAAACACTAAAACACTGAATCAAAAATAAGGAGAAATTCTACACATATGACTAATAAACAAACACAATAAGTAATTTACAAACTAAAAAATGGGAGGTAAGGCCTCATAAATGGAACAGCCTAAGGCCTCTTTTCATCTAAATCCGGCCCGGCCTATGACTTAATAGCAGGCCGCCTTTCAACAGTATGCGACTGCCGCTGAAAATGAGTCATCCACTTCCCACTTGTTGACATTACACTACCTCTTCTCCCCTCTCTAATGTAAAACACTTGCTGAAAAATGGAACCTTTTCAGACGAAACTACTCAAAAGGGGTGACCTCTATCGTCACCCGCGGAAACCCTTTGGTACTACCGCCGCATTTGCTCTACTGAATTAGCACCCCCCCCGCCTTTTTAAAATAGTTGGACAAGAAAACAGACGGAAGGCAGCAATTGATCTTCCCGCCAACCCTTTTTTTGAGAAAGAATTTTCCATTATCAATAAAAAAATAAATTGGACCGTTAAACTGCAATCTCGGCCCTGCCCTAAAAAGCTTTCCTAAATAGACAAAACACGGAGGGGATAAAATGCTGACGTCTGCTGCAGACGATTTGGCTTTCAGTCCTTCCTCGTTTTAATAAATTCTGGAATACGCGAAGGATTGTTGACTATCTCTTTTATCTTAACGTTATAATAATTTGTTGTTTATAAAATTATTATATAATAAATAAATACAAATTAGAAATAAGCAATAATTATTTATTGTTATTGGCTAAATTAATTATCATATTTTCATATTTAAAAAAAAAAAAATTAAAAAAATCCCATTTTATCACTTTGTGGTTGCTTTTTTTCCTCTTCTTTTACATGAAAAATCGCCAAACAGTCATAATGCGCCCACGGTTTCCGAGAAACTAGGAGCCACATTTCTCACTATATGTATATCCGCATTTTTCTTTCCATTAAAGTTTTCTCATTCAAAGACACTTTCATTACTAACAGCTAACCTTTCTGGTTGACTTTTTTCTTCCTTCTTCGCAAACAAAAAGTCGCAAAATTGCATTAATGCGCCTAATTAAGTAGGAGCGGTAATTTCCATGCTTGGCTACAAGAAGCTGTAGCATCTTATATAATATTAATGCTAAAACATTTTCCTTTGCAATTGCTGACTCCGCCGTTTATAAGTAGTAGTCTGTGGAATTGGCCATCTAGTTATAAAACTCTGAAGCGTTAGTGGTGGATGCTTACTTAAAAGTTTGTCTCAATTATTTACCCTTTTATCTATTAACTCTTTGTTACCCTTTTGTTACTTTGTTGTTAACAGATAATAGCACATTTAGCAATTTAGGGCCTTTTCTTCCACCGGAAAAGAAATAAAAAAAATTCTGAAAAAAGTTGCAGGATTTAATATTAGTTATTAAAAAAAATTAATATGCCGAAAATAAAAATAATTCTCGGTTTTTATATAGTTCCTTTTTTATATAGTGGGCCTGCAACATATAGTGCGTTTTTATAAGGTGCGCCTGCAATTTTTTGTAGATTTTAAATGTGGACTTCAAAAAGTTTGAGAACCATTGCATAAATTATGTACAGACAAAATTTGAAAGTTCCACATTTTAAAACTCTGAATTTTCATAACTAAATAATAACTACTAAATATTTCTAATAGTTAAGAAACAGAATTTCAATTTTATTAGAAAGTTGATGTAAAATATATAAGATGCTGTTAAATAAATTACTTTGAATATGATAACTGTAGTAGTCATTTGCCAATATAATTCAATACGCGAAAGCAATGGTTAGTAAACCGTTTACTTTGTGGTTGTTGCCAGGCCGTTGTTTTTCATGGTGAAATGATAAAAATTACAACAAGCAAAATTTCAGTCATCTTCTTCCACCTTAACTTTTAAATATTTCTTTAATAGAAATATTATCCATTATTATTCCGTTTTATTATTTTTATTAAGAATTAAAGTATTCAGAACATTAAATTAAAAAAAAAAGTCATTGTGCAATTAATTAATATTTACATTGAGATTAAACTAGTTGACAATTACTTAATTTTCTCCTATTAGTAAAAAAAGGCAGATCAAATTTCACAGCCGATCAAATTTCACTTAACTGAGTAACTATGCTATTGAATACATAAAATGTTTCAATGTATGATATAATATAATCAATAAGTATTTAAATTCTCTCTTGAAGTTTGAGCTAGAATTTAAATTGACAAAAGTTAAAGCAAAAATTGTTTTCCCTGAAAAAAGTTGTAACATTTAATATTAGTCGTTAAGAAAAATTAATGACAAGAAAATTAAAATAATTTTCTATTTTTGTTGTGACTAATCTTAGTGTCTGGCGGTTTGGTTTGTCGCTCTGCGGTCATCTTGTCCACACTTTAGGCTAAATAGGCTGGAACCTACAGTCCATTCCATAGCCAGGATTCAAACCTGGAGCCTTCGGTACCAACGGCCAGAGAGCTAGCCATTGGCCATCAGGCCACATCGATGAAGAATAGCGCGTGGGACGGACACCCCATGAGTAGTCTACTCATGGATGGATGGAAAAGAAGCAGCTTCTGTTGTGATGGAGCACCCGTAGATGTCTGACTTGGCTCAAAGTCGCTGAAAATGATGGGCAGTACCTTCGGGGAGGGCTTTTAGCGGAAACTAAACCCGGAAAACTCTGACCAAGTAGTCCGACTAACAAGGCAAGATTCTGAACATCACAAATGTCTCAAATGTCTCTTTTTTGGAACAGTGTCTACAACAATGTTGCTAGTGGATTTAACATCAGCTCTAAAGGATACCAGTGGCGCACATTACCACTGAGGCGCGAGTCAGGCATTTTCCGTTTTTAACAAAGCGTACAAATCTCCTACAAATCGCTTTAAAGTATGACTAGCATTCAATTGCTGGATCAGGCTTTATTAACCGTAAAGAATGTAATTATTAAAAATTTTAATGCCCGAGATATGCTTGTCAAACTGTAATTCGTTGCAGCGGGGAAAAAAGATAAGGATTTATGGGCCGTCGTCAAAGAACAGACTATGAGGTCTACATAACTATGTAAAAGCATTTCTGAAACTACAATTCTTAATAGCAGTTCATTCTAGCCAATAATTAGAACGCATCAAAGGTGGTGTTAAACAGATGCAACAAATAGCAGAAGGCAAGGAAGGCATTATAGTTCCAAAAGCCATTGATTTGTAAAGGTTAGTTAAGGCTGTGATGACTTCATAATATTGATAGACATGCTATAAAAGCTGTCATTTACTATAATAATGAATATATATTATAATAATGAATATATCGAAATGAATATAGAGAAAACATAATGAATATATCGAAAAACTCTTTTACGCGTATTAGTATCATAATACGGGTATTAACATTATCAGCAACTTTTCATAAATTTTGATGCTAGCGATTCATCATCATCATCATCATCATCAGTGACGCAATAACCCCATATTAGGCCAAGGCCATCTGCCTACTGGCAGCTTACGAGACAGGAGATGCTTTTCTTTTTACTAGGTAGGATTGTCAGCCATACGCCCAACGCTTTACAATCATAATAGACCAGAGGTCTAATGAACGAGGCGCTAGCACTCTGGCACTCGGTACCACATGTTTCGGATTCGAATACCGGTAGTGCCATGGATGTTTGTAGTGATTCGGAATCCACTTTAAGCCATAGGTCCCGATCTCATATGACCATAGAGCGTCACAGAGTCCAGTCAGACTTCTCTCACCTACATCATTCCCAAACTGTAAAAGGGAAACTCAGCTCTAATCACAGTGATGTGGTGTGGTGTAGTCGCATATTAGATCGCGACTTACGGTTTAAAGTGGATTCCGAATCACTACAAACATCCAAGGCACCGCCGGAATTCGAACCCGAAACCTGGAGCACCGAGCGCCAGTTCACTTGACCTTCAGTCTCCGCTGCATTAATTTAAATCAGTAATTCTCAAACTGAGATCCGTTTGGGCTATTTGTGATTGCCGTTTCATTGTTTTTTCATGGTGAAATAATGATTGGGGGCCTGATGGCCAAATGGCTAGTGCTCTGGCACTTGGTACCACAGGTTTCGGGTTCGAATCCAGTCTGTGCCATGGATGTTTGTAGTGGTTTGGAATCCAATTTAAACCGTGGGTCCCTGCCCAATAGGATCGTTGTGAGGGTAGTATTACTCGTATCCGCAGCATATCTTCAAGCTACACGTGTCCCCTGGGTAGTGATAAATGAATAACACGGGTGCAGCTCTTGCTTATGGCATAAACACTAACTGCATCTGTAATATCAGCTGCATTAGAACACCAACATAATGATGATTGTACTTTAGATGCTCTATTATATTAACCGATAGGTCTATTTAATCCAATTTTTTAATTTATTTAGATAATTAATTTTTTATTAATTAATTTCCTGGTGATGTCAATTAAAAAGTTAATCTGACACATTAACAATCACACGAAATAATATTAAAACCAAAAAATAATGAAAAAGTAAATAAATAAATAAACTTACCGTGAGCAACAGACAACTAAGGAATTTCTTGTGTCGAAATTTTCCGAATAGGAATTAATAACCAGATGCACGAAATCTATCCGCCAAAAATACTTTTAAAACTTTTTCTAAGCCAAAATGTTTAACATAAAGTTAGATGAAAAAATTATTTAACAACGTATTATATACGATAACGTTTCACACTCTCTTTCTATAAATGCAATGCCTTTTTAGTTCGAATGTTTCTAAGCGAAATGAATTCGTTCAAAGCAAGAACATTTCCTTCACATGGAATGGTTAAAATCGCTTCTCTTCTTATAACTCAAACTCAAGTGCTCAAGAGTACTTCACCTTTCCATAATAACTAGTATTAGAATTTATAAGCCAGTCAGATCAAACTAGATGGCGCTGTTTCTAGTTTTGGCTATTATTATTGAATTCCCAAAAGAAATGTAACCTTTGAACAGTTAATGTAAATAGTTTTAATTTGTATAAAATAGAAAGGCGTCAACCAAAGTCCATCGACCAAATGTTTTGTCGAAAATCCTTTGAGAAAGAAGTTTGAACTAAACCAAAGAATGTGAAGGTGACAAACTTGATATTCAAAAAGCATTCGACAGAGTTTGGAATGATGGATTATTGTATAAACTTATTATTCTCAACTTTCCTCCTCACTTGATTAAACTTATTCACTCCTATCTTACTCATAACAGTTTTACTGTTAAAGTAAATAAAACTCTCTTCATCTATTAAAAATATTATGGCTGGTAATCCAGAATTTAGTAAACTTTCACCTCTTATTTTTTCTATTTTTATTGCTGATATCCCTACTAAACCTAAACACTTAAGCAGTGGTGGCCAACCCAAATGATATTGTGAGCCACTTTGGAAAGGCATCCTAATTCCGCGGGCAGCATATAAAATTATATATTCCCAAATTAGATTTAGACCCACTATAGACATTTTTTTGAGTGAAAAATTTAATCATAATGAGTTATTATTATTGGGTTTACTATCATTCTTACATGTAAACATAGATTATATAATAATAATGATACCAAACGTACATTGTAAAGCAATATATAACACTAAAGAAGAAATATAAAAAATATATAAATATAAATAAATAACAAAAAATGAAATCATTAAAAAATATTGGTACTTACGTATTAACGGTACCTTGGCGACAGTTGCGCCAATAAAGGGCACACGCGCCAACCGCAGCTACAGATTTGGCGGTTTTTAAGTGGCGCCAATCTATTCTATTGGTTTGGTAACTTTAGTAGCTGTTAGATTGGCGACACTTAAAAACCGCCAAGTCTATCGCCAAGGTACCGTTAATACGTAATAACCAAAATATTTATTTTACTAGTGCGATATTTGTTTCTCTCTCTCTCTCTCTTTCACTAAGCTTTTGCAAATCGATGCGCGTGCATCGTAAAGGTAGCTGAATATAATTTACTTATTCTGCGAACTCATAATTGTAAATTCATAAATAAAACAGGCAATATTTGTCATATATTTGCAAGAATATTATTTTAAAGTCAAAGTTAATTTTTTCTCATTATTTCGACAGTTAATTTTTAAAAATATGGATGCACAAATAATGCATTTTTTAATACATTGGTTTTTATTACTTGGCCATTAGAAAATAAATATATTTTGTAAAAGTGTGATAATTCTCACGGCCCGGAAAAATGGTCAAGGCAGGCCACGGGTTGGCCATCCCTGGTTTACACTAAACCAAAGAAAGTTAAGGTGACAAACTTGATATTTAGAAAGCATTCGACAGAATTTGGATTGATGATTACTATATAAACTTATTATTCTCAACTTTCCTCCTCACTTGATTTAACTTATTCGCTCGTATCTTACTCATAGAACTTTTATAGTTAAAGTAAACAAAACTCTCTCATTTATTAAAAATATTATGGCTGGTACTCTACAAGGTAGTAAACTTTCACCTCTTCTTTTCTCTATTTTTATTGCTGATATCCCAACTAATTCTAAACTCTTAATTGCTATCTACACGGAAGATATTGCAATCCCTTGCAAAAATAAAAACATTAAATTCACCCTTACTAATCACCTTAAAGTTCTTAATAACTGTTTCAATAAATGGAAAATTTCTTTAAATGTAGATAAGACTGAAGCTGTTCTCTTCTATAAGGGAAATAAAAGTAAGAAACTGTGATTATGATCAACAATAATATCATTTGTTAGAATAGTCAAGCTAAATATTTAGGAGTTATTCTGGATTAGCATTTAACTTGGTAACAACATTCTCTGTACACCAAAACTAAATTTCGTATTGCGTTCTGAAAACTCTACTCACTTATAATAAATAGAAATTCTATCATGACCAGGGATAACAAAATTCTTCTTTACACTGCTATGCTTCGCCGAATTCTCACATATGCTTGCTCGGTCTGGTCCTATGCTCGGTCTGATCCTATGCTCGGTCTGATCCTATGCTCGGTCTGATCCTATGCTCGGTCTGGTCCTATGCTCGGTCTGGTCCTATGCTCGGTCTGGTCCAACCCGTGGTCTGCCTTGAACATTTTTCTCGTGAGATTTATGACACTTTTACAAAATATATTTTATAATGGCCAAAGTAGTGAAAACCAATGTATTAAAAAATACATTATGTGTGCATCCATATATTCAAAAATGAACCGTCGAAATTATGAGACAAAAGTAACTTTGATTTTAAAATAATATTCTAGCGAATATAGGACAGATATTGCTTGTTTTATTTATGAGTTAACAGTTATGAATTCGCAGAATAATTAAATTATATTCTGCCAATTCATGATGAGTGGAGAAACAAATTTCGCACTGGTAAAATAAATATTTTTTAAAGATTTCATTTTTTTTTTATTTCACTTATATTTATATATTTTTTATATTTCATTTTTAGTGTTATATATTTCTTTACAATGTGCGTTTTGTATCATTATTATTCTATTATCTATGTTTATAAATAAGAATAATAGTAAATACAAAAATAATAACTCATTCTGTTTCAATGTGTCACTCCCAAAAAATTCCTACAATGGGTCTAAATCTATCACAGGGATATATAATTTCATATGCGGCCCGCGGAGTTATGATGCATTTCCAAAGTGGCCCGCATGATCATTTGGGTTGGTCACCCCAGATCTGAAACGTTCGCGCAAAATTTTATTTTAATTTTCAAATATTTTTTCTTTTCTTTTATTAGTTTATGATTGTAAGTTAATATTGTATTTGCAAATATATTCTGGGCAATTTTCATTGTTTCAACTGTATTTACCCTGTCATATCGGAGATTGGGCCCCCAGGGACTAAATAGCACCAAAAAAATACGTTCAACTGAACAACCGACGTTGACGAAAGATACTAAGCAAGAACCACCGATTGAAATAAATCTACCAAAAGAACTCCGCCATAAGAGACCTGATCTCGATTCGAGAGGTTACGTTAATAAGAGGTTACGTCTCCTAGAAGTACCTCTTCACACAATAATAAATCCAAAGGAAATCAAACAAATGAGCACGATGAAAGTTCTTCCTAAACCAAAAGAGAAATATAAAGTACTGTCAGAACTACGAATGAATATTGCTGAGTGCCGTGAATGATGCTCATATGAATCATTTATAAGAATAATGATTACTGCAATAGACAAAAATTTAGAGATTTGCTGGATATGAGCACAATTAAATACGATTCAGAATGAACATATTTTTTTAATTTAAAAAAATTATCGAATGCTGGGTACTTTTTACTTGTCATTGGCAACTAGAACTGTAGATGTGTAGCAAATTCAATGTTACTAAAGTGAGCCTCAGAGGTTCGAACCTTACTGAAATGTATATAAATAGCTATAATTTCAATGAAATAGAAATTCTCCAACCAAAGTCCATCGACAAAATACTGATGATCGCGGCAATAGATATAAATTTGAAGAACTGCTGGATTTATGATCACGAAATGCGATTAAAAATGAATATATTTATTACATTTAAAATACTTCTTTCGAATACTGCTCACTTTTTTACCTGCCATTGACAACTAGAATTGTAGATGTGTAGCAAATTCAATGTTACTAAAGTGAGCCTCAGAGGTTCGAACCTTACTGAAATATATATAAATAGCTATAATTTGAATGAAATAAAAATTCTCCAATAAAAGTCCATCGACAAAATACTGATGATCGCGGCAATAGATATAAATTTGAAGAACTGCTGGATTTATGATCATGAAATGCGATTAAAAATGAATATATTTATTACATTTAAAATACTTCTTTCGAATACTGCTCACTTTTTACCTGCCATTGACAACTAGAATTGTAGATGTGTAGCAAATTCAATGTTACTAAAGTGAGCCTCAGAGGTTCGAACCTTACTGAAATGTATATAAATAGCTATAATTTGAATGAAATAGAAATTCTCCAACCAAAGTCCATCGACAAAATACTGATGATCGCGGCAATAGACATAAATTTGAAGAACTGCTGGATTTATGATCATGAAATGCGATTAAAAATGAATATATTTATTACATTTAAAATACTTCTTTCGAATACTGCTCACTTTTTACCTGCCATTGACAAGTAGAATTGTAGATGTGTAGCAAATTCAATGTTACTAAAGTGAGCCTCAGAGGTTCGAACCTTACTGAAATGTATATAAATAGCTATAATTTGAATAAAATAGAAATTCTCCAACCAAAGTCCATCGACAAAATACTGATGATCGCGGCAATAGATATAAATTTGAAGAACTGCTGGATTTATGATCATGAAATGCGATTAAAAATGAATATATTTATTACATTTAAAATACTTCTTTCGAATACTGCTCACTTTTTACCTGCCATTGACAACTAGAAATGTAGATGTGTAGCAAATTCAATGTTACTAAAGTGAGCCTCAGAGGTTCGAACCTTACTGAAATGTATACAAATAGCTATAATTTGAATGAAATAGAAATTCTCCAACCTAAGTCCACCGACAAAATACTGATGATCGCGGCAATAGATATAAATTTGAAGAACTGCTGGATTTATGATCATGAAATGCGATTAAAAATGAATATATTTATTACATTTAAAATACTTCTTTCGAATACTGCTCACTTTTTACCTGCCATTGACAACTAGAATTGTAGATGTGTAGCAAATTCAATGTTACTAAAGTGAGCCTCAGAGGTTCGAACCTTACTGAAATGTATATAAATAGCTATAATTTCAATGAAATAGAAATGCTCCAACCAAAGTCCATCGACAAAATACTGATGATCGCGGCAATAGATATAAATTTGAAGAACTGCTGGATTTATGATCGTGAAATGCGATTAAAAATGAATATATTTATTACATTTAAAATACTTCCTTCGAATACTGCTCACTTTTTACCTGCCATTGACAACTAGAATTGTAGATGTGTAGCAAATTCAATGTTACTAAAGTGAGCCTCAGAGGTTCGAACCTTACTGAAATGTATATAAATAGCTATAATTTCAATGAAATAGAAATTCTCCAACCAAAGTCCATCGACAAAATACTGATGATCGCGGCAATAGATACAAATTTGAAGAACTGCTGGATTTATGATCATGAAATGCGATTAAAAATGAATATATTTATTACATTTAAAATATTTCTTTCGAATACTGCTCACTTTTTACCTGCCATTGACAAGTAGAATTGTAGATGTGTAGCAAATTCAATGTTACTAAAGTGAGCCTCAGAGGTCCGAACCTTACTGAAATGTATATAAATAGCTATAATTTGAATGAAATAGAAATTCTCCAACCAAAGTCCATCGACAAAATACTGATGATCGCGGCAATAGACATAAATTTGAAGAACTGCTGGATTTATGATCATGAAATGCGATTAAAAATGAATATATTTATTACATTTAAAATACTTCTTTCGAATACTGCTCACTTTTTACCTGCCATTGACAAGTAGAATTGTAGATGTGTAGCAAATTCAATGTTACTAAAGTGAGCCTCAGAGGTTCGAACCTTACTGAAATGTATATAAATAGCTATAATTTGAATAAAATAGAAATTCTCCAACCAAAGTCCATCGACAAAATACTGATGATCGCGGCAATAGATATAAATTTGAAGAACTGCTGGATTTATGATCATGAAATGAGATTAAAAATGAATATATTTATTACATCGGTCGTACCATGCTGAATATACCGGTTCTCGTTAGATCACCGAAGTCAAGTATCATTGGGCGCGGTCAGTACTTGGGTGGGTGACCACCTGGGAACATCGCGGGCCGTTGGCAAATTTGGGACCTGAACGGCTGAGTGTCTAGCGCTCTGGCACTCGGTGCCACAGGTTTCGGGTTCGAATCCCGGCTGTGCCATGGATGTTTGTAGTGGTTCGGAATCCACTTTAAGCTGTAGGTCCCAGTCTCCTATGACTGTAAGATCGTCACAGAGCAAAAGTCAGACTTCTACCTACGGGTGCTCCATCACAACAGAAGCTGCTTCCTTCCCCTTCAATCATGAGACCGTATGGGCTCGTGGGCTTGGCCAGCCAAGTGGGATAAGAAACAACAACAACAACAACACATTTAAAATACTTCTTTCGAATACTGCTCACTTTTTACCTGCCATTGACGACTAGAATTGTAGATGTGTAGCAAATTCAATGTTACTAAAGTGTGCCTCAGAATTCAATGTTGCAAAAGTGTGCCTCAGAATTCAATGTTACTTAGTCTACTACAATGCATCTACATTTTGCAGGTTGTTCGGAGTTTTCGCTCTCTTCCTTTCGTTTGCTGTCTGTTGGCTCATTCGCTAGCGCTCTAGTCTTTGGTATCACAGGCTTTATGTTCGAATCCTGGCGGTGGCATGGATTTTTGTTAGTGGTTCTTAATCCACTTTAAACTGTAGGTCCCGGTCTAATGGTGGTCCCGGTAGGTGGTCTAATTAGCTTAAAGGTTGCAAAAAATGACCGTAAAGACACAAACTAACTCTTTTTTTTTTTTTTTGAGTCAATTTTTAGGTCTACAAATTTATCGTGCCCATCACCGGCATAGACAAGGATCTTTTTGGTCCAGCTTTGATTTTTTTGATTTTGAATCCAGCTACCTTAATTCAGAAAACTAACATGCTATCCATCGGGCTCTTCAAATTTAAAATTAGAATTTTTTAAAGTGCAACTAAATATCATTTCTAAGCCTACGAACTTTTCGGCCCACCTGTTATTTATTGTTGGCATGAAAAAATTTTGTGGCTCTTTAAACTTTGAAATTTTGTAAATTGACATTTTTGGCTCTTCCGACTCAAAAGGTTGCCGACCCCTGGACTAGAGGAAGGTTAAAAAGAGATAGTGACATCGGAGATAGCGTTGTTTGATCTAAATCAGGGGTGGCCACCCCAAATGATCTTGCAAGTTACTTTGGAAAGGCATCATAACTCCTTGGGTCGCATATAAAATTATATATCCCCATATTAGATTTAGACCCACTACAGACATTTTTTGGAGTGAAAAATTTAAACACAATGAGATATTATTTTTGTGTTTACTATTACGCTTACATGCGAACATAGATACTATAATAATAAGGATACTAAACGCACATTGTAAAGAAATACATAACACTAAATATGAAATATAAAAAATATATAAATATAAACGAAATTAAAAAAAAATGAAAACATTAAAAAATATTTATTTTACTAGTTCGATATTTGTTTCTCCACTCTTTCACTTAGCTTTTGCACATCGATGCGCGTGCATCATAAGTTCTCAAAATATAATTATTCTGCGAACTCATAACTGTAAACTCATAAATAAAACGAACAATCTCTGTCATATATTCGCAAGAATATTATTTTAAAATCAAAGTTTATTTAAGTACTTTTCAGGGAAGTAAAATTTCTCATCTTTTTTAATTCTCCATGCATTGTTGATAATCTTACTAACCCCAAAATTCTTACTACAATTTACGCAGACAATACAACAATCACTCTTCAAAAATAAAAATCCAAAAGTTATTGCTACCACTTTTACTAATAATAACTGCCTCGATAGTTGAAAAATTGCATTAAACCTTGTTAAAATTGAGGCAGTCATGTTTTCTAAAACAACATAATTAAAAACCGAATATTAAAGTTAATGACCAAATTTTAACTTGAAAAGATACTACTTCACCACACCACATGACTGTGCCTAGAGCTGAGTTATCCCTATATAGTTTGGGAATGATGTGGGAGAGAATGTCTGATTGGGCTCTGTGACATTCTACGGTCATATGAGACCGGAACCTACGGCTTTAAGTGGATTCCGAACCACTACAAACATCCATGCCATGGCCGGAATTCGAATCGGAAACATGTGGCATCGAGCTCCAGCGCGCTAGACATTCAGCCGACAAGCCCGAAAACTGGTATTTGGTGCAAATTCCACGTGCAAAAGATTTCACGAAGGAAAATTGTATGCAAGATGGCCAGCATTACCGTATTTGTGTTTGTCATACCACGCCACCGAAATGAAAGCTCTAATACGGCGATCACGTATCTCAATAAAGGTCTGAATCGTAATTTATTCGCAATGGGATTAAAGAAGATTGTTTGTCTGGCAGATAGACAAAAACTCGTTGTTCTCCCAGTCACATCCACGAAAGAGACAAATTTGTGAGTGCAGCAATTGTTTGTGGACAATTATTCTTTTGAATGATATCACTGATTTTTATATCATTTCAAGAAGTTCTATTACTGCTAAGTACCATAGAGACGACATTCTTCTTCATCCAATTGTTCATCCTTACGCAGGTACAGTTTCTGATTCCATCTTTCTAATGGAAATTGGTCTCATACCACAAGAACTCGGTTGGTGGAAGATTATCTTCGCGTGCAGACTATTGTACTATATATTGGTTGGCTAGCAGACATATCAGACTGGAACCAGAGTGAACATTTTAAGGTGCTGTAGAGTGACATACTTATGCATTTAACCCGTTTCCTGCAATCTTTATGGTTTTACGATCGGCCTTGCCACAGTAATGAACTTTGCTGCTTTGTTATTACACAGGATCATTTTCAGGACTCGTTCCTGTATAGCTGTAGAAGTGACCACACTCCATATTGAAATGAAACGCACATTGAACTTGGATACTATGTTTCCATTCTTGTATTTTCGTGACAAGAAAGAAGCCTTTTTTTTTTTTTTTTTTTTTTTTTTTTTTTCTAATTTGTGAAGCGTTGTTTGATTTTTTTTTTTTTTTTCCATATTCAGTTATATATTCAATTCCTATAGAATCTAAGAATTCCTCTAATTCCTACAGAATTCCTATAGAATCAATATTCTATCATATGTTCAATTCCAATCAAATTTTTTCGACTTTTGCTTAATTTTTTGAAAGTGTAAATTTAATTATATAACTGTTATCCAAAGTAAATTGTATACATACATTGTATACAAATATTAAATGCTACATTTTTTTATTTTCCAACAAAGAAAAGAAAAGTAATGAATTACTTTCTACATACTTTTTAAACATTATTTTAACAAAATCGGGCGTGGAGTGCCTTGTTGGTTTGCACATTAATTTCATGTTGAACACCGGGAAAGGATGAAAAAGCGGATAAAAACAAAACGAATAAATCCGCAGAAACTCCCCGTGGGGAGGCTGTTTCAAACTATATATCTGGATACTGTCGTATCAATATGAGCAATATCTTTTTGCGGGGCCAACGGCCGTACCATGCTGAATATACAGGTTCTCGTTAGATCACCGAAGTCAAGCATCATTGGGCGCGGTCAGTACTTGGGTGGGTGACCACTTGGGAACACCGCGTGCCGTTGGCAAATTTGGGACCTGAATGGCCGAGTGTCTAGCACTCTGGCGCTCGGTGCCACAGGTTTCGGGTTCGAATCCCGGCGGTGCCATGGATGTTTGTAGTGGTTCGGAATCCACTTTAAGCCGTAGGTCCCGGTCTTCTATGACTGTAAGAGCGTCACGGAGCAAAAGTCAGGCTTCTACCTACGGGTGCTCCATCGCAACAGAAGCTGCTTCCTTCCCCTTCAATCATGAGTCCACACGGGTTCGTGGGCTTGGCCAGCCAAGTGGGATAAGAAACAACAACAACAACAACAAACATATCTTTTTGCAAATATTTTTTTTATTAAGGTAAAATTTTATATACTACCAAAAAGTAAGATCAATTTTCAATTTAAATTTCCGGGCTTATGGAATTTCAATTTTTGTTTTCTTTTTTAGGCTGCTGGCACTGTCCTTGACATCTGTGTGAAATTTCACGTCAAAAAATTCATTAGTGTGAATATAGATCGTGTTTGAGTTACTCTTGGCTTTGCTTTGAAAATGAAGAACCGTCTGGTCGACCATCAATCTCAACCGGCGAAGCTCACGTCCAAAAAATTAAAGATTTGGTGCTTGCAAACCGTCGATTTACAATTAGAGACCTTCCTGATGATGTTGTAATTTCCAAAGGATCGGTCAATTCCATTTTGGGCCTCGAACGCGTCAAATCTCGATGGGTACCGCAAACATTGAATGCGCCCGCTCACACAACATTGATTCTTCGTGACTTGTTCGCCAAAAATGAAACACATATTGTTCCACAACTACCGTATTCACACCGTTCGACTTCTGGCTTTTCCCTAAACACACTCCGGGGACACCGTTTTGAGTCGATTGAAGAGATTCAATGTGAATCGGCGCGCGCTTTGAAGGCCATCCCTGCCGATGACTTTGTAGCATGCGTTCAGGATTGGAAAAAAGTTGCCATAAGTGCGTTGTGTCCGGAGGGGAATACTTTGAAGGCGATGAAATAAATGTGGAAGAATAAATAAAGAGCTTTTGAAAAAAAAAAATAATTGGTCTTACTTTTTGGGCATAGTAGTACCTGGATACTGTCGTGTCAATATGAGCAATATCTTTTTGTAAATATTTATTTATTTTTTTATTAAAGTAAAATTTTATATAATTATTGTATAATTCATATGTCATGCAGTATTCTATGTGCATCCCTTAGAGGAGGGTGTTTGATGGTCACTAGCTCTTACCGGATGGGAATCCGATGTGTTCAACGGGAGGACCGTTTCCGGTTTGTGCAGTTCATTTGCCACAACTGTGGCTGAAAGGGATATCTCTAGGAAGTGTTTTAATTGACGGGGTCATACGAAACTTCGTGCCAGATGGTCAAGAGCAACACTTTACCAAGACTTTTAAGACTTGTTATCTGTGCTTGGATATTTACGGATGGGGTGTGTTCGCCGAATGGGAATAGACTCTGTAGTGGTGTCGGCAATCGCTCCCCCACCAACTAAAAATGACCTATAAAATGGATTTGAGAGACATCGAATAGAAGATAAGCTATTTTATTCTCTATTGGAAATAAACGTAAAAAACCCATGATTAAGATCAATAATAATATTATCCCTTGGAATAGTCAAATTAAATATTTAGGAGTTATACTGGATCAGCATTTAACTTGGAAACAACATTTTATGCACACCAAATCGAAATTTCAAATTGCCTTCAGAAAGCTCTACCCACTTATAAATAGAAATTCTACCTTGACCAGAGATAACAAAATTCTTCTTTATACTGCTATGCTTCTCCCAATTCTCACGTACGCTTTGTCTATACGTGCGTGTCACGTACGTCTGGACCTATGCAGCTAAATCTAATTTAAAAACGCTTGAAACTTTACAAAATATCACTATCCGCCAAGTTAACTCTGCTAAATGGTTCATGCGCAATTCTGATATCTATCTATAAAGCTATTAACATTCCTTCTTTAAAAGTTCTTAAACACATCTCTGTTAAATTTTTTGGCACGCTTATGAATCATGAAAATACTGCAATCCAAGAGATTGACGCTTATGTTCCCAATTATAATTTAAATTCTAATTTAATATTTTAAAATATTTTTCTTTTCTTTTAATTTTTTTATGATGGTAAGTTTATTTTAATTATATTTGTAAATATATTCTGGGCAATTTTCATTGTTTCAATTCTTTTTACTTTTACTTTCACTCTCTCTCTCTCTCTCTCTCTCTCTATATATATATATATACGGTGTGTGCGTACAATTTTAGGAGAAAATAAGAAAAATAAATAGAATCTTATTCACAAAGATTTATAAATATATTTTTTTTCTAATGCAGCTGGCAAACACAGACAGCTTGGTCTTGGATGCCTTAAGGCAAGTGCTGCACAGACGTTACTCACTTTGCATTACCCAGGGGGCGCGTGTAACTTGAAAATAAGCCACGGACGCAGAGTAACAATGCTCCCGCAACGCTCTACGATCCTATTAGACCGGGACTGCTTTTTAAAGTGGATTCCGAACCACTACACACAACCATGGCACCGCCGGAACTCGAACCCGAAACCTGTGGTACCAGAGCGTTAGTCACTCGGCCATTCAGGCCGTAGATTTATAAATATAGAAATGTATATTCTATAAAATAAACGCATTATAAGAAAGTATATTTATAAAAAAATTGGTAGTTCTAAATTATAGTGAAAGGAATTTGTTCTGAAGGGACTACATTGCCTAAAATATGTCCCTCTTCTAATATCATAACAACAAAATTTTAGAATAATAAAGTGAATTCGACGATCCAGAGATTTTAGAGATTGGTTTTTAAGATATCGTTGAAACTAACAAAATTAGAAACAAAATCTAGTATGTGGTGACAGGTAAAAAAAATCTCTGCAAAACAGTTTCGATAAACATAATGCTAGTTTTAGCTACATAATTTTTTGTTAAAATATTTCTTAAAAAATTACAATTCTATTCTGAATTTAACATGATTTATTATGTACTTCTTCTATAGCTCTATTAAAAACAATTATTTACGACATTTAAAGGAATTGCTAGATTCCAATATCCCACGAGAAATTTATTTAAACTTTTAATTATTTTTTGACGATTTTTCATAAATGTTACAGAATTATTATTTCACGAAACCATTCTCAGGACCATACAAAGTATTCGAACCACATACTTGTTTTTCTAGAACCATCATTGACACTCCCAATTTGTCGATTAACAAGAATGCAGGGACTCCCTCGCTTCTACTCATCCTCTCTCTGCTGCATCCAATCTGCCACAGGCAATATTCATTACGTCCATTCATTTTTTGTCACTGTGCGTACTAAGAGGGTGTGACACTGGAGGGGGGAGGAACAGCACCTTCCCATTAAACATGGGGGTGGAAGCATGTTTTAAAATCCCTTTCCAAGCATAGAGAAGGAATTGGATAACGTGGACGAATAAATAATAAAGAGTTTTTGCATAACGTTTTTTTATCGTCCGATATTTTTCTTTCTAGCGCGCAGGCTCATAAGAAACATTGCGCATGCGTATCTGTAACACTGCACTACTGAGCTATTCCTATGAGCATGCGCGCTAGGAAGAAAAATATCGGACGATAAAAAAACGTTATGCAAAAACTCTCTAATGTCACCAGACTGTTAAGAGCAGGGGTGGCCAACCCAAATGAACTTGCAAGCACTTTGAAAATGCATCCTAACTCCGCGGGCCGCATATAAAGTTATGTACCCCTATATTAGATTTAGACCCACTATAGCCTTTTTTTTTTTTTTTTTTTTTTTTGAGTGAGAAATTGAAACATAATGAGTTATTATTTTTTATTCTTGCATGTTAACATAGATAATATAATAGTAATGATACTAGACGCCCATTGTAAAGAAAGATATGATACAAAAAATGAAATATAAAAGATATATAAATATAAATGAAATCATTAAAAAATATTTATTTTATTAGTGCGGTATTTGATTCTCCACACTTTCACTTAACTTTTACAAATCGATCTCAATTTGGATATTTGAACATCGTAATGGGTGTTGCAGGTTAGCGTCCGTTATGATTGAGCATGTTTTGTGTTGGGTCAATTTCATTTTAGAAAAAACGATTCGCAGGTGTAAGTTGAACCAAAAGCGCTAACAACTTTTTGTGCCAGATTTCTCAAATTGGATCATATGGCTGCACAAATAAAGTATTTTTTAAAACATTGGTTTTCATTACTTTGGTCATTATAAAATAAATATATTTTGTAAAAGTGTGGTAAACCTCACGGTCCGGAAAAATGTTCAAGCCGGGCCACAGGTTGGCCACCCCTGATTTAATAACATAGTTGCCGTTGCCTGACATAACACTGATTGTGGTTATAGATTAAATGATTTTTTGTATGGTTCTAAATAATCTATATTCCAACGGTTCTAAAGGGGGCACACTAGAAGATTTCTAGGTGCACCCTGTGATATTCTAGAGAAATATGTGTTCAGATATCAAAATAAATATAGTTATTTTTTTTTCTAGTCAGTTTTTCTATTTAAAGACAGCTTTCCTTTAAGAATCATTTCATTTTCTTTCAGGCAGATTTCATTTCAAAGCAACTAACCTTTCTAATTACTTTTTTCTTTCTTTTTTATTCACAAAAAAAGTGCCAAACAGCAATAATGCGCCAAAAAATGTTT
The DNA here is from genome assembly GCA_021605075.1 of Caerostris darwini. Taxonomy (NCBI): domain Eukaryota; kingdom Metazoa; phylum Arthropoda; class Arachnida; order Araneae; family Araneidae; genus Caerostris; species Caerostris darwini. The sequence continues at coordinate 247,950 of BPLQ01005413.1, forward strand.
GATTATCTAACATTAACTGAAGATCAAAAGTAAGGAATTTTCTCTTGAAACCTCTTTTTAGCTTCCTATAAAAGGATGAGTGTGAATATTTAACTTTATTATTAAGTAATTCTTTCATCAGAAGGTTTTTCCACGCGCTCTCCAAACATTAAGATTTTCTTGTATTAACAATGTTAATGACTAATAATATACTACATACATTTTAAATGGAGAGCATGCAGAAAATTCTTGTTGATAGTTTCTTCATTTAAGGGGATATTCAATAATTTCTTAGGATTTAAGAGGATATACACAAATTCCTACAGACGAGATCGACCAAAATTATTTATACAATAAAAGATTCTCCCTGTAGCCTGAATATTGAAGGCTGTTTATACGTATTTCTTTTATCGTAGAAGAAATGAAAATGTTAAAAGAAATTATTTTTAAATAGTAGAAACAAAAAAAAAACTAAAATAATTCGTTAATAATAATACGTTTAATAATAATTATAAATAATAATACGTTTAATAATAATTATAAATAATAATACGTTTTAAAACTAAAATAATTCATAGTCATATCAATTCAGGTTGATTTGAAATACTTACAATCATTAGGAGACAAGGTTATAATAAATTGTTATCGTAATGAATCGATTTATTTTTAAAGTATAATAGTAAAACTTTGCATCAGGGCCTTTGAGAGGAAAATTTTGAGAAAAATGTTTGGACAAAGAGTTGACAATAATATATGGATTAGAAGACCAAAACAAAGAAATTGAACACTTAATGGACATAATACAGAATTGAACGCTTAATAGAGACATTGAATACAGAATTGAACATTTAAAAATAGAGACATTGCAAGGTACATCAAATCACAAAGAATCCGCTGGCTCGGACATGTTCATGGCAGAGATGAGGGAAACATCATTAAAATGATTGTATTATGCAAATTGTTCAACAATAGGAAGACCAAGGGAAAGATGGATGGATAGTGTCGAAGAGGATCTTAGACAACCGAAAGTTATTTATCGGCAGAGATTGACTCTGGAACGAGACAGATGGAGAGCTGTTGTGTTGGAGGCTCAAGCCAATACAGGATTGTAATACCAGTAAAGCAGAAGAATGGTAAAAATTATGTCATATTTTAAATTTTAAGCAACGACCCATTTTTAAAAAATACATGAAAAATTGTATTTAAGGAAATATATATATATATCGAGGATTTGTTCAGGACGAATGTGTAAATTAAAATATTTATAGTTGAATTATGTCTTAAAACATTAATGCCGAAACTGTAAATTTTTTTTTTACTCAAAAAGTTTGATATGATTGAAAAGAAAAAACATTGCTTTTCTATTATAACAACACAAGGCCTTAACATTTTTAAAGTGAAATCATTTTCTGTATTAGAATAATAATGATAAAATTTCCCAAAGTTGGCATTTTTTCTTATAAACATTTTGTAAAATTCATAAAATTACAGAATTTATAAAAAAAAAATGTAAAACAGCTATATATATTAAAAATTAAAACCAAAGATTTTTGTTCAACACCTAAAACGCATAAGTAAAAAAGGCAGTATTTAAATAAGCCTTTATTTCTCAGTAACATTTTCAGTGAAAATTTTTTGTGTACATGTTTAAAGAAAAGTTGTTTTTAAAGAAAGAAGAAGAATCTTGAAAAATCATGAATGCTATATATTGTATTGAATGCTATATATTAACTGATAATCAGAATTATACACATGAGTACGTAGTAATCAGAAAAAAATTCATAGAATTTTCAATTCAATAAACATAGTTACAATAGTGCACGGTTTGTAAAAAAAAAGTTAAGAGTGGATTTATTCCATTCAAATGAATATGACTTTTCTGGTAATTAAAAATTTCGCAATATTTTCTTTAGTGTTGTCTTTATTATATTTCAAAAAATTATTATACTTGCACTTTAAATATTTACAAAATAGTAGCAAATATTAGAAAGAAAGTTTGAAATTAATATCCTTTTTAAAAGGAAATGCGACAAAAATGCGATTTAAAAAAAAAAACTTGGGTATAATTAAGTTTCTAATGAATTGATAAAAATAAAAGCTAGTAACACACTAGGAAACAAAAACAACAATGATTTAGATGGAATTAAATTACAGAATGATTTAACAAATTACACTAAAAAAATAAATTTCCTACGCTGAAATAATTATCTGTATAATAAAATATATTTGTAAAAAAGAAAAATAAATTTTGTAATTGTCGTGCCAACATATATTTATAAATATTTTTTGTATTAAGTTAAAATTGTTTGTAATTATTATATAATTCATGTGTTGTGGTGCTATACTTTAATTCGCATGACTCAAAATGACCAAAATAGCTAAATAGCAAATCAGAGGTATCTGTTTGGCTTCTTAAATTTTCATTTATTGCTACGATGTTCAAAATTAACACAAATACTAGCTATCGTAATTTTTTTTTTCCTAAATGATATCGAAAATTCTTAAGAAGTTAGTGTTTTCATTTCTAATGTATTTATTTTAAATTCTTAATTTAATTTTTTTTTATTATTCATTAATTTACTGACCGTCCGCGGGAAACGTGTTACGGACTCATTGTACCTGAGTAACTTAACTTACTTCTCTCTTTTTATTATTTAACTTAATAGCGTAAATTTATTTTTTAATACGCTTTTATTATTTCACCTGTATGTTTGTTTGTTTGTAACTGACTCTTTGGGCTCGATTTTGCCCTTCTTTAAGCGATCAGATTTAATTTAAACGTTGTAGACTTATCAAGGACCGACAACAATAAAATATTTTGATAAGTTTATTATCTCATCACGATTAGGATCACCAGGATTAGTGATTTTATTTTAAATTATGAAGAGCAATTTAACCCATGTAGAATAAACGTACCTAAGACATTCAAACCTACGTGGGACGGTGGCACAACGGATAACGCGCCTGACTATGGATCAGGAGATTCCTTGTTCGAATCCGGCCTGGCTCGACATATTGGCATTTAGCCTTTGTTTTACTCACAATTAATTTATTGTAAGAACAATAGTTCCAGTCCTCCGTACTGGGACCTCATTTACATATTATAGTTTAAAAACACTAAAAAACACGTTTTTTGAGTTAATCAAACTAAAAAGTAAAAAATAAATAAATTATAGTTTAAAAAAACTAAAAAACGAGAAAATGAATGCACTGTTCTAAAAGCGTGGGGTGCTTTGTATGACATTTTAAAACTAACTCTGCATTTCGGAATGGAACTAGTGAAAAAGTATAACGATTGATATCGAGCACCCCACGCTTTTAGAACAGTGACATTCATTTTCTCGTCAGTCATTTTATTCTTATGTTAACAATTACTTTTTACTTTTTAGTTTGATTAACTCTAAAAGTGTGTTTTTTAGTTTTTTTAAACTATTAATTTTTATTATTTAACTTAATAGCGTAAATTTTCTTTTTTTTTTTTAAATCTAAATTCCCGATGTAATTTCAATAATGTAAATTTAACTATATTAATGATTATGTGGAGGTTTTCCGGGTATAATTACCCCCTAGGTACTCCGAAATAGGTGCGTTCGTTTCCGTGGTATATTTTATGTGTGACTGTTGGAAAGGTGTGTTTGATAGTCATTAGCACTAACGGGATGCGAATCCGTTCTGTTCAAAGGGATGGCCAGTTTTCGGAGGAAACAGATGTCTTTTGCCGCAACTGCGACTGTAAGTGATATCCCTGTACGGTGTTTTAATTGGCAGGGCCATGCGAAATTTTAAAGAACCAGATGGTCAAGAATTATCGCCCAATTCTCACATATGCTTGCCCGGTCTGGTCCTGTGCAGCTAAATCTAATTTAAAAACACTTGAAACGTTACAAAATATCACTATCCGCCAAATGACCTCTGCTAAATGGTTCATGCGCAATTCTGATATCTATAAAGCTGTTAACATTCCTTCCTTAAAAGATGTTCTTAAATACATCTCTGTTAAATTTTTTGACACGCTTGTTAATCATGAAAATACTGCAATCCAGGAGATTGACTCTTACGCTCCCAATAGTGATTTAAAACATCCGCGCAAAATTTTAGTTTAATTTCTATTTTTATTTTTATTTGTTTATGATTGACAATTAAATTTTTATTATTATTTTTATAAATATATTCTGGGCAATTTTCATTGTTTCAACTGTATTTACCCTGTCATATCGGAGATGGAGCTCCCAGGGGCTAAATAGCTCCAAAAGAATACCTCAACCAATTATCTGTGCTCGCTTAATTTACTGATGGCGTGTCTCTTCCGAGTTGGCCAGAAACATATTCATTTGACGGCGGATATGTTGATAACACGTGTTTTGGGAAAAATTTACAAAAAAGACTTGTTGCCTCTTCGTCCTGATTAAGTGCCGGTAATCGTCCCCACCAATGAAAAGACCTATAGACCCAGGGGCAGATTTTCTGAGTAAAATCCGCCTCGTAGACACGACGGAGGACAAGAAGCAGTAATGGAAAGGAAAAGGAGTGTGCTGTTGCCCCCCAACCCCCGCAATGGAATGCTGGAGGGCCCAGAAGAGGAAAGATGACCACTCGCGGACCCCTGCGTCGTCCATTACTCGAACCCTGCGTGGGCTCCGAGAGTCAATGACCAGGACAAGGGTATCGGGCGTACCGATTACGGAGTTCCAATGTGGTACAGTAGAACCTCTTTAAGTCGTACCTCCATAAGTCGAAAAACTTTTTTTGTTCACTTCCCCTTCAAGCCCCAAAAACTCCATTACTCGAAATTTCAATCCTCTATAAGTCGAAATATTTAGTCAATCCCCACAAGCCATTTAGATATATATTTTTCCTCCGTAACTCGAAAAAAAATTTGGACCTCTGTATCTCGAACCTTAGCAATGTTTGATTTTACAACTTATTTGAAACTAATTACCTCTATAGCTCGAAGAAAAATAAGTTACCGGCTATAAAGAATTTTGCCGACAATGCACGTCGTTGTTTCTTAGAAAACAATGTATGAGTATATAGTAAATAGAATAACCAATTCTATGAAATAGCAACTCGGAAGAAAAAGAATTTTCTGCTCTTTATAGTTTAGATAATGCTATAGATAGAGAACGATCGAATTGTCTAAAGCAAAAACAAACTTTTTTAATACATAATATTTTTAATTTTAAGGTTGTTTGGGAATTATTTTGATTTTTTTTGTTGTAGTACATAATATCACTTTTAAGTTGCAAATAAACATGTTTATTACCTCTGTAACTTGAATTTTTATTTATTTTACCTCACTAACTAAGAATCTAAACCTCTGCAAGTCGAATATTTCCTTACAAAATCCGCTAAGTCGAAACCTCTATAACTCGAATTATTTGGCGTCTCCCTTGAAGTTCGACTTACAGAGGTTCTACTGCATTAAGTACCACTAAACCTCCACATCTTAAATTGATAATAAAATTTGCATAAAATGTAATTGCTTAGATTAAAAAAAAAGATAAATAAAAATTGAATAACAGAAAAAATATTAGAAAAACGTCTCCTACTATGAGACAATTAAATTAAGGAGATTGGAAAAAAGCAAAAGCTGTCGAGGTGTCCGTTACACGATGTCCAAAAAAGATAAATTAAAATGAAAGAAAACTTTGATAGACAGATACCCTGTCAGATATAAGTGCACATCGTAGCATTCGATTTAAAAGTTAAAGTCAAAGAAAGCAGCTCGGATCAGCATGAATTGATTTGAGGGAGTTCGGGGATCGATCCTAAGATCGTTGGATGGTGGTAAATTTCTCGCACCTTCTTGAGTGCTGGAAACGATTCCCATGCAGTATCATAAACGGCACGAGGCCTTTTAGTTGAACTCGCTACACCAGGATGGTAGACAGGTATTGGTTTAATCCAGAGGTGGGCAAACGTTTTCGGTCGCGGGCCAAAAATCGGAAAAAAAAAAAAAAAAAAATTTGGCGGGCCAAGATAAATTTTTCTAAAATTTTAAAAACAATATACAAGTATTACAATTCAAATATGCTAATGAGATGAATGAAATTGCGATTTCATTTTTAAAAGTTCCTTATATTGAGGTTCGAAGTGAGATGTACTGATTCTAAGGAAAGAGGCTAAAAGCTCTATTTCTGAATTCTTATTCTATGTCAGTCTATTTCTGAAACATTTCTTTCTAAGGTTCATAGTTGAAAACACTTATTTACATATATATGATGAAACAAACATAGCACTGATTTTCTGGGCGTGAGATATTAAATTTGAGAAACTTACTTTCGATAATGATTTGTAAAACTCTAACTTGTTGGCGCCAACCTAGAGCTATAAGTAACAAAGAACTTCCGCTTTTAACACTTTACCGATTGAAAGCTGTCTGTGCTTGCTATTTCCATCGATTTATGTTTTGTAGAACAAAAATAGAGAAAGTAAAAATATCATCAGTCCTTTGAAAAAAATGGAAAAAAAAAATAATATTTAATAAAAGTAGAAAAGGAGATGAATATATATTTCTTTTAATTTGCCTCGCACCGGAAAATTAAAATTCTATCCGCGGGCCGGATAGAACTTTCCGGCGGGCTGGAGTTTGCCCATTCCTGGTCTAATCGCTTCGTTGCAGATCTGAGGGCACTTAGAATGAAAAGATTTCGAAATTTTGAAGATGTTATCAATAATAGGATCGATATCAAGATCTCTGTGAATTTGTTTTCTGCGAACAAAACACGGTGCATTAATAATCTCTTTCTTTTGAAAGACTTTGCCATTTCTTTTAATTTCTGGTCGGGGTGGAAGCCCAAATGGGAAAAAGAAATAAAAGAATCATCGAAAGATCGATTTGTAAAGTAAAATCTTGTCTCTGATCGCTAGCCTGCTCTTTCGAGCTAGTAGGCTTTTTAGCTTTTTGCTCGCAGTAATTGCTTCCGCAACTACTTTAGAGATGTGTGGCGTTGAAATTCAATTTTGAGTCGAAGAATCAACACCAGGTAATTATATTCAGTAACCCAGGGGACGGGCTGGCCAAAAAGGAAGACATTAAAAAGGGAACCGACGTTTCGCTTCCGGGTAAATAGGAGTCACGCGCTTTTGATAGGATTTACTTTGATCTTCCAGGTGGTTAACCAACTTTCCAGCGATGGAATATAACTATTAAGTTGAGAATGTATAAAAAAAGAACTTCCAATTCTTCGTCCAGATTATGTGTTTGCATTCACCCCCATCAATGAAAAGATCTATAGACCCAGGGGCAGATTTTATGAATAAAATCCGCCTCGTAGACACAGGATAAGAAGCAGTGATGGAAAGGGGGTGTGCTCCTCCCCCCACCCCCGCAATGGATTGCTGGAGGGCCCAGAAAAGTCAATGACCAAGACAAGAGCTTTCCTGCCTTCATCGGTGATGCCGACCTCAGTGAGGAGTAGGGATTGCAATACCGGTGTACTGGGATGCCGAATACCGGTATTTTGGGCCATTTGTACAATTTTGTAATACCGTTATTCACAAGTTTAAATACCGTTTTTTCGGTATTTACTAGAAATTCAGAATTCTTATCTGTGAAATTCTTATTCTTATCTGAATGAATATCTATTATGGTGACACTAATGTCGACAGTAAAAAGGAATTGTCTCTTGAACAAGAATTAGAATTAGGATAACTAAAAAAATTTCAACACAACAAAATACAATACAGAAATCAGCTATATCCAAAATAATCCGACGAAAAATAGATTTATTTCAAGATGAGGGATTTAGAGGTAAATACTTGGAAAAAATATATAGCGCATTGCTAACAGTACCGCTAACTAGCGTAGATGCTGAAAGAACGTTTTCGACAGCTGGTAATTTTTGCACAAAATTACGTTCCAGACTTAATGATAGTACAATTGATGCATTATGTTTTTTAAGATCACATTTCAAAAATTTGTAATAGTACCACAAATTGTTAGTGATATTTACACTTTTTTGTGATTTAAATAAATAAGATGTTATTTTTTTTTTTTGTGATTCTTTATATACTGTTATAATTTATAAGTTACAAATTTTTTGTGATATTTACATTCTCTAATAAAACTGGCAAATAATAAAAAAAAAAACCACATGTGGTTTCTTTCTTTTTCTAAAATTTTTACTACCGGTATTAAAACTGGTAACCCGGTATTAAGATCTAAAAAATACCGAATACCGGTATTGAACTTTTGGTCCGGTATTGCAATCTCTAGTGAGGAACCTCATTTGCGGTTGGCCGCTGCTGCCACGTCTTTGGACAGTGATGATGGACTCACTCCATTCGTCATGATGCCTATGTTTCCCATGTTGCCTTACTTAGTTTAACCTTAATTCCATTGTTGTTGTTTTTTTAACTTAAAATTTTTAATTTTAACTTTAATCTTTTATTTTTTTGGGCATCGACAATTGTTTTTTGAATTGTTAAAATTTTTAATTTTAACTTTAATCTTTTATTTTTTTGGGCATCGACATCGAATTTTTGGGATTCTTAATTGTACCGATAGCTTTAGCTTTTTCGGTCTCTTGCTTTAATTGTTCTCAAGCAAGAGATGTTTTTCTTAAATTCTTTATTTTTCTTTTTTATTACTACTCTTCAATTTAAGCAACTTCATTTTGTGCAAATTTTTTTAACTACTTTAAGATGTCGAGGTTCTTAAAATCACATAGGAACTCAGTAACAGGTATGCCCGTTGCCCTTGTTGCCTGTTGAAATCGTCATCAATACATGTGAGTGGGTTTTTTTTAATTTTAAAGTGGTTTTTTAATTTGGATTTAAAATCAGTTTTGGCAAATGCAGTTTGGGCTATGCGTTATTCTAACACGTTGCTCACCGTTCAGCATAACCCTTTCACTGTTTTGTTTACTTTTTCCAATAGTTGCATGGCATCGACAACTGGTCCCTAATCGTACCGAATTTAAACTTAACTTAAATTCTTTTATTTTTAATTTTTATTTTGTATTTTACTTTTATTTATTTTTAGTATTTTTTTAACTTTTTTGAGTACCATTTATCTAATTTTGAAGCATTATTTTGTACTTTTTATTTACTAACTAAAAAGCGGCCAACTGTAATCGTAATTATATCTATGAATTAAGATGAGGAGGTTAAGGGGTTATATCCCCATTGGTACTCAGTAATCGGTATGCCAGTTGCCAACACGTTGAGACTCGTCCCAACACGTTGTTTTTTTATTAATTGTTATTGCGATATATATATATATATATATATACATACACAAATGATTTCTAATTAGCAGTACTGAAATATAATATATATATATATATACATTATATTTCAGTACTGCTTATTAGAAATCACTTGTGTTAAAATAATATTAAATGTATGACGTGTTTTAACTATTTAAATTGTATATATTAATAAATATATAATTTATTTTTTTAAGTCAGGAAATTAGCTTTTGATTTATTTCATGTGTATGTGTTTACTTCTCCAATATGTACAAATCTCTGAAGGCATTCGAACCTGTATGTTTATATGAGATATGGGTTATTGCAGATTTTCTTAAGTATATTATTAAATGGGTTATTGTGGAATTTTTAGCGATTAATGTGTGTTAGGGAGTCGGTTTAGTGTGTTCTTTTTAGTTTAGAGCTATTGTAATTAAGAGAATTTGAAGAATAAGGGCCCTAACTACTCCACATAACATAATGGAGAAAAATTATTAATTAAAAAATAAATAAATTCCTTTACCAAAATTTTGTAAAATAAAAAAATCGGAATTAAAATTAAAAAGAAAAAAATATTTGTACAATAAAATACATTTGTAAAAAATAATAACAATAATTAAAAATAAATAAAAACCTTTACTAAAATAAATTTTGTAAAATAAAATCGAGATAAAAAAAAAATGGAATTAAAAATGTATAAAAACAAAATAAATAAATAAATAAAAATAACTAAAAAAAAATTTTTAAAGGGAAATAAAATAAATTTGCAAAATACAAATTCTTTTATCAAAATAAATTTTGTAAAATAAAATAAATTTATAAGAGTAAAAATAATTTTAATAAATAAATACTTAATTTTGCCAAAAATTATTTTTTTTTAAATAAATAGAAAGGAAGTTCTAAAATATATATTTTAAAAAAGAAAATAAATAAACAAATTTCTTTATGAAAAAATGTTTAAAAATGGATAAAATCAAATTAATAAAAATAAATTCCTTGACCAATTAATTTTGGAAGAGAAAGATTACAATGAAAGCTGTTAGTAAGTTTAAAGTTTAAGCTCAATATCGGTAGCAGAGTTTTTCCGAAACGCATAGAGGTGGACGGGGCCAAGATTGGTGCCAAGCTGATTTAAAAGTTTTTCCTGTAATATACAAGTTATGTTTCTACGCTTACAATCCCAGTGCGTTGTATGTTGAAATCACCATAAAATACTAGAAGTATTGAGAGAAAGGAGAACATTCATATCTTGTTCAAAAACATTAGCATAATTTTTATTGGGACATAGAGCCAATTGTAAGAGAAGAAAACAAGCCAAAGTAAGAGATGGGAATAAGTCAAAGTTAGAGGTGGGAATAAGCCAAAGTAAGAGATGGGAATAAGCCAAAGTAAGAGGTGGGAATAAGCCAAAGTAAGAGATGGAATAAGCCAAAGTAAGAGATGGGAATAAGCCAAAGTAAGAGATGGGAATAAGCCAAAGTAAGAGATGGGAATAAGTCAAAGTAAGAGATGGGAATAAGCCAAAGTAAGAGATGGGAATAAGTCAAAGTTAGAGGTGGGAATAAGTCAAAGTTAGAGGTGGAATAAGCCAAAGTAAGAGATGGGAATAAGTCAAAGTAAGAGATGGGAATAAGCCAAAGTAAGAGATGGGAATAAGTCAAAGTTAGAGGTGGGAATAAGCCAAAGTAAGAGATGGGAATAAGCCAAAGTAAGAGATGGGAATAAGCCAAAGTAAGTGATGGGAATAAGTCAAAGTAAGAGGTGGGAATAAGCCAAAGTAAGTGATGGGAATAAGATAAAGTAAGTGATGGGAATAAGTCAAAGTAAGAGGTGGGAATAAGCCAAAGTAAGTGATGGGAATAAGCCAAAGTAAGTGATGGGAATAAGTCAAAGTAAGAGGTGGGAATAAGCCAAAGTAAGAGGTGGAAATAAGCCAAAAGTTAGAGAAATTAAGCCAGCATAGAAATTTAGTTATGGGGTAGCAATAAAATAGCATGAGATGGAATCTTGAATTAAAATAGTAGTGCCAGTAAGAGGACAAGGTTTTTGAGGGCCATCATTGCATGATTAGCGTAATTTGGAATAAATAAATTTCAGGTGCGTTTCCTGAAGCAGCATAATTAGGATTCGATTACGTAGTTAGTGTTTCTTATCCCACTTGGTCAACAACAACATCTGGACCAAGTCCAAGAACCCATGTGGTCACATGGAGGGAGGGAAAGACGCAGCTTCTGTTGTGATGGAGCACCCGCAGGTGTAAGTCTGACTTGACTTCCGCATCTCTAAAGAAGGAGGGCAGTGCCTACCCAGTGCGTTAACTACCTCGCATTTGCGTATCATATGGGAGAAACTCCGGAAAAACTCCCACCAGATAGTCCGATTAACCAGACAAGATGTTGAACATCCCAAAAGCCATCGAGTCTCAGCGCTTTTTTTGAAACTGTGTCTACAACAAAGCCGCCAGAGGATTGAACCTTAATCCTAATGCTCATCAGTGGCGCACGTTGCCACTGAGTCACGAGTAGGGCAGGTAGTTGGTAAATTCAGTGAATTTTTATATGATACTACATGCATTCCAATAACAGATGCGTAGACCACTAATCAGAGCAGCCATCATTCAACTGAAGGATTGGTCAGAGAATTGACAAATGTCTGCAACTTATCCATAGGGTTTTACTCTGTCTTAATTTTTTTTCCGAGAGGGAAAGAATACGATTATTGGTGTTAGTAAATATGGAAATGAATTCCTTCATTATACAGACAATCACTTTATTAATATTGTTGTTGGATGATTGCAGCTGATTCTTATTGAAAAGTACGGGCGAAGGGGGTATCTGATGGACCTTCAAGACTTGAGCAAAGCTGAAAATGGGATTTGTACACCGGGAATATTACTACTACACCACACCACATTACTGTGTCTAGAGCTGAGTTTTCCCTATACATATTGGGACTGATGTGGGTGAGAAGTCTGACTGGGCTCTGTAACACTCTACGGCCATATTAGTCCGGGACCTTCAATAAAGTCTTAAGTGGATTCCGAACCAGTACAACATCAATAGCACCTCCGGTATACGAACCCGAAACCTGTCGCATCGAGGACCAGAGCGCTAGACACTCTCATTCAGGCCCCATTTACCCGTAATAATAAATTTATTGATGATATTGCTAATTATATGGTTAATTTGTGATGCAGTGTTAGGGCGTCTTTTAGGGAATTTCAGGCAGCCACGCTAAGCACCGAGGTGGCCGATTCCACCTCAATTAATGCAAGTGGATTCAGCAATTACTTGAGGGTGTTTATCTCATTCCCAAAGGTAATACTCACTACCACATTTGAGACATCTCTGATTTGACCCACAGTGCAAAAATAATAAACATATTATAAATGAAGTAATTACATCTATAGCATTGAGTAGTTATGGGCCTTTTGTTCAATCTTTCGATTTTCACTGAAATGTAGAATGTTGCTTCTGAGCGGTATAGTGCTAACTGCCATACGAGTAGAATTTGTTTAGTGCTGTTTTTCTCAAGCCTGATCACTTTAACATCACAAAACCTTTTCAAATGCAAAGCTTGTTTAATTTCTTCCCTTGCAGTTTTTAGGACACCTTTAAGATCCAATTCAATCTTATTATTTTTAAATATTGTTTGATCGTTATATGGTAACCCTCATTATTTGTGAACATTTTTACCACTTCTCCAGATAAGGTGATCTTAACAGATAAACAGTGCTTGGTTTGTGACAAGTTTTGACAATCCTAAGTCTGCGCTTCGTAAGTCTTGCCCAGTTAGCTTCTCACGATCATCATCTCTTTTCTTCTTATCGAATATTTAATTTTTTATAAATTATTTTTCTTATTATTATTTAATTTTTTCTTTTTTTCAATTTTAATTTTTAATTGTAAAGGACTTTAACTAATTCCAATGGGAAATAGACCAAAAGAAATTCAACCTCAATTTGAAAGAAAGTAGTTTAAAGTTGCTGTGCAGGCAACGATTTCAGATATTCAACTGAATATTTACGAATATAATTCGTTTCCAATATTATACCTTGAAACAGTCTGTACGGAAGGTTATTTGGCTTATTCCGTGTTATCGGATTATGTCGCTAGATGTGTCTTTGCCTTGGATCCAATCATCTAACAAACAGAAATAGCATGGTTCATAATATCCCCAGAGTACGTATCCCTCTTTAAAGCTATTCTCGCGATATTATAATTAAAGGATTTACTAACTATTCCTAAGTTTTTACGAATTTCCTAGACAAAAAGTTTTAACACTCTGTCATCGTATAATTATTTAAATATGTTCTTGTTTGATCATCCAGTGCAAGTTTTGCCATTCAACAATTTAATTCTTGTCATCCTTGTTAAATCCTTTCATTTTATATGTTAATACTTCTAAGTTTCTAAGTAAAATTTAGCTATTTAATTAATTTTATAAATTTTCTAGAAAATTCGGTTAACTTTTCTATTACTCTTATTTCAATTAACAACGAGTTAAATAAGTAAATTAATAATTTTACTGATTATATTACTAATGCCTACTAAACTTCTTCTCAAACCTTTCCTACACAAGAGTGGATTCATCTTAATATTAAAAATTTTGTTAAAATCCATAACAGAGTAAAAAAGACCTTGCAATCTACAAAATCCTAACGATAAAACTATTCTTAATCGCATTAACAATAATATCAAAATAGTTTTTAAAAACTATTCTGACAAAGTGTGAGAAGAAAAATTAATGGAACTTCAACCGGAAGATGGTTCTATAAGGGAGTAAGCTCTAAGCAATAAAAAATACTCTTACTAAAGTTACTCACTTGAAAGATACCGTATCTACTGCTAGCTCTGATAAAGATAAAGCTGAAGGCATCGTAAATAAGCTGTAAAATAATTCGAATTAAATAAATCTAAATCACGAAAAACAAAACTTTTGATTTATAAGACTCTAATAAGGCCGATTTTCACATATGCTGGAGAAACGTATTAAACGGCATGGACTTGGATTACATCAGGGCCTTTGAGAGGAAAGTTTTGAGAAAAATCTTTGGACAAAGAGTTGGCAATAATACACGGATTAGAAGACCAAACAAAGCCATTGAACACCAAATTAAAATAGAGACATTGTGAGATGCATCAAATCACAAAGAATCCGCTGGTTCGAATATGTACATCGCAGAGATGAGGGAAACGTTATTAGAGAGTTTTTGCATACCGTATTTTAAAAATACGGTATTTTTTTCTCCCTAGGGCGTATGCTCATAGGAAACATTATTACAGATACGCATGCGCAATTTCCTATGAGCATGCGCGCTAGAGAGAAAAAAATACCGTATTTTTAAAATACAGTATGCAAAAACTCTCTATTAAAAGGATTATACTACGCAAATTATCCAGCTATAGGAAGACTCAGGGAAAGGTGGATTGATAGTTTCGATGAGGATCTTAGACAACTGAAAATTATTAACTGGAAGAGATTGGTTTTGGAGAAAGACAGATGGAGAGCTGTTGTGTTGGAAGCTCAACCCTCTACACGGATGCAGTTAATGCCAGTAAAGAAGAAGAAGAAATAAGAACTTTGAGATAGACAACAATATTAATTACACTATATAGAATTTTCATTTACATTATCAGAATGATGTCATCCTACCATGGTGTCTGAAATTACGAACATAACAAAAAAAAAAAAACTCCTTGTTTAGAGGCTATAATGAATAAGATGATATTTTTCTTCTTCATGAAGTATTATAGCCGTAATTTTTATTTTGAAACCTGCAATAAAAAATAAAAAAATTACGGCGCAAATAGCGTTCCAACCGAAAAAATTATCGCCCTATTTCTCTACTCTCTTCTCTAAGTAAAACTGCAGAATCTATTATTTACAATAAATTAAATTCTTTCGTCTCATTCTAAATCCTGGTCAATTTGGTAACTTGCTGCAGAATATATTACAGAAGGCATTCAAAATAGGCAGTGTACGAATGCGATTTTCCTTGATATTCAGAAACTTTCGATAGTTTGAAAAGATAGTTTGATAGTTTCGAAATTTTGAGAAACATTGATCTAAATGATATTTTTTGAAAGTAATAAAAAAGACATTGATAAAAAATTTTTTTCATAATTCTTTTTGCCTTCTTATTTCAATCCGTAATTAAAATTGCTTGTATAAACTGTTAAAACAATTTTTCTTCCAATTTTGATTTGCAATCTTAATTGATATTTTTCTTTTTCCAAACCAATTTGAATATATTTGCTTTTTTACAAAAAATGGCTAATACTGAGGCATTTTTTTCATATTACAAACAAAATTCATAAAAATGAAGAACAAAAGTTATAAAATAAAGTTTTTAACAAATAAAATAATGTATATTGTTTTCGAGAGTTGTTTCTTTGATCAATTTTTATGTCCTTGACCACTTTTAAATTTCTTATTGGTTTAATTATTTTTTTCTTAATTCTTTCACAAGTTATTCTTATTGGTTTATTTAAATTTCTTTCAAAAGTTATTCTTATAGGCTTATTGAAATTTCTTTCACAAGCTATTCTTATTGGTTTATTGAAATTTCTTTCACAAGCTATTCTTATTGATCTATTTAAATTTCTTTCAAAAGTTATTCTTATTGGTTTATTTAAATTTCTTTCAAAAGTTATTCTTATAGGCTTATTGAAATTTCTTTCACAAGCTATTCTTATTGGTTTATTGAAATTTCTTTCACAAGTTATTCTTATTGATCTATTTAAATTTCTTTCAAAAGTTATTCTTATTGGTTTATTAAAATTTTTTCACAAGTTATTCTTATTGGTTTATTTAAATTTCCTTCAGAAGTTATTCTTATTGATTTATTTAAATTTCTTTCATTAACTTTTTTTTATACAGTAATTATTTTTAATTTCTCTCATGAACTTTTTATGCCTAATATTTACTTAAATTCCTTTCAGATGCTAATAAATATATAATTAAATAATAAGATACCTCTAAAAAATCGTCTGATTAAAGCAAAGACAATTTTTTTTTTTCAAAGGAAAAAAAAAAAAAAAAAAACGTTTGGCATTCTATAGATTTTTAAATTTCTTATCAAATTTCTTTCACAAGCTAATAAATATATAATTAAATAGTAAAATTCCTCTAAAAAATCATCTGAAAATGAGATTTCTCAAGAAAAAAAAAAAAAAATTTTTTCGGCATTCCATAGTTTTTCTTTATTTATTATTAGAGAGTTTTTGCATACCGTACGTTAGTTACCGTAGGACGTCCGTTAGCCTTTTTCTCCCTAGCGCGTATGCAGTTTCTAGGAAACTGAGCATGCGCGCTAGGGAGAAAAAGGCTAACGGACGTCCTACGGTGACTAACGTACGGTATGCAAAAACTCTCTATTATTATTTTTTAAGAACGCTGTTATGCATTTTGTTCTTACATTGAATTCTAAAATTTGTGGGTAACCTAAATATCGTCCCAGCCGACTATTATTATCATTATTATTATTATTATTTTAATTTGAAGTCTGTTATCTGTTTAGCAGAAAGTCCATATGAAAAAGAAATCGACACCTATATTGGAGGTGAGAAGAGAGTTTATTGATAACCGAAGCACTGCTAACAAGAAAATAGTTCCAATGAAAATGAATTGTTTTTGGTTTGAATTTTTTTACTTATATGATTATTTTAAGCAATTTCAAAGAGTTCGTATTTTTTTTCTTCTTTTAATATTTAAAAAAAAAAAAAAATTAGGAATTTATTTATTTTTTTAAAGCATTTATAGATTAGTTTAGACTGCAAACTTGACCAAGAGATTACAGGGATATGCCCCAGGGAAAAATTTTTAAAGAACGGAGAAAGTTGTACTTTCGATACAAATTACCAGAAATTAAAAACCCTGGTAAGATAACTGGTATTTTGCCTGGTATTTTGCTCTACCAAGACAAATATGGTCAATATACTACGCATATCACGTCATCTGATAACTTCCGAATATTTTAATGTGTGGTATGGGTTAATTTCCGAATATTTTAATGGTATATTTTATGAGATACACATAAAATATACCAAAAATATAACACATGAATAATTATAGAAAATTTTACCTTAATCAAAAAATATTTACAAATACATTTTGTCCATATTGACAAAAATAAAACAAAAATAAAATTTCAAAAAAAAATCACAGAATTTTTCTTTTTATTAAATTTCCCAGGGAGGTAATCATAAATACAGCCACATTGAATTTACTTAAGAATATATTTATGTAGATATATGTTCATACATATATACAATGTACATATGTTCAATATACATATATTCAATATACATATGTTCAATATACATATGTTCAATACATATATGTTCTATGAAACTGCAAAAATGTGTTTTATGCAAAAGAGAAAAAGAAATATACCATATTTGACACTCAGTTTTTCCCAAAACGAACAAAAATAAAATTTCAATTGACTCCCCGAAATGCCAAGCAATTGCTGTCTGTGTGTGTGTGTGTGAACATCATAACAGAATGAACCCATTTACTCCAAAAGACTCTAAGAAAAATACATTTAGAAGTTGAAACTGTCAATCGCCATGTGTTAACCGATTTCCACAAAGCGATGAACAACATTGCCTTGTATAAAGAAAAGCAAGCATAAAATAACTACCGAATTTGGTCTCCCACAAACACAACCCATTTGAATAGAACAAGTTATCCCCAAAGGAAACCCACTAAAGAAATATATTTTGAAACCAAAAATAATAAAACTAACAAAATTCGAAGGGAAGGACAATGCGCGAACCTTGGTCAATTCCTCTAACGCCAGAGGCAAACCTACAATGAAACAGTAACAATGTAAATTTAAAGTAAACGACATCTTATTCAGAGCCCTTCCGTGGAGGAGATCGCTATCTATGGGGGTCTTTCCACTTCTGAACTCGCCCAGTTGGACATCGGCAATACCAATGGTCACACCACAGGGGAAAAAAAAATGCAGAAAGATCTCGCGATGCACACATGTCAGCAGTTTTCAATTCCCTTTAAAACAAAAAAATATGTTAAGCAAATGCACTATAAAATAACAAATATATAGAAAGAGATATCTATGAAAATGAACATATATAAAAAAAATTCTAAAATGTCGAAGACATTTATGAAAGTAGTTTGTATATAAAAAAAGTTAGAGAGATCCAACTGACAGAAGATCCAAAAAAAAAAAAAAAAAAAAAAAAGTGCAAACATAATAAAACATTCAAAGAAAAACGAAAATCTAAACCATACAAGGTTAATACGTATAAAAACATGTAACCCCCAAAAAAAAAAAAATAATAATAATACTTTTTTTTTTTTTTCTTGAATATAAAACTGCACGGCTCGTAATATCCATTATTTACAAAAATTTACTCATATATAAAAATGAATCAATTTAAGAAAAAAAAAATTTTTATTTGGAATATATATATATATACAAAAAGCACATGTAGAAATGAAGGTAAATACTTGTAGTCACGAAAATTAAATTAAACTCGTAGAATATATATATTGCAAATTCATACACGTATTAAAACATTTAATTCACAAGCTTGTGCTCATCCAAATAAAAGCCACTGCACCAACTTTTATGTAGTGGTGTTGCACAACTTAAAAATCCTTAAATATACAATAACTCGAACCTACAAAGATCACGTTAGACCGTCTACCCAATGCGCTGTCCAAGAATTCCATAATAACTCATTTAAAAGAACTATACCTAGAAATCCGTAGTAACCATACCACATAATAAATCTACAGGTTCGAAGGCTTCCAGAGATTTATATAGATTGGATAAGGAAACGCATACACAAAAAATAAAGCAAAAACAATTTAAAATATAAATTATAATGCATTTATTATTAATCTTTGCAAATTAATAGTTAAAAATACATCATGCAAATTATATTAGTACAAGTGAATTTCTAACAGCATTTCTCAAATATAACATAGATAATAACAATTAATAATAAATGAGTCCCAATATCTCATAATAATGCAGCTGCATGGCCGCCAGGTCGCCCATTCCATACTAACACCACCATACTGCTGACACCCATTCCATACTGCTGACAAAGTGGGGACTATTCCAAAATTAAAGTTACTCACATGTTGTTGTTCTAAGAGCTGGCTGGCAATACAGAGACAGTTAATCTCAATACGTAAGTAAGGGCTGCACCGCTGTTATTCCTTTAGCACTATCTAGGAGGCATGTGTAGCTTGAAGATACGCTACGGACGCGAGTAACACTACTCCCGAAGCTCTCTGTGATCCTATTAGACCGGGACGTATGGTTTAAAGTGGATTCCGAACCACTACAAACATCCATGGCACCGCCGGGACTCTAGTTCGAAACCTGTGGTACCGAGCTCCAGAGTATTAGCCACTCAGGCCCATCTTTCTAGGGATTGAAGCATTTAAACTCCAACTCAAGATTTAATAGTTTAGCTTTTACTTCAGCATGGAAACAGAAGCGCATCATGACGGATGAAGTCAAATTACTGTTGAATTACTGTCAAAAGACGTAGTAGCGGAGGCAAACCGCAAAATGGACTTTCGCCTTGAGTGTCCGCATCACCGATGCAGTCAGGTAGAAAATCTCTTGATAAGGTCCATGACTCTTAGAGCCCGTGCAGGGAACCACCACTGGGCATCTTTCCTCTTCTAGGCCTTCCAGCAATCCATTACGGGAGGGACCGCCCAATCTCTCCTTATTTGCTACACTAGCTCCGATTTGTGTTTTCCACTCAATTGGTGGTGATCTGAAAAGCAAATTAACCATTTGCTTTTCAGATCACCACCATGGCTCCCACCGTTCAACGTAACCCTTTCACTGTTTTGCTTACTGTTTTGTTTACGTTTTTCAATAGTCTCATGGCATCGGCAACTGGTCCCTAATTGTACCGAATTTAAATTTAACTTTAAATTCTTTTATTTTGTATTTTACTTTTATTTATTTTTAGTATTTTTAAATTTTTTTTTAGTACCACATTAATTGAATTTTTAGAAACCTTATCTTTTATTTATTGTTACTAACCTTAAAGCAGCCTATTATAATTCGAATCATATTTCTGAACTAAGATGAGGACGTTTAAGGGGTATTTCCCCCTGTTGGTACTCCGTAATCGGTACGCCAGTTGGCAGTCTCCTTCCATTCTCTCTTATTGTTTCCTTTTTTCCCCCGATGATCTTTGATGTCTTTAACATTCATTTTTACGTCTTTCCGCACCACATGCTTCTTCACTCATTATTCCCTGGATTTTCTAATGGGTACTAATGGAATCCCTGGATCTTCTAATGGGGTTTCCGCCCGAGGGACTATATGTATTTTCATTTGGTGGGGTGATTGCTGACACTTAATCAACACAAGGTTGCCGTATTCTTTTGGAGCTATTTAGCCCCTGGGGGCTCCACCTCCGATATGACAGGGTAAGTACAGTGCAAACAATGAAATTGTCCAGAATGTATTTACAAATATAATAAAAATTAACTTACAATCATAAACAAATAAAAGAAAAGAAAAAATATTTTTAAAAATTAAATTAGAAATTAAATTAAAATTTTGCGCGGACGTTTTAAGTCATAATTGGGAACGTAAGAATCAATCTCCCGGACTGCAGTCTTTTCATGTTTAATAAGCGTGTCAGAAAATTTAACAGGGATGTGTTTAAGAAAATCTTTTAAGGAAGGAATGTTAATAGCTTTATAGATATCAGAATTGCGCATAAACCATTTAGCAGAGGTAATTTGGCGGATAGCGATATTTTGTAAAGTTTCAAGTGTTTTTAGGTTAGATTTAGCTGCATAGGACCAGACTGGGCAAGTGTCCGTGAGAATTGGGCAAAGCACAGCAGTATTTTGTTATCTCTGGTCATGGTAGAATTCCTATGTAAATGGAATCAGGACAAGAGGTGGCAAATCCTTTTTCTACAGTTCTTCCAAAACACATGTTTTGCAACATATCCGCCGACAAAAGAATCTTTCCATTCGGCAAAGGCACTCCATCCATAAATACTCGAGCACAGATAACTACTAAGTCTTAGCTATTTTGATAATTTGTCGCTCTTGACCATGCGCCAATTAAAACACCGCGCAGGATATTACTTACAGACGGCAAAAGACCTGTTTTCTCCAGAAACTGTGTTGTTGTGTTGTGACTAACCCCAGTGTCCTGCAGTGGGGGACAGAAATCCCATGCGTAGTCTACTAATGTCTGGAGTGAAAGGAGGCAACTTCTGTTGTGATGGAGCACCTGCAGATAGAAGTCTGACTTGGCTCCGTGACAGTCATATTAGATCGGGACCTACGGGGTAAAGTGGATTCCGAACCACTACACACATCCATGTCATGTTTGCAGACCTTTGGCAGTAACCACTTCAAAACAGTAAGGGTCGAGGATGAACCGAGGGGTTGTTGTACCGCGTCTTACGCCCGCCATCCACTACTTCGGAAGTGCCACCACATCATGAGGATTATCGTCTGCCCAGTGCAAGCAGTTATACGTATTAAGGTTACCAGTCAATGAGAAATGAGCCTTGTCAGTCCACAGAATGCGTAAAGGCCATCTGTTATCGTCATTATACGGGATGAAGAATTCATTCGCGAAATCTTACCGTAGTTGGTAATCAGTCGCTTTCAATACCTGGGCATGCTGGAACAGATACGGAAATATATGGAGAACAAATAGTAGAATCTTGAGAACCGTAAAATTCGGCAACTGCAGAACGCTTGAAACATCGTGAGCTCTTCCAAGACGAACTTTGCTTATCGCCCCTTGGATTTCTGCAAGTCTTGACAGGAACGAAAGGTCGTCTATGCCGAGATATCGATCGCACGTGCAACCATTTCTTCAAAATTTCATATCAAATCCCGTACAACTTTTACAATACTGGGGCCTCGGTGTAGTCCATGGTTTTTGTGATAGACATGAAATGCCTCTGTACCATTTTGTCTGTTCAGGTAATACTATACGTCTTTACAATTTCCCTTTGTTGTTTCCCCGT
Source organism: Caerostris darwini (assembly GCA_021605075.1). Classification (NCBI taxonomy): domain Eukaryota; kingdom Metazoa; phylum Arthropoda; class Arachnida; order Araneae; family Araneidae; genus Caerostris; species Caerostris darwini. The sequence goes on from BPLQ01005413.1 coordinate 270,136, forward strand.
ACGCGGCATATTGTTCAGATTGGAAAGCAAGATATTCGCGGCATGCATTTCATAGTGCCTTTCTTTTATCTAGTGCAATTGGTTCCAGTCATAAAGGAGTCTTACAGCGAACCAGGAAAACGTAAACATTGACGAAGCCCACGAATAAAAAGGAATGGAGAATTGAATAGAGACTTTAATGCAATATTATTCAAGAACCTGTTGTTTGGCGTTCTACTGTTATTTCACACTTTTATTTCGTATAGTGCATCATTATGAATGTCGAAAAGTAACTGGTTTACATAGAGAGGCATTTTCATCTTATTTCTGACAAGAATATTTAGTTCTTCAATTCTGGGCAGAATCTTATATCAGATCCAATTTTTGAATATTATTTAAAATACTCAATTACAACAAGACAATCATGAAATAAAAAAAATTAAACTATATTCAGGTTTTTGACACATTAGATAAGCATACATACGAATAAATCCAATCGTACTACTCCATAAAACCGCGTAATAAAGTACGATTTGAAAATAAGCTATTGAACATAGCACATAAAAATGATTAAAGGATTCTTTTATCAGTTTATTATAATATATATTAAAAGGTAAGCATGATTGATATCTAAATCTACTGCAACTTTCATACAAAAAAAAAAAAGACTTCATAATACAAACAATGCCTCAAAACACAATGCCTCTACGATTTCCTATACAGCGATCTAGTGATAAAAGGAGAGAAAAAACATTTTCATTCTTTTTGATAGGTGCAAAGGCCGTTAATCTACTAGGCACAAAAAGAATTTAGTAAACTTATAAATTTGGGTATAAAAGTTTAATTTCCAATGACAAAGCAAATAAAAAAATTAAAAAAAGTGGAGGCAAAAGTCATTGCTTTAAGAATTCTCTCACACTCCAGTAAAGTGCTGTCTCTGAGTCGCCGTCAAGTACCGCACATCGTTGGAGGTCTCTGTGCATTGGGTCTGTTGAACCACATAGGGGGCAGCCAGGGTTCGAAAAGTTTTTAATTCAATGGAGATGTTCTGTTAGGCAGTCATGGCCAGTCAGAATACGGAATTGGGCAATATCATGTCGTCGCGGATTACTGGGTATTATCTTCAGCTCTCCTACGTTTTGACTTGGTATAAAAGTTATTACAAATGTAAAAAAAAAAAAAAAAAAAAAATGTATGCAACACTATAATCAAGCAACAAGTTGACTGGAAATCAGACCAGTTGTTAACCGCAATTCTACATCTGAATCAATATACTAATTGCCTTTAAAAAAAGTTAGAAAGAATTAATGCGCCCGATCATTACAAACAAACTAATCCGAAAATTTGGAAAAAGTCATAAAAGTTAGGAAGCTGGGGAACAAAAAATAAGCATACATAAAGAACATAACACTTCTGAAAAGATAATAAACAACTCATCGTAACAGAGTGAACCCATTTAGTCCAAAAGATGCTAAGAAAAATTATAGTTTAAAATAACTAAAAAATACGCTTTTAGAGTTAACAAACTAAAAAGTAAAAAGTAATTGTTAACATAAGAATAAAATGACTGACGAGAAAATGAATGTCACTGTTCTAAAAGCGTGGGGTGCTTTGTATGACATTTTTAAACTAACTCTGCATTTCTGAATGAAACTAGTGAAAAATTATAACGATTGATATTGAGCACCCACTTTTTAAACTATAATTTATTTTTTACTTTTTAGTTTGATTAACTCTAAAAGCTGGTTTTTTTAAACTATAATATTTAAATGAGGTACCGGTACGGAGGACTGGGACTATAGTTCTTACAATAATTTAATTGTGAGTAAAACAAAGACTAAATGCGTATATGTCGAGTCAGCCAGGATTCGAACAGGGAATCTCCTGATCCGTAGTCAGGCGCGTTATCCGTTGTGCCACTGTCCCACGTAAGTTTGAATGTCTTAAGTATTTTCATTCTACATGGGTTAAAATGCTTTTCATAAGTTAAAATAAAATCATTAATCCTGGCAATTCTAATCATGATCAGTTAATAAACTTATCAAAATATTTTAGTGTCGTCGGTCCTTGATAAGTCTACAACGTTTAAATTAAATCTGATCGCTTAAAGTATGGCAAAATCGAGCTCGAAGAGTCAGTTACAAACAAACAAACATACAGGTGAAACTAATAAAAGCGTATTTAAAAAAATCTTTAGAAGTTGAGACTGTGAATTGCCCTTTGTGAATCGATTTCAACAAAATGCGATAAGCAACCTCACCATCGCCCTGTACAAAGAAAAACAGGCATAAAACAGCTACCGAATTTGATCTACCACAACTAGCAACTGGCGTACCGATTACGGAGTACCAATGGGGATAGACCCCTTAAACACGACCCATTAGAAAGGAACGAGTGAGTCCCAAAGGAAGCCCATTAAAAGAGTGTATTTTGAAACCAAAAAACAATAAAACTAACAAAATGTGAAGGGAAGGACAATGAGCGAACGTTGGTCAGTTCCTCGAACGCCAGAGGTAAACCTGCAATGAAACAGTAACAACGTAAATTTAAGACAAACGACGTCTCATTTAGTGCCCCTTTCGTGGGAGGAGATCGTTATCTATGGGGCTTTCCTCTTCTCAACTTACCCAGTCGAACATCGGCATTACCAATGGTCACATCACAGAACTCCCACCACCCTCCCTTTCCAAAAAAAAATTACAGAAAGATATCGTGTTGCACACATGTCAGCAGTTTCAATTCCCTTTAAAACAAACAAGTAATACAAAAAAAAAAAATTTAAAGTCAATTCCAACTTTTTTTTCACTGTATTGCAGAAAGTCCTTTACAAATAATTTTCATTCATTTTTTTAAGTTTTATCTGGTGCCATCTATTGGTAGATACATGCAACTTAAATCTAAAAAAAACCTAAAATTAATTAATTAAATTTAATTACTAAATTAATATTTGAAAAAACTCTATTAACATCAAGTGTCAACCACTACAAGTTAAAAAAAATGTATTTGAAGTTGAGTGGATGAATAAAAAGTATTTTATGAACGATTGAAAATTTGAACAAAATACATATAGGGAGAGTGTGATCAAATAGAAGGAATTGAAAAATATATTACCGAAATACACTATAAAATAATATGAAATATATAGAAAGAGATGTCTATGAAAATTAACACAGATAAAAAAGTAAGCTAAATTGTCGAACACATTTATAAAATGGAAATACATAAATAAAATTCAATATATATATTTAATTTTATTCGTATATAAAAAATTCGCATTAAAAAAGTTCGTATAATTATTAAAATAAAAGTTATTAAAATAAAAATAAAAAATAAAAAAAAAATACACACATAATAAAACATTCAAAGAAAAAGAAGATCTAATCTATAGAAGGTTAAAAACCTTATATAATAGTATAAAAACCATGTTATAAAAAATAAATAAATTTCAAAAAAATTAAAAAATTTTTTTTTTTCTTTTGAATATAAAATTTCACGGCCCATAATATTCATTATCTAAAAAAATTACAGATATATAAAATTGAACCAATTTACGAAAAAAAAAATTTATCATTTGAAATATATATATATATATATATAAACACAAAAATACATGTGAAAATAAAGGTAAATAATCAGCATTTCATAAAAAGCACGCATGTGTTCCTCTCCACATATAAGCCGAGAAATATAAGCCACTCCACCAATTTTTATGTGGCTTTGTTACACAACTTTAAATTCTTAAATATACAATAATTAACCTAGAAAGATCACACTGGAAGTCCATACAATACACACATTAAGCACCAAAGTTTCCACAATAACCCATTTAAAAGAAATATACCTAGAAATCAGCAATATACCACAAAATAAACCTACAGGTAGGTTCCATTGCTTTCAGAGACTTATACAGATTGGATAAGGAAACACATGTGGTGATTATGGTAGGATAATCTATCTATAAAGCAGTCATAGTGTAATATTTGCTATAAAAATAATTTCATGTATCAGTAATGAAGTTTCATCAGAATAAAAGAGACAACTTTTTTCACAATGAGAATGGTGTACTAGTTGTAGTACTGAAACTGATTATTTAAAAAACATACATATATAAAAAAGAAAAATTCATTGCAGTAACAGAAAAAAATTGTATCACAATGCATAAGTAGATATATTTATTAAATTAACAAAAATAGACAGGACATGTAACTATATTATCCTGAACAATGCTTTTGTAAAGAATTTTAAAATTATATTTTTTACAGCATTCATCAAGCAAATAATATGTCTAAATATTTAAAACTTAAAGACAATGTTCTAAAGATGAACAAAATGGAAAAATTACATCCATAATTAGATTATTCGTTTTGGCATTGTTATTTTAATTTATGTATAACTCTTAAAAACATTATATATGAAATTAATCAAAAGCAATTAAAAATATAAATAAAATGTATTTATTAATATTTACAAATTAAATAGTTAAAAATATAACATATATATATACCTATATGATAGATAATAACAATTAATAATAAAAAATTATGAATACCAACATCTCATAATAATGCAAGTGTATGGTCCGCCAGCTAACCCTTTTCCTAATAACATCAACTACTGCTAACCAAGTGGGGGCTTTTTCCAAATTAAAGGTTACTCACAAAAGTTAAAAAATTAAAAGTTAAAATTTCAACAGGCAGCATGGAAACATAGGTGTATCATGACGAATGGAGTCCAGAATTACTGTCCAAGGGGTGCCCCCTTTTTTTTTATTAAATGCACGACGGACTGAGGAAGTATTCTCCCCCTATTAAAAACGATCTCCCCAACTCTCACTTGAGAGGAAACCTTCTTAAAATCATGGTTTCTAATGAAACTGAACATATGCAGATGAAAGCCAAATTATTAAATCTTGGGTTGGAGTTAAAATGCTTCAATCTCAAGAGGGATAGGCCTGTAAAAGTATGATTACGGGGTTACCTTCATGTACCCCAAAAGATGACATCAACATATACTAACCTTAATTTCTCTCTTTATATATTTTACAGTATTTGTGCTATTTAACTTAATTTCATTAAAATCTTAAATATAGGTAAATTAAATAAATAATTCTGTTGATTGTAATTATGACACGGAGGTACAGCGGGAGGTACCAGAAAGGAGGATATCAATGCTATTGAGTAATGTTCAGAACAGAGCGAGGCCGTTGGCTGTTTTTAAAAAGACAAATATCGTACTCGTAATTATCAAGATCTTTTAGAATAGAGTTGTTTATATTAGGAATGGAATTATAGAAATTTTTCGCGATTTTCTGTACAAATTGTCTAAATCTAGGAATTGAAAGTGCATGTCTGATATCCTTGTTTCTGAAGAACCAGCGCGAATTTGTGATCATTCGAATAATTTTATTTTCTATCCTTTGGATGACCTCAAAATTTGACCGAGCCGTGGATCACCAAACAAGACTCGCATATGCAATTATTGGACGCAAGTAAGCAAGATATATGAATTTTTTATTTTCCAGATACATAGCAGAATTTCTACAGATTAGCGGGTACAAAATGCGAATGCAAGTATTAAATTTATCCCTGAGGTAGTCAACATGAGAAGCATAAGTTAATTTGCGATCGAGAATAACACCCAAATATTTAGCCAGCCTAGCAGGAACTTCAAAATACACCAGCCTTTACTTTATTACTATCCAATGACATAATAGCCGGGGCAAGCCACAAAATGGCCTCCTTCTTGAGTGTCTGCATAACCGATGCAGGCAGACAGAAAACTTCTTGACCAGGTCCATGACTCTCGGAGCCCCGTGCAGGGGCATGCCACTGGTCATCTTTAATCTTGTGGGCCTTCCAGTAATCCACAACGGGAGTCCATTCGGAATCTCGTATAATTTTACAAATAATTCCTTTTAAAGAAAGTGAGACAGTTGAAAAATAATTTGCAAATTTGCAAAAATTCCTTGAAATAAGAATAACAGACAAATTTCTTATACGTTGATTAAATAAAAACTGACTTTTGAAACCTATTTGTCATAATATAATTTTAAGCAAATGTTTTTGTTTTTTTTAATTTAAGATGATTGTCGATTGTCACCTATTAATTCTAATATACGATCATGTAAGGAAACAAATATTTTATTCAAAGAAATTGACTTTCAATATTTAACTACTGACACATATTTTCTTCTTTTTACTTTCATCTAAATTATCATAAATAATGAAAATGCAAGCATTTGTTATGATGAAAAATAATCATAATAATAAATGCTTAGAATATAAAAACTAATATTCTAAAACCGGTTTAGTATAATTAATTAATGCAAATACACTTTTTAAATCCAGTTGACGAAACACAAATTGATTGTTATTGATTTTAATATGGAAACATTTATTCATGCAAAACTGAATATATATATATATATATATATATATTTGTATCTTATGACATAAATTTTTAATGATATTAGGTGTTGGACATCTGGTTAAAGTTTGTTTTCGCCGGAAAGAATGTTGGCAGGAATTTTGAAAATAAAAGACTTAATTAACGTCTTCGCAGTTGGGAGTGCTTTATGCCGCATCTCTCCGTTGATGGTCTACATTTAGCTTATGGTGGAGTGCAGCATTGAAAAAGTTAGAGTTACATCTAAGAGGATATGGTTCCGACAGTAGGGGGCCTGATGCCTTATTATTCTGCCTTATTTAGGTGGTAAGAGATATTTATATGACATGGAAAAAAAAAAAAACCCAGCTGGATCACTGACCGTGAGAAGCTATATTCATCAATACAATACTTTCAATCATACATAAAAAATAGGGAGAAAGAAATATACAGATTTTTATATAACACGAACAAATATTATATAAATATTCCTAAATATATTTTTAAATTTTAATTTTTTTAAATGAATGTATTTATAATTTAATTTTTTTTTCAAATGTATGCAAAGAAAAATCCTAGATAATTATATTTACATAAATGAGGTTAATAAATTATTCACTTTATTTTTTTTTTTTTTCTTGTCTGAGTTTCCAATATCTAGGAAGAATCGTGTTCCATTGATTTTGAAAAGCATGGATCAAACAATTGTGGCAATAAATGTTAAAAATAAAAAATAATAATATTAAATAAGTAAAATAAAAAATATTAATATTTCCTCGTTTTTTATCTTTGAAAAAAAATTTGGTCCAGGAAAAAAAAATATTTTTATTTAAAAACTTTTTTTCGTTCTTATCGTCAGCTAAGCAATTTTTTTGTTTTAATTATAAGCAATCTACTTCTTTTGGAACTCATCATCATCAATAGCACGACAGCCGAGCGTGGGCCAAGGCTTGGCTTTGAAGAGATTTCCATGCATTCCTCTGGGTGACAATGACCCTACAATTCTTAACCTTTAGTACAACAAAATCTTTTTCAACTGTGCCTATCCATCTCAACTTGGGTTGTCCTCTTCTTCTATGTCCCTGTGACTTTGTCAAAGCGAGCTTTTTTACAGGGTTTAAATCATACATTCTAAATACATGAGCAGCCCTGTTTAATCTGTTGATCTTAATAAATTTTATAACATCTGGGTCTTTATAGCATTTATAAATTTCTGCGTTGTACCGTCTTCTCCAAGAATCACTTTCCCTAACATAAGAATAGCTCTTAAAATCTTCCGCTCAAATATACCCGAATGGACCTCATCAGATCTTGCTTAAGTCCATGTTTCAGAGGCATAGACCAAAATAGGTCGAATAAGGGTTTTATATAAGAATAATTTAGTTTTTCTGCATTTGAACTGTGATTTTGTGATTTGGAACTACTTCTTGGCATTTCCAGATTGGGTTTTTTCTATAGAATATAGAACCATATGACGATGGCCATATGGAGTTCGCCGAAGATTTAATAGCTAGCTATCTTGAAAACATCCTTTCTTCTTTATCGTCTCCAATAATAGTTCCAAACGAAGTCTTGAGCATCATCAAGAATCTCATCATCTGAAAATCCTTTTATCCCAATTATCATTTTGCAATTATAGAATGAAATTGCTCGACGCAATTGTTGTTCGCCAAAAATAATAAACCATGGTAGTTTTCAGCAAATTATTAACTATGTGCAATATTTTATTTAAAAAATCTACTTTCTAAAAATTGTGGAAATATTTATATATATCTATATATATCTATATATATTCATTTTGTTCTGTTTTGCAAAAATTACTCAGGTAGTTCTTATAGTTATAAAATATATAATGAGATATATATAATTTTTTTTTATAAATTGTAGCACCAGAAATCGAATAATTTTTTAAGGTAGGTTTTAATTTCCTCAACTATTGTTTATCGCATGATAACTATTTTTTTCTAGTTGGGTGTGGGTTTTTTTTTCTGCTAAACAGCGCCAACTTGCTATTTTCCACACAATCTTTCAATTATATGCAAAAATTTCAAAACAATAGCATTTCAGCACTCAGCAGGTTAAGTTTTATGTATAACGAATGTTATAATAATTTTTAAATGTTGTAATGCAAACCGAATGTTATAATATTTTTCTAATGTTGTAATGCAAAGGGAATATTATAATGTTCTAATTTGGTTTTGTTTCTATGAAGCACATAGAAATTTACGTGTAGTGAATGATGCTGTGGCTTTTTTATGCAAATTAACTGTGAAATTTATTCATTCCTTTACCCTTTTAATTCATTTTTGCATCGATATGTTGTCTCGCGTTCAAGAATTTTATGGAAAACAACAATTAAACTGTAATAGTTACGGTTACCGTGACATAATTTCGCAAAATTCAAATGGCAACACTTACATCTTTTATTAGAAGTGACCTCTTTAATGAAAAACCATAAAAAGCTTTTGAACGGTACCTGTAGCACGTAAATCGGTGGCACTAGGTAGAACTAAGAAGAAAGATGAAAAAAAAAAAATAAGGGCAGAGAAACAACACAAAACCAAAAATTTTATTGTGTTTCTCGAGTTTTCTACTTGACCTCCTTCACACATAAAACGAACTAATTTATCCTTAAATAACACAAAGTTCAATTACAAAATCAACCGGAAATAGAGTCCCAATTTGCTGACTAAATGTTTGGCTTGCATTAAAATGGTGTAACTTTTTTTGTTATTGTTGTTCAATTGGGATTGAAACAAAACATTTTTTTTGTCGAAAGGACTTAATATGAATATATAAACCCGGTCGAAGCTGCTTTTCTTCTTATAATATTAAACTAAGGTTATTCATTCATATGTTTGGTGAAATATAGTATCAAATGATAACTTTCATAACAATTCATGAACTTGTTCCACCTTGTCTTGTAATTCATCCATGGGAGAAAATTTTGATTATTAATCAGCACTTAAAAAGTTGCTTTAGAAGTTTTCCGCAGCTAAGCCAGCGTACTGTGGTATAATATAGCAAGTCATTTTTAAGTGTATTCTCTTTAAAAAACACTCGTAATTGACGATTATTGAATGCATATGATTAGATATAGTTAACAGCTGTAACTATAACTGCTTTTAAAACTTCTGACATATCCAAGCATTTTCACTCAACAGCTGTTGATAAACGATGCTATGTGCGAATAATAGTTTTGAATTACTGTGCTTTTCTATTCTTTGATATTAGACCAACTCATCAGTGTTTACATTTCCGTAGCATTCCGGGCAAAATCTTACAACAGGCCAATTTTTAAATGCTATTTAAACTACTCAATTACTACAGGACAACATGAGATAAACAAATTTAAACTATATTCATGTCTTCTACACGTTAGATATGGATAAATTACAGGAGTTACAAAATACGAATAAGTTCAATCGTGCTATTCCATAGATTCACATAACAAAGTAGGATTTGAGTACAATCTAGGATTGAGTAGTACATAAATGATTAAAGCATTCTTTTGTAACAACTTTATAATATATTATAATATATATTAAGAGATGGATGATATCTAAATGTACGGTAATTTTCTTAAAAAAGTATAACTTTTCAACAGAATTTGCAGGTATCTCTAACCCGAACAGCGGCCTGATGGCCAATTGGCTGGTGCTCTGGCCTTTAGAACCACAGGCTTCAGGTTACAATCCTGACGGCGGCATCGATGTTTGTGAGTGGTTCGGAATCCAAAATAAACTGTAGGTCCCGGTCTAACTACCCTATGCGTGCAAAAAATGATCGTAGCGATAAACCACCAACCAACTAACTCGAATAAATCTAGCCTATTTTCTACATAAAAAAAATAATACGTAAAATACATATGAAAACAAGACTGGAAACGCTACGGAGAGCCATGCTTACCTCTTCTTGTAGCTTGTAGCGGTTTGGTCTGTAGTTTACAAACAGCAACAACTATTTACACGCAGCGAGCTGCGTGCGGCTTTAAGAAGGGCAAAAAATATATGCGAGGTTACTACTGCTACACCACACTACACCACATCACTGTGCCTAGAGCTGAGTTGCCACTTTACAGTTTGGGAATGATGCGAGTGAGAAGTCTGACTGGGCTGTTACGCTCTTACTGGGATGACACTTTTATAGACATTATGAGACCAGAACCTACGGCTTAAAGTGGATTCCGAACCACTACGAACATCCATGGCACCTCTGGGACTCGAACCCAAAACCTGTGGCACGAGCGCTAGTCACTCGACCATTCAGGCCCCTACATGAGAGGTTAAGAAAAACATTCTGAGTGTATGCTAGTTTCAATTTCTGCTACAACAACAACGACTACTTTTTTTCTATTATTATGTTTGACCTGCCATGGCCATGACCATGCTTGTAAAAAATTTACTATCTAAAAACCTACGATAATAAAGTACCGAAAAGAATATAGCTCATCTCAGACAACGTAGATTACAACGTCGCCAAGAGATGAAAAAGTCTCGAAAGGTGAAAAAGCATAAGTGTCAGACAGTCAGCAGAAAAAGTAGTGATTTTAATATGCTACGTCAGAGGCAGATATTAGTAGGTGTCCCCAGGTTATAAGACGAGGTAGGATAAGAAAAAGGGATTACTCGTGGGAGTAATGCTACACAGGGGTTAGGAACACGATAAAAGATAAGCTTAAAAGAAGTTTTAACTTTCAAATAAATAATAAACAATAAACTTTTTAATTGAGAAGAGGAATATATACTTATAGAACGATGCATTTTCGTTCCTTAGTATCGACGCGTATTATTTTGCTCCCATCTCCGCTAAAGATGCGATAGGAAGATGAATGATGATATATTTAACAATCATAATTTTAAAAAAATTTATTTGTATCTTCAAATTTTGATTGAAAAATATTTATAATCACCCATTTTTAAGAGCACTTCTGAATTATAACCATATATAACTTCACTATACCTTTGCCGATCTAAATCGAAGGTATATTTTATTTGCTTCTTTAAAGTTTTTATTAGTTTTTTTTTTTTAAATACTTACATTTATTCAATTTGTTAAAAAAATATTTTTAAACGTTTAATACAATTTTAGATTGAAAAGAATTAACTGTTGTAGCAATTCCCAAACGAATATTACACTGGTGTGCAAAACTTAAGCAACAGGTGGGTTTTTTGCCATAACTCCACGAGAAATCATCTGAGAGACATGGCATTCAGAAATGAGGGAGAGTATTATGTACGTAAAGGATGACGAAAGCATCGGCGCTGAAAAAGGAATACAATGCATACGGTATGAAATCAAACAAAAACAAGCTTTATTGAACGCATAGTATCGTGATTTATGATTGTCGATCCAAGAGGAAGAACAACAAGCAGATGTTCCTTAATATGGGATATGCACTCCCCTCACTGCAATGGTTGCTTCGCACCGTCTCCGCATACTCAGAACCAGCTGGTGCAATATTTCTTGCGGTAGGAGTGCCCATTCCTCAATCAGCATCTGTTTGAGTTGTTGGGTGTTCTCCGGAAGATGTAAGCGTGCTGCAATGCGTCTCCCCAAAGCATCCCACACATGTTCGATGGGATTTAAATCCGGAGAGTAGCTAGCCAATCCATTTGAGTGATATCTTCACTTTCCAGTAGCTCCTCAACTGCAAGAGTCCGATGTGGCCGTGCATTGTCATCCATAAAAATGAAATCTGGGCCAATGGCACCTAGGAACAGACACACATGGGGAAGGAGTACCTCCTCACAATAGCGATCCCCGGTTATAGACCCTCTGTCGAAAACGTGGAGCTCAGTTCGCCCGCTCAGCAAAATGCCTCCCCAGACAAGAACTCCAGAACCACCATAACGGTGTCTTTCCTTGAGGTTACTGGGATAAAACCGGGTCCCGACCTTCTGGACGGCGGGTGAGTAGGCCCACTTTGTGAAGGCATCTGGCCACAGTAAACCGCGACACTTGTCGCCCCGTTGCTGTACAGAGTTGCTGAGCAATGGCGCTTGCTGACTGCTGTCGGCCTCTTTTCGCCTGCAAAAGGATATATCGGTCATCCCCTGCAGTTGTCTTCCTCGGGCGGCCACCACCAACCTTTCTAACAGCTGTATCTGTGGTTTGGAACGCTTTCCAATCACGCGAAACGACATTTTTGTTGATTCCGAAATCTGCAGCTACACTGGTGACAGTACGCCCCTCCTCCACTTTCCGATCATTCTTCCATGTGTGAAGTCGTCCAGGTGATTTCTTCTAGCCATATTTCACGAACTGAGTCACAGGCACTTGCAGCGAATATGTTGAATTGCGTCTCCTTCCTTCCTTTTATTCTACTGTTGAGCTGCGCACGCTCATGTCGCCTCCGACGTTTCGTTCCTGATATTTGCATGCGCATGACGTTTCTACTGACTTACGTGTTCATTGTACTTATCTCCAGACCACCTTTTCAGCAATTTCATGGCTATCTGCTAAATTCTTACATTGTTGCTTAAGTTTTGCACACATTCTTTACATTTCTTTGATTAATTTATAAGAAACGGCATTGGCTGGTCGATTAAAATAACTGAATTTGTAGACTTGTATGTAGGTAATTATTGAGAAATCAGAGGAAGATATGAGCATGTCACTTTACATAAAAACTTTAGGAACCAAAAAGTTTTATTAAATATCAAATGCAGCGATCCAAATGTGTGTTGTAAATTGCATTTTAGAAAAATTGTATCCTGTTAAAATAAATGCAAGTAGAACACAAAAATATAGAAATTAGCTGAAATATTTAAAAATTTGCAATTTGATATGAATCTATCCGAATCAAATTTTAAGTTTCCCAATTAATTCTATTAATTAAGTATCCCAATTAATTCCTAATAATTAAGTTTCCCAATTAAATTAAATTTTCAGAAATAAAAGAATTTGAAACGTTAAACAAGTTAAAAGTTAATGTATTGTGATACGCTGCGAAAGAAATTTTTCCTATAAATAATAGTTCAAAAGCAAATAAAAATACATAAATTTTTTTTATGGCGATTATTTTTTTTCTGATAATTAATATTAGTCGTTTGATGAATAATAGAAATAACATTCACCATTTTTGCAAACATTGTTTAAGTGGCTTTCAACGATTATCTATTTTGGAATAGCCCAAAATTTTCTGCATTCAAAATAAACCACAAAAAGTTTCAATGCCTGGAAAACTAAGTTTAAAACTTACCAATTTAAGTAAAACTCTCTACCATTTTTATTGCGTGTTTGGCGATATATCTTTCACTGAAAAAGTTAATTCCCTGCCATCTGCAATCGCAGGTATCATTGCGAACCTTGAACGACACAAAGCTGTTAGTTATTCCACAACTACAACTGATGCAGATGGCAAATTAATATTTTATTATTATACGTGAGTGAAAATGCTATCGCGAACTTTTTTGAAACATTAAAATACTTTCTGATAAACTCGTGGCGAAAATGCATCGCATAGTGCCAGTCATTCCCGATAAAGATGATTGCTAGGATCTTCAGATTTGCCATATTTGTAAAAAAAAAAATTTCTACCGAGAAATACGTATTGCCTATTAGAGTGCTAGCCACATAAATGATCTTTACTCATCAGGCATGTAATCTAAACTATCGAGTTACTTCCTCCTGTAATTCTGCACTATAATACTTAATACTCCTCCTGTTCTGTAATATTGCTAATAATTCTGTACTATAATACTTAATACTCCTCCTGTTCTGTAATATTGCTAATAATTCTGTACTATAATACTTAATACTCCTCCTGTTCTGTAATATTGCTAATAATTCTGTACTATAATACTTAATACTCCTCCTGTTCTGTAATATTGCTAATAATTCTGTACTATAATACTCCTCATATGAGTCCTCCTGTAATTCTGTCCCCTTATGCTATTCTGTCCTACTTCCTGTAATAATCCACAACTCCACAAATTGTGAGAATCATTTAATACTAAAGAGTATTCAGCTAAATATAATTAAATGTATTGAACCAATTTCCGTAAAGAGGGGAAAATTTACAATGTTTTTATTTTATAACCTAAAATTCTTAGATTCATATAAATTTTTAGGTACTTCTATTGAAACTTTACTTCAAAATTTTAAAAACACCTAACTATGCATTTAAATTTTTTATTACTTAAAAAAAAACGATATTTATTACTAATAAAAAGGGTATTCTCATATTATTATTATGATAAAATAGAAAAATTGAATGACAAATGCATACCTAAGAAAAAAATGTTTCATAACATTTTGGCAGATTTTTCTGTCTCAGATATCGATTATGAACATGCATTAACTGTATTCTACGCTTTTGAATAAAAGACATTTAGTAATTATTTGGAAATTTATCAGAATGGCATTGCTTGAACGACGACATTTCTTTATTTGTAGAAACATCGTTTAGACGATCTTCTATGGAATCTTATGATATAAGTTCCTTAAATTTTTATAACAATAGCTCAATTAACTTTGAATGCAGGTTTAAAAATTAGCTAAGTTGAATTACAGTTATAAAAGTTGCTGCCAGGTTTATAAGATTTTAAAAGAAAAGACTTTTCTCCTGATTTTTGAACAACGGACAAAAATTAGTTGGAATAAAAAAAAAAATCACAATTTTTACAATGCCATCCTGAAAAAAATAATATGAAAGGAACATTTATGGCTATATGACATGGCTTTTAGCGTTGCTGTCTAAACTAACTATATTGGGAAATTATATTACATTCTTTTTCATGAATATTTATTTGTGTTTATACTATATTTATCTGTTATTATTACTTGCATGTTGAACATGCCCTGTATTTCAAGTGCGTTCTTTTAAATGAATGAATTGCAAAACTTTATTGTATTAAATTTCCGTGTAACTTTTCATGAAAAAATAAAATACAGGCTGTTATGCCTGCAGAACTTTCTAAGGTCAGTTTCGTGTAAATGTTAGAAATTTTCCGAAGAAGGTTCTACAGGTAATTGAAGGAGAAATTACTTATGCCTCAATTAAGAGTTCTCAATAAATAACAAAACTGTTAAAATGATTGAATTGCTCACTCTGATTTCAAGAGGAAGAAATATCAAGCGTCATATTATAGTAATAGTGTATCTTCACTGTTGCCCATTTCTCATTCTGATGGCATGATAAATGCTCATACAGTTATGATCATTCTAATATTCTCAATTTGATGTCAGAAATGAAAGTATTCCATGAACAACAGAATTTTAAGATGTTTCCCCACTCTGTCAGTACTAGGAAAAGATCTCAACTAGTCATATTTTAATAATAATGTTTCTTACCGTCCGTCATTTCTCCTTTTGTTGACACTCAGGAGAATTGCTGATACAATCATGACCTTGCTAATACTACTGTTTATATCGATTTCGAAATCATATAAACATTCATGTCCATGAAATCACTTTTTTGTAAGTACGTTTTGGTTTTTAAAACTACTTTTACCCAGATACCTTTCCGAATAAAGATAATTTCCAGGCTATTCCTTATATGGATCAAGTCCTTGTAGATCAGGGGTCTCCAAACTACGGCCCGCGGGCCAAATCCTGCCCGCCAGTGTCATCCATCCGGCCCGCGACAGCGAATAGCTTATTGTTGCTGTGATAAGTCGAATAAAAAAACACAGAATGATAATAACTCGGTTTTATTGACTTGCTAGGTACAGCTTAATGGCAAGCATAATACGCAGAAAATTTAACTTAAGCATAACAACTAACAAATAATTGAAATGAACCCCATTAATATTATTAACTAGTGAACATCTCGCGGTTACCCTCGGTAGTTATGTTGGGGTAAAGAGTATCGCATATGTATGTATATCGATGTTTGGAATGTATATATCCTGAATCAAACATATAATTTTTATCCTGTAAATCACTCAGGAACGGATATAGATAATGGCAGAAAAATTAAAACGGTTTTGGCCCTTGGTACTTACTGGAGTAAACAGTATGGCCCTAAGGCTGGAAAGTTTGGAGACCCCTGTTGTAGATGATTCGGGCAAATCGACCTCTTTTTGTCTTCATCAAGCAAAAAATTAGGATTACGGTTTACATTTTCTCTTTTGTTACGGTGGAGTAAAAGGGTTCCGCCCTTATTTCCTAAATATTATGATTTTAAAATAAACGAAATTTTAAAACTAAATATCAATTATTTATTTATTGTTATTATTATTTTTGCCTTTGGGAGATTTTCCTGTTATTTAAAAAAATATTTTTTGATAAATTTAATTATTAAAAATCAACATTTTTTACTAATTTTTATGATTTAATTTTACAGCATTTTAAACCCTTCATAAAATGGATAAAAGGTTTAAAAATGCCCGCAGAAAAACCGCGAATTAAATATCATTCTGATAGTGCATTTACGCAAGCTGTTATCTTCTTACTCATCTGTTATCTCAATGAAGTAATAGCGTTGATTCTGATAGTTGTTCAAGTTCATCAGCAATCATGCGAAAGAGATACAGTGTGCATAAAAAAGTTGTATCAGAAAGTATGTAATGATCAAGCATATTACTTAAACTTTGGGTTTACATCAAAGGCTGTCAAGAATGAATCACATCTAACATATATATTATGTTATGAGATGCTATCTAATGCTTGTATGAAACCATCTTTATTAATAAGGCTTTTAAAAATTTCTCGAACATGAATACAAACCTCTGCAATATTTTAAACTATGTTTAAAATCACACAATACTCACAATAATTATTAAACAAAGTTTATTAGACTTATGCATGAATTTAAATGTTGTTTAAAAAATGCAGTGGCTTCTTTCTCAATAGCAAAAGTTAACAAAAAATAAGTAAATAAATAAATAAAACCACTGATTATTGATGAAATATTTGCACTTTTCTCTGCAATAAAAGTAATGCAAGCAATTTATATGAATATTCTGAGAAATTAAAGGTGATCGCTTGGTAGGTGCATAGAAATTATTACTATTAGAAAGTATTGCTATTTATATTTTTTAATCTTATTTTTGTAATTATTTGTTTTAATTGGATTTTTTAATTTTACAGAATTTATTTGGTAAGGGAATTTATCTTTGGTAAGAAAAATTTATCAATTCAGTATACTAAAAATTTATCAATTCAGTATACTAAAATTTATCAGTTCAGTATACTAAAAATTTATCAATTCAGTATATCAAAAAATATCAGTTCAGTATATTATAAATTTATCAATTCAGTATATCAAAAAATATCAATTCAGTATACCAAAATTTATCAGTTCAGTATATTAAACATTTATCAATTCAGTATAACAAAATTTATCAATTCAATATACTAAAAATTTATCAATTCAGTATATCAAAATTTATCATTCCAGTATCCCAAAAATATATCAATTTAGTTTACCAAAAATTTATTAATTCAATATGTCAAAAATTTATCAATTCAATATACTAAAAATTATCAATTCAATATACTAAATATTATCAATTCAATATACTAAAAATTATCAATTCAATATAGTAAAAATTATCAATTCAGTACACCAAACATTTATCAGTTCAGTTTACCAAAATTTATCAATTCAGTATACCAAAATTTATCAATTCACAGTATACCAAAATTTATCAATTCAGTATACCAAAATTTATCAATTCAGTGTACTCAAAATTTATCAATTCAGTTTACCAAACATTTATCAGTTCAGTATACCGAAATTTACCAATTCAATATACTAAAAAATTATCAATTCAGTATACTAAAAAATTATCAATTCAGTATACTAAAAAATTATCAATTCAGTATACAAAAAAATTATCAATTCAGTATACTAAAAAATTATCAATTCAATATACTAAAAAATTATCAATTCAGTTTACCAAAAATTTATCAATTCAGTATATCAAAAATGTATTTTTCCATTTTTAAAGGAGAAGCCCAAATCGCAGTGGCTGTACAAATTAATAAACTCTAAACCATAACCTGCCGATAAGATAACATTCCGTTCGATATAAATTAACTCATGTTTGCTCGATATAAATTAACTCATGTCCGTTAAATACACATTAACTCATGTCCGTTAGATAATTAACTCATGTCCGTTAAATACAAATTAACTCATGTCCGTTAGATACAAATTAACTCATGTCCGTTAGATGCAAATTATAAATATTGATAAGATAGCATTGTTCATGTCGTTACGTTTGGAATGTTCGATGAACTATTTGTTTAAAACGAATGATAAACACATCACCTAACAGTTCAGATAAGAGTAAACATTTATTCAACACGATACTGAATAGAATACTTATCAACTGTTACGTGTCGATTTTGCAATTGGCTCTTACTGTTTTGTAACAATTTTACTGTGTTATGCATAAAATGTTTGCTATGAATTTCAATGAAAGAAGATGTAGAAGACGAAAGAAGATATAATACACTGTCTTTTTCATAACTCTCTCTTATATAAAAACTTATTGTTTGTAATCGTACGTCATTTCGATAGTTTCTTCAAGTTGGTAATGAGCATTTAAAAAAATGTCTCGTTAGATGTTTAATATTTTGGTACCACAGGCTTCAAGTTCGAATCCTGGCAATGACATGGATGTTTGTGAGTGGTTCGGAATCCACGTTAAACTGTAGGTCCCGGTCTAATTAGCCCAAAGTGTGCACAAAATGACCGTAAAGTGGCAAAACAAAACAAACCTTAGAAGTTTTATAAAAATCCTACGAAGTCAGCAAGTTTAATAAAAAGGCATAAATTCTTTACATAGAGCTGTAAGAAAGCAAGTTAAAATTAAAGATACAAAACAGTTATTGGAAACTAAAGATTATTATACTTTACATAAGCTTAGAAGACGTAAATTTACAAGAAACAGACTCATAGTTGGAGGTATAGATGAAAAAATCCCTTCTCCCTTCTGAAAAGTTGGAGGTATAAATAAATAATGCCACACAGAATTATTAGATTTATCATCAATAAAACAATTTAACAATGGTTATGACTTTCTAATTACCTGTGTAGATGTATTTTCAAAATAGGCTTGGATTGTATCCCTAAGAGATAAATCAGGTCACAGTATTTTAAAAGGTTTCCAAAAAATATTTAAAGAACGGATATCAAAAATACTGAATTCAAAAAATCTGCAGTAGAGCTATAAGAAAACATACATGTTACATTTATAAATATATTAGGACAATACACGTTACATTTATAAACATATTAGGACAATACATGTTACAATAGACAATACATGTTACATACAATACATATATTTGGACAATACACGTTACATTTATAAATATATTAGGACAATACATGTTACAATAGACAATACATGTTACATACAATACATATATTAGGACAATACATGTTACATACAATACATATATTAGGACAATACATGTTACATACAATACATATATTAGGACAATACATGTTACATACAATACATATATTAGGACAATACCATTTTTTAAGACGAATGTCCATTTTTTAAGACGAATAATGAAACAAAAGCATCATGAAACGCTTTCACAGAACACTCGTGTCAATTAATAAAGTATTTTACAGAGTATAATACTGAAAAATATGAAGATGTGATTCAAAACTTAATATATAGCTATGATCTTGCATGGCACCAAAGCATTAAAATGGAACCATTTGCTGTAAACATTGATAATCAAGCACGTGTGGAAAAATTTTGTACAGTGATTTAATTAAACCGAAAACAAAACAATCCCCATTCATATTAATAGTCGGTATTCGTATCAGTAAGTGGAAAGATTTGAAACAGATTATAACAAAATTTGGTCGACATCAAATTCTTCCTATACAATCTATTGTTTGCAAGTTAAAGACTTTAAAAGTGAGATCATCGAAGGTACATTAAATGAAAAAGAAATTTAAAAAGTACAGATACAGGATATTACACAATAGAAAATAAATAATAATAAATGCAAAGAAAAAAGGTGAGAAAATGTAATATTTTGTAAAATTTCTTGTATATCCAAAAAAAAAAAAAAAAAAAAAAAAAAAAAAATCTATTCATGAGTTAACAGTGTGAACATTTATAGATACTGAATCATAAATTAGATTTATTCAATTAAAAATTATGTTTCTACTTTCTTTTATCTTTAACAGTTCCTTATATTATTTTCCTTATAACAAAATTCCTAGTTTTGTCTCACAACTCTCTTCACCGATCACTTTAGGGTGGACAATAGGAAGTAGGATTACAGGAAATTATCGATCTTCACACATGCTATTAATGTGAATGAAAAGAATAATATTTCTTTATTTTATCTGACAAGGACATAGTGTGGTTATTTGGTGATTTAAATACGAGAAAGTAAATTATCAGGTCAAACAGTATCAAATATTTTGAAAACCATGAATTTACCTCCTCATGAAGGTAAAATAATTTTAAATTCAATTCTCATACTAATCGTGTAAGAATAAGAACTTCAGAAAGGGGATAAAGTTATACTTGAAAAAGGTTTCATCCTCAAGTGATAGAAAACTCAAATGAAAGCTCTTTTATGGAAGATCCTTATGTAGACTTTCCGGTATTTTACATTTATAGCGATATCCTTTAGCCAGTAGTGGTAGGACATGTTGAAGCACCACTTTTAAGAGTTATTAGAATTTCTGGAAAAGAATCATAATCAGTGTACTTTAAAGAACATAATGAGTGTTCTTTATGATAGACCACACTATGTTCCTATCATACATCAATCGTTTCAGACCATCGAAATTGAAATTCTTCTAGATTCAGGTCATTTAGTGCCCTTTAAAAGAGGAAAAGTTATTATAATTTAATGCAGCAAATACTATAAATAAGGAGAAAGAGGGAAAAAGCAGCATTCTTTTTTAAATTGTCACAAATTACACTGAAGTGACAAAAGTCATGGGATAGCAATATGCAAATTTTCAGATGGCAGTAGCATCGCGTAGAACAGGTATAAATGCGCAGTGCTTTCGCAGAGCTTTCATTTCTGTTCAAGTTATTCATGTGAAGAGGTTTTGACGTGATGATGACCGCACGACGGGAATTAACAGACTTTGAACGCGGAATGTTAGTTGAAGCTAGACGCATGGGTCATGCCATTTCGGAAATCGTTAGGGAATTCAACATTCCCAGATCCACTGTGTCAAGAGTGTGCCGAGAGTATGAAATTTCAGGCATAACATCCCACCATGGACAGCGCAGTGGTCGACCGCCTGCACTTAACGACCGAGACCGGCGACGTCTGCAAAGAGTCGTAAATTCTAACAGACAAGCAACAATGCGTCAAATAACCGCAGAAATCAATGTGGGACGTACAAGGGACTTGTCTGTTAGAACTGTGCGGAGAAATTTGGCTTTCTTGGGCTATTCCAGCAGAAGACCGACTCGAGTGCCTTTACTGACAGAACGACATCGCTTGCAGCGACTCTCGTGGGCACGTGAGCATATCGGTTGGTCCCTAGATGAATGGAAAACCGTGGCCTGGTCCGATGAGTCACGATTTCAGTTGGTAAGAGCTGATGGTAGGGTTCGAGTGTGGCGCAGACCCCACGAAGCCATGGACCCAAACTGTCAGCAAGGCACTGTTCAAGCTGGTGGTGGCTCCGTAATGATGTGGGCTATTTTTTCATGGCATGGACTTGGTCCTCTGGTGTGACTGGACCGAACATTGACTGGAAATGCATATGTTCAGCTACTTGGAGATCACTTGCAGCCATTCATGGACGTCATGTACCCAAACAACGATGGGATTTTTTATGGATGACAATGCGCCATGTCACCGGGCCACAACTGTTCGCGATTGGTTTGAAGAACATTCTGGACAATTCCAACGAATGATCTGGCCACCTAGATCGCCCAACATGAATCCCATCGAGCATTTATGGGACATCATCGAGAGGTCTGTTCGTGCCCAAAATCCTGCACCATCAACGCTTTCACAATTATGGACGTCTATCGAGACAGCATGGCTCAATATTCCTGCAGAAGATTTCCAACGACTTGTTGAGTCCATGCCACGTCGAGTTGCTGCATTTCGCCGGGCGAAAGGAGGGCCGACACGATATTAAGAGGTATCCCATGACTTTTGTCATTTCAATGTAAAGTTATATCATGATTGTTACTTACGTGTGATGAAGTAAAGTGAAGAATTCGAAGAACATTATATTAATCACCCTGGTTCTGCAATGCCACATTACAAGCATTTCATTTAAGCGGTATGTATTAGGATATGTGTTTTACCCTTATTTTAAAACATTCAAAAGCTTTAGAAAATTAATTGTATCACAAATACATATATATATATGTGTATATAATTGTAAAATATATTTTACAATTTTAGATTTTTTTGTAAAATATATTCTGTATCACAAAGCCCTCGTCGTTCAAATAAATAATTTTTAAATGGTAAAAATAATTAATTGTAGGGTGCGTTAATAATGAGGCGTTTCATGGTAGATTACAAAAATCTTTATTTGATTTCAAACATTATCATCTAAATTTTATAGGGATTTACGTATATAGACAACCAAAGCTTCACACTCAACTGAAATTAAATTTGTCTCAAAATAATTATAATAAACGTTAACACAGTAAGTCAAGCAATACCTATTCATATTGATCGTATTTTGAGAGATTATTGAATCAAGGTTTCGACTGTAAAATTTCCCAATTAAACTTCGTAAATGTTTTATAAAGACAACGAAGATGGACTTAAACTACGTTCCAAATTTTTTTGAATTAATTGCCACTGTGGATAATTGGTTTACATGAAGATTTATTTCCTCAAGAGAGATTATTATTGAATTTCGTAGACAAAATAAAACTCAATTGAAGTAAACCCGAATTTTGTTTACAAGGAGATGCTGGATACAGAGCTGTTCTTGAAAAAATAAATTTACTTGATAGAAAAGTACGCGTTTGTCCTGGTGTTATTTTAGGACATACAAAAGCTTAAGAAAACGACACAGCAAAATATCCTCGCAGTCGTGTTCTTTGTAAAGTGTATTCTGTACCACAAGGAAGCCTCTCTTGTACAAAATAATATTTTTGTTGGACAAACGCCTAAAAGAATCATTGTAGGATGTGCTGATAATGATGTCTTTCATGGTATGTTTCAAAAATCTTCTTTCAGTTTCAAAGATTATCATATGAATTTTATAGGAATTTATGTAGATGGACAACCAAAGCCTCATGTGCCATTGTAAAGGTTACCTTAGTCTATTATCAGGAACGGGAAAAGTAGGGCATGATCTAGGACGTTTTATTTCTAGAAAAGACTATAAAAAATACATTATTGGCTTACAATTTGTCTCCTGACCTTAGTAATGGGAATCATTGGAACTCGATCAAACAAAGAAAAAAATATTTTCTAAATCTCTGCTTCAAATTATATGTGTGGCTATTTTTGCCGAATTTGATAACGTTATAGGAATAAACAAGACAAGACTGGTCGATTTTGGAAACTGGCATTCATGAAAATCAGATACATTTTATTATATCCCGAGTTATATATGAAGAAATTTAATGTTGTATCTGCCAGTCTAATAGTACTTGAACTTAAGAAATTGTTATATGTTAAAAATTGGATTTATTATATATGTATAATACAATACATAGTCTTGGTATAGATGTATAATGTGTTTTGTTTTATCAGGACAGGATCTCCTGTATCTTTTGAACTTTATTGTAGCCTTCGTGCCTATTGTGTTACTTACTCTAGTTGAGTAAAACTTTTATGCATTATGTATTTTATTTGGAGCCGCATTGGGTGCTCCTTTGAAATTATAAGATAAATATTATATTTTTTTTTCCAGTTGAAAAATTCTGGAACATTATGAAACAAACATGTGTTAAACAAGATATAAATATTTAAATGATGTTATATTGTATAAAGCGCTATTGTAAAAAATCAAAATCTCCCCTGGTCTAAGTACCAGATGCTTCGGCAGGTCGGCTGTGATTCTCTAGACTATATCCCGAGTTCCAACGACTTCATTTTTAAAGGTATGCGTGCATCTGATAAAATTACTCTCATAAAAGAAGAAAATATACATTCGTCATAAATTCAGATGAATAATCAATCATGAATTTCACGGATCGCACTGGCTAGTGTGATACGTGAGCGATTTCGTGAGTGATTTCGCTAGTTTTACTGCGAAAATGACTGTATGCAGTTTTTTTACTCCTTCGGAAATCTGCCTGAATTCTGCGAATTGTATTGTAAACAATTGCATGCATTATAAAATGGACGATTTTCAATTTAATGAATTTTTTCAAAAACTGTATGGTGTATCCCATTGATTAACGTTTTGCTATGAAAATGAGTGCATAGAATTCTTCGAATGTTTCGAAAATTCACTTGCATTTTATGTTTATCGCGTGATATTGCTTTGTATCATCCTTCTTCTTTCTTGAATTCGGATCCTACAAAATCTAATTTCTAACGTGTGTTGTGCTTATTGCATTCATTTATTTTGAAAAGATGCCAAAGAAAGAGCATGTATTTTGTTATAAACAATTTCATGCATTGTAAAAAAAAAAAAACGATTTTCGATTTAATGAATTTATTAAACAACTATATGGTGTAAGAAAGATTTAAAAATTTTTTTTTTTAAATTTCAAATATGTATTACTTTTTTTTTCTAGTATAAATAATAAATGAGCACTCAATTATTTTCATTCGGTAGTCGTAATGGAAAAGTTACGGTATCCATCCAATTTTTTAGTAGTTGTTAGACTACAAATTGTGTAAAGGCACACATTGTTTAAAAAAAAAAACAGATTTGAAAATCTTATACCTTTTCCCACAAAAATTAATTTGGTGTAATGTAGTTATTAAAGACTTTAGAGAGAAATGAAAAATGTGGAATTTAATGAAGAATTAATATAAAATCTAATATTTTGATTGTGATTTATGACCTCATATCAGAGCTATCGCGTGATACTAAACTAACGAAGTTATTTACTTAAGAAGGTCACCAAATAAGGTCAAAAAGTAAATGATTTATCATTATCAAATTCATTAAACATGGAAAAAATTTCAATGTCGTGCTGTCTATAAAACTTAAAGTTTTAACTGAGTTTTAGAAATGATCTGTCGTGTCAACATGGGTATACATCTTGCCAATATTGGCAATATCTGTTTGTAAATGTTTTTTTGATTAAGGGTAATATTTTCTATAATTATTGTAAAATTCATGTTATATTTATGCTATATTCTATGTGCGTCCCTTGGAAGGAGGTGTGTGTTGGTTCCTAGCCCTTACTGGATGTAAATCCGATATGCTCGAAGCGATGACCAGTTTCTGGTACGTACAGGTCTTTTGCCACAACTGCGGCTGAAAGTGATATCTTTTGGGAAGCTTTTTAAATGGCGTGGCACATGAAGCTTTGCGCCAGATGGTCAAGAGCTACAGTTTACCAAGACTTTTAAGACTCTAGCTATCTGTGCTTGGATATTTATGGATGGAGTGCGTTTGTCGAACGGAAATAGACTGATTTGGTGTCCGCAATCACCCCCCTCATTAAAAAGATCTATAAAATGGATGAGAGACACATCGAAAAAAAAGAGAGGTAGAGAAGGAGTGACTATAAGCTTCTGAAGGCATTCGAACATGTAGGTTTATTTGTGGTATGGGTTATTTCATAATGTGTGTGTTGGGTGTAGGTAGATATTTCTAGGATTGGGTTATTGTTTAATTAAGGTTTAAAGTTGTGTAACAACACCATAGTTCACATTTTAAGATAATTCTTTATTTAACTCTTAGAATGTCTACTTGATCACATTACCAATTAAAACGTCTAAAATCGATTTCTACGTGAAAGTAACCAAAATTGTTATTCTTAAAAAATGTCCTAAAGTGTTATTAATTCCTTGTGTGAATGAGCCCTGTGTCCTTAAAGTAAGACCAATTTCAATTTAAAATACCCGGGACTTATGGAATTACAATTTTTTTTCTTTTTTAGGTTGCTGGCACTGTCCTTGATATCTGTATGAAATTTGATGTCAAAATATTCATTAATGTTTCAGTTACGCTTGGCTTTGTGAGACGTTAAACTGATTCCGGAGATTTTTGAAATGTCGGAATTCATTGAGCAAAGAACTTACATCAAATTTTGTTTTCGAAAGCGTATAGAATGTTGCAGAAGGCCTTCGGTGAGCATTCCTATATCGGAAAGAAATGCTTAGAAGTGGTATAAACAGTTCAAAGAAGGCAGAGAACCATTGAAGACGAAGAGCCCTCTGGTCGACCATCCACCTCAACGGACGAAGTTCAAGCCCCAAAACATTAAAGATTTGGTGCTTGCAAACCGGCTATTTACAATTAGAGATCTTGCTGGTGATGTTGGAATTTCAAAAGGATCGGTCCATTCCATTTTGGTCCAAAAAAGGCTTCAAATCTCGATTGGTACCGAAAACACTAAATGCACCAGCTCATACTGCATTGATTCTTCGTGACTTTTTTAAAAAAAATGAAACCCATATCGTTCCACAACCACCGTATTCATACCGTGTGACTTCTGGCTATTCCCTAAACTCAAAAGACCACTACAGGGACACCGTTTTGAATCGATTGAAGAGATTCAACGTGAATAGACGCGCGCTTTGAAGGCCATCGCTGAAGATGAATTTTCAGCATGCTTTGAGGATTGGAAAAAATTGGCATAAGTGCATTTTGTCCGGGGGGATTACTTTAGAGGCGATGAAATAAATTTGAAGAATAAATAGTTTTGGAAAAAAAAAATATATTTGTTCTTACTTTATGGGCATAGTAGTACTTAAGGGAAACGTACCTCTTCAGATTAAATGAGTGCTTTTAAGTGGTCTCCCTGAGAATGAGTGAGTGTCTTTTAGAAAACATTTAAGAAAATGTTCTGATAAAATAAAACACTATTTTATAAATAGAAATATCATATCCGCTTAATATAAAAACATCATCAGCACCAAGACCAGACGGAAGAAAAAGAAGTGAAATCTGATTCTATTGAAGTAAAAGAAGATTCTATTACAATCAAAATTTTTTAAAAGCTGCTTCTGTTCTATAATTAAATAAAGCAAGAAATATTTTAAAAGAGAAGCCATCGACATTATAATGAAACATGAAAAAGAAATAATTTATAAAGAAAGAAAATTACCTCGAAATAATATTGTAAAACTAGTAGTACATTAAATTCGAAATCAAAAATTCTAAAGAATTCTATTTAGCACTGGAAAAAATGCATATACTTTTCAAAATTAAGATTTTATTTTATGTTAGTACTTGTACATATATATGTTTAAAAGATTTATCTGCATATGTGTGCACGTGCATTTCTCTGAGTAGTGATGTATTGATATGCGCAAAGATGTATGCTTAAATACGCATACGTAAATCTGTATTTTTCTATCAGTTTACATGATTACGTGTGCATCCTCAACGAAAAGTCTATATTTACTTTATGTATGCATGCATGCATGTACGAGTATATGTGCTTCTATCAGTGTGAGAATATATGCGAATGAATGTTTATATAGTAGGGGCCTGAATGGCTAGCGCTCGGTACCACAGGTTTTGGGTTCGAATCCCGGTGGTGCCATGGATGTGTGTAGTGGTTCGGAATTCACTTTACCGGTACCGGTTCTAATGGGATCGTAGAGAGCTGCGGGGGCATTGTTACTCCGCGTCCGTGGCTTATCTTCAAGTTACACGCACCCCCTGGGTAATGCAAAGTGAGTACGTCTGTGCAGCGCTTGACTTAAGGCATCTAAGACCAAGCTATCTAAGTGTTTGCCAGCGGCATTAGAAAGAAAAAAAAATGTTTATATAGTATGCGTATATTTGTGCATGTATATATTTGCAAGTTTACGAGCATATATAAATATACTTATGAATGTAAAGAAATGTGTTAATGCGTGTATACATGGGTATATTTACGAGTCTGTATGGTTCTGCATGTGTTGTTGGTGTATGTATGTATAAGTGTAAAAATGAAATGGATGCTCAGTATCTACTCCTCTGACCACCTTAGCTGCTGAAGGTGTCTGCGGACGATACTGGCAAGCGAGAGAACTTATGGGCAGATGCTGAATTTTTCTTTTTTGTGTTTTGTTTTTTATGCTCTTTATATTTTAATTGTATTTGCCTGCCAATGGGGGAAAAAAATGAATAAGTCAGTTATTGCTGCAAAAAAATCGGAGCCAGAAATCTGTCGTGTGCTGCAGAATGTAATCAGCATAGCTAATTTTGTAAAAAGTTCGTTAAATAGTTAAAGCTTTTTGACAATATGCTACGAAATGGACAGTAGCCATGAAAATTTCCTGCACCACATGGCTGTTCTTTACTGTTTCTCTCTGGAAGTGCTAAAAATAGTTATTGAACTGGTAGATGAATAAAACATTTTCTCTTGGATAAAGATATATTTGCCTTCTTTTTCATTGACCATAACTGGCTGTTGATAGATACTGATATTGTTGAAACAGTAAACATGTTCAAATTGTCCCTGCAAGGAAAAGGTGACACTTGACATTTTGACAATGTCTGAGAAAGAAAATCATGATGTGGATTGATAATTTAGAAAAAGGATCTTTAGAAATATTTCCACCATTGTGTGATTTGCTTCTGAAAATGAAGTAAATATGGAATAAATTAAAAGTCTTTCATTTAAAAATTAGACCTCTGGTGCCTGGGCTTTGGCCATGGTCTGGGCCACAAACTTCGGGTTTGAGGGCCACAAACTTCGGCTGTTCCATGATTATTTATAGTGGTTCGGAATCCACTTTAAACAGTATGTCCCGGTCTAAAATGACTGTAGAGCATTGAGCAAAGGGCTAACATTCCTACCCCGTAAAAAGAAAACATCTCGTGTCTCGAAATCTGCTAGTAGGCAGACGGCTTTCGCCCACCATGGAGCTGTTGCTCCACTGATGATGATGATGATGATGATGACATTTAAAAAAACATAAAAATAGAATTTTGTAACCAATTTATAGATTTTGCCAGTATTAAAATAGAATTTTCAATGGGTCATTTTCAGTATATGTCCATTTATTCAAAATGTAACATTATCTTTTGAACTGACCATGTATTTTGCTCAAATATAAGTTAATTGACATGAGAGTAAAAACAACATAACAAACCAAATTTTAAGGAAAATCTTTTCATATTTGGTGGATGGGAATGAAAGCATATCCATGAAAACATAAGCAAAGTAAATGTAAGTAGTAATGTACTAGCAGTAAATGTAGTAATATAGCAGCTAGAACAAATCTTAGTAATGTAGAAGCAATCCAACCAAAAGTAATGTAGTAATAAGAACCAGTCTTAGCATTTGGTTCTACATGCCTGCATGAAAAAGAGAAGTTTTTCTGTAATAACAAAAATTAAGATAAAATACAGAAAAATTGAGAATAAGAACCAAAATTTCGAACTGTATTAACAGAGGGCGTCCAACCAGATTTTTTCGATAATACTAAACAAATGGAATTAAATTGCTCACATTTAATTAAAAACGTAAATTTGTAATTTAATTTAAATGGATATATTGTTTAAAATTAATAAATTTATTTTTGACTATATATACACACACACATATATACTAAATATCTATTATATGGATTACAACTTATATTTATTTTCGTCTTCTAGGGTATGCGATTGTAAATATTTAAGTTTTTTTTATTTGTCGTTCTACAGTCATTTTGTGTACACTTTGGGCTAATAAGAGAGAAATCTACAGTTTAAAGTGGATTCCGAACCACTCACAAACATCAATGCCACCTACATGATAAAAATATTTTAAGACCGATGCGATAGATATTTTTCTTATCGGAAGATATATTGTGATCTTTTATAATTTGCAGTGAATATATTTTGATTGTTGATCAATAGAAATTTGTGAATTCCTGATTTATTCTAAGGGTATTTCTGAGATGATATTTCGTTCGTCCTAATTTGGTTATTATTAGATTCAGAAATCAATCCACTCTTCCGCGCAGTACAGAAATGTTATTGAATGTTCCTCAAATTCTTCATATGTTACTTCGTTTTGATTCCAATTGTTTTTGTTTTAAAGTTCTGGTTTGGTAAAAATCTATCCTGTAAGTCCCCTAGAATTTTTTTTTGTCCCCACGAAATTAATTTATTTCTAAAGAACCTCCCTTCACAAAAAAAGAACTAAACAGAATGTTTCAAATCTATCAAAAGGGAGAGCTCCTAGATTTGAGGACATAGATAATAAAATTCTCAATATTATTACTGATTTCTCCAGACATCTTCCATAAACTTCTTAATAAATGTTTACAGTTACAATCCCAAACACTTTTAAAATAGGAGTGGTGGTCCTACTATTGTGTCCAAAAAGTAAGACCCATTTTCAATTTAATTCTCGGAGCTCATGGAATTTAATTTTTTTTTCTTTTTTAGGTTGCTCGCACGGTCCTTGACATCTTTATGAAATTTCATGTCAAAATATTCGTTAGTATTTGAGTTACGCTTGGCTTTGTGAGACGCTAAAACTGATGGCGGCGATTTTTGAAATGTCTGAATGGATTGAGCAAAGAACTTGCATTAAATATTGCATTCCTATATCGGAAAGAAATGTTTAGAAGGAGTATAAACAGTTCAAAGAAGGCAGATAACGCGTTGAAGATGAAGAGCCCTCTGGCCGACCTTCAACCTCAACCGACGAAACTTACGTCCAAAAAAATTAAAGATTTGGTGCTTTCAAACCGTCGATTTACAATTAGACATCTTGCTGATGATGTTGGAACTTCAAAAAGATCTGTCAATTCCATTTTAAAAGATGTTTTGGGCCTCAAATGCGTTAAATCTCGATTGGTACCTAAAACACTGAATGCGCCAGCTGACATTGCATTGATTCTTCGTAACTTTTTCGCCAAAAATGAAAGCCATATCGTTTCACTACCACCGTATTCACACCGTGTGACTTCTGGCTATTCCCTAAACTCAAAAGACCACTCCAGGGACACTGTTTTGAGTCAATTGAAGAAATTCATCGTGAATCGCCGCGCGCTTTGAAGGCCATCTCTGCCCATGACATTTTAGCATGCATTGGGGGTTGGGAAAAAGTTGGCATAAGTGCATTGTGTCCGGAAGGGATTACTTTGAAGGCGATGAAATAAATTTGGAAGAATAAATAAAGAGTTTTCGAAAAAAAAAAAATAATAATTGGGCTTACACAGAATGCAGTTTTTACAGAAGAATTTCTCTTCTCCAACTGTAGACAAATATTAGAAAAATCTCATAACCCAAAGATTAAACTTAGCTTCAAGAAGAAACAAATTGAATCCTAGGCAGTATGGATTTCGTGTTGGTAAATCCGTCGATTTTTTGTTTATGGCTTTAATGCACTTCGTTAATGATACAAAAAAAAAACATGTAGTAATTATTTCAATAAACATTAAGGGTACATTTGACAATATAATTCAATCCGGAAAAGAATAAAAGAAGTCATTCAACCTACAAATATTACAGAAACTATTTTAGCGCTTTAACCCAACGATTAGTATCAATTCACACTAGGGAAGATTCAGTAATTTGGGAACTAACTAAAGGCTGTCCTCAAGGTTCTTGTAGTGGGCGAATAATGTGGAATCTTGTAGCCGATGCAGTTCTTAATAATCAATAGCCTCCAGCAGTGCATTTGCAAGCCTTTGCAAATGACTTTATATTTAACTTTAAAAGTCATGTAAGACTGACAAAATTCGCCTGAATTTCTTTCAAGTAACACTTTACAGGACGTTTTCAATTCCTTTACGTCCGAATTTTTTCACATTCCATGTTAGCAAACGGAGGGCGTGAATAGCCGAGTGGCTAGCGCTCTGGCGCACGGTACCACAGGTTTCGGGTTCGAGTCCCGGCGGTGCCATGGATGTTTACAGTTGTTTGGAATCCACTTTAAACCGTAGGCCCTAGTCCTAATAGGATCGTAGAGCGTTGCGGGGGCATTGTTACTCCGCGTCCGTGGCTTATCTTCAAGTTACACGCGCTCCTTGAGTAATGCAAAGTGAGTACGTCTGTGCAGCGCTTGCCTTAAGGCATCTAAGACCAAGCTGTCTAAGTGTTTGCCAGCTGTATTAGAACAAAAAAAATGTTAGCAAACGGTTTATCCTCTACATAATAAACATAGAATTTATTTCCAATTCGATCAAACAATATGCCTCCCCCCCGTGCCAATGAAGATCTCCTAATTAACATATTAACATGTCGTGCGGCAAGGCGGCGTCTGTACCAATAAGCATTTCAATTCCTTTTATTTCAACGCCATCCGAGGAAATATCTACTAGCACCTCTCATAGCGAGAGCGCAGCACGCAACTTGACATTTCCAAAACCGTATATTACGTTTGAAGCTGGGTCTATTTTTTAGCTCTAGCTTCTTCGCTACGGAATTCCTACAAATGACGGTATCGCTCCCAATGTAAGAGCTGCAATACAAGACAAAATACAAAATCAATCAGAGCTGCAAACTCCAAAGGGCACTTGTTAATTCGCGCAATTTTCATATAAGATGATGCCTCACTAGTTGTCACCAGGCTGTGATCTCTACTCGACACATGGTTCCTTCATTCCTTTCAATTCCTTCCTCTCGCCTGTTAACAACCATCTCTCTAACTTGATGTAATTATTATGTTTTCCTTGTACATGCTCTAGCAAAATTAATATTCTCTATGCAAACGAAACATCTCTTGCTATCTCTCTGCATTGGATGCCGCAATTCTGTCTGATTACTATATTTACAATTATTACCTCTGGTTGTAAATCGCCCGTTACTGAAACTAGAATTTACTTTTATGTCATACCCTGCTGATTTATTCAATAGGAATTTCGGTCAAGACCTAAACTCGTATTTTTTTCGTAGTATATAGTTACAGGGTGACTATAATTAAAGTCTCACTTTCAAAATGCTGTAAAAAAAGAACCACTAGTCACAATGAGTTCAAATTTAAACTGAAGATAGTTGAAAAAGGGGGAAATGATACGGAATAACAAGTTCCAAAGTGTATTAAAAGATGGCGCTGTAAGCGGCATAAGGAAAGTGAATTCGGCTGCCAGTGACATTTTGAAACGAAATTACAACGTATTTGGCATGAGTTGTACATTAAACCCACTGTAGTGTTCAATGAACTTGATTGTTTCAGTTTTTTGACGGGAAAAAGGACTTCCGAGTCATTCAACAGAACACAACAGAACTTGAACAGAACACAACTTGACCAAGTAATTCAACAGAACAGAATTTCCAACTTGCCGTGGTGGAAATCCCATCCACCACAGCAAGGCCATACCAATGTGGATGGGAAAAATTGGTGGAATTTCTTTTGGGATTTTTTTTTGATGTCATGCCGTTTCTCCCTTCTTCAAGTATCTTCAGCTCAAATTTAAACTCATTGTGACGAATGGTTCTTTTTTTTACAGCATTTTGAAAGTGAGACACTTTAATTATAATCTCCATATATATTGATCTATATTTTTGAATTTGGTCAAGTAACTTTCGTTTCGTTCATTTCCATATTGGTCGAGTTCATCTGCTACTTCTGACGATTTAACTATTTTCACCCACTCGTCCACAAAATGTTTTTTTATTATAACGAGAGCTTTCCTTTTTAATTGATCTGAATGATGAACTTTACTAAGACTATCAAAATCACTTACATTAGTACCGCATAACCATTCATCAAAGTAGTTTTGTAATTCGTAAGCGAAATCTCGCCATTTATTTTTGGGTAGTCTGACATGGTCAAAGAACTTTTATAAGAATTTATCCTAGTTTAATTTAATATTCTTTTAATAGTACATCCTTAATGTGTCCGTAGTCAGGTGAAAGTTCTTCCGGAACTCTTGCTATAATTTGGTTAATTTCATTAGGTAATAAAGAATCCACGTTAAACTGTAAGTCCGGTCTAATTAGCCTAAAGTGTGCAAAAAATGATCGCAAAACGACAAACCAAACCAACCATAAGGTAATAAATTAACCAAATGACTAATCCAATTCTGAGCACTTAAATTTAAAGGTTTCGCTTATCTTTCAAAAACTATAAGGTAAAAACTCATGTCTCCATGAATCATTTCATATCGTTGCATTATTTTAGCAATCATGTAATTACTAGAAATTTCATTTTCGCTTCACACATTACATTTTCCTATTCTTAATTCTTCTAAATCGAATAGTTTTTCTAATTCGCGCTTCTTTAGCTTTTCTTTTCTTGTAGCAATTGTCGTTTTTAACCACGTATGAATTCCTCATCATAATCCTTACTTTATATAATTAACTTTTTAATTTCGACCACTGCGTTATCGGATAATTTTACATTTAATTCTTCCACTTAAGAATTTAAAAGAAAGAATTTAAGATATCTTTTTCGACTTTTCCAAGAAATTTTTTTTTTTTTAACACATTATTTCAGTATTCCTTAACAATTTATTACATAAAATAAAATAAAATAAGCTCCTTAATATAATTTCATACAAAAAAAATTAAAAATAAATAAACTTCTGAACAATTTCACACAGAAATTAAAAAATTATAAAAAATATAATAAATAATAAAAAAAATATATAATATTAAAAAATTATAATAAGAAATTCCTCAAAAATTTCACATAGAAATTTGAAAAAATAAATAAATAAAAATAAGTTGCACCAAAACGGACGAAATTTCATGCCACATAAGTATTCTTAAATCTTTCGGAACTGTCCTAAGTTCCGTTAGCGGATTTCGTCCCACTTATGAAATTTGTTACGTGGCATTTTTCACTTTATTCTCTTTTAGACGAAAAAACCCACAGAACCACAAACAAGATACTTTTATTATAAATACATTTCATTTCAAAGAGCCACCGCTCTCATCGTAAACAAACCTTTCATTGTTCTCCACGCTATCGGCCCAATAGCATAAATCAATTATTATTTCAGCGCTTGCTGCGCCATCTATTGTTGACGACAAAATTTATAAAAAATAGCTGGCATTCTATTTTTACTAGTTTCCTTAAGTTCTAAAGCTGTAAGAATAATTAGCATGTACTCTACATCAAACTTGTTGTAATAATCTTAAAATGCATTGTAAAAGATAATTGAAATCAAGAAAGAAATAATAGAATACAATACAATAGAAATAATCTTAAAGAGAATTGAAAATATCAAGAATTCATGTATTAGCATGTCTACCTCACCAAGCAAGTTTTACCCTCACATGAAAAATTAATTTTTCTGTTAATAAGAAACTAATTTTCCTGTTAATAAAAAATTAATTTTTCTGTTAATAAGAAACTGAGTTTGGACGAGACACGAAGCATTTCTGGACCACACAAAAATCGAAAAAATTACCCAAAGAAACAGACTACAGTTGAATAAAACGGAGTGCAGAAACACGAACACTCTCCAACAGTTTTTGGCGCCCTAGCCTGCCCATCCCGAAAAAAGCTACGTTCCCCCTTTGATAAAAATGAGTGAAGCCCGAAGTGCAAACATGTGTAAAAGTAGAACGAGGAACACCAAGGTCATTCAACTAAAACGGATACAGTCTGCGAGAGGGGGAAATCAACAAGTTTCATTTAATTTTTTTTTTCTTTTTTTTTTTTTTTTTTTTTCTCTTTTCCGGCGGGCTCTATTTAGAAAAGAAAGGGTCTCACACGTTGGAAGAAAAACCAGTTTGTTGAGCTTCAGAGTTGCTTGAATTGTAAAGAAACATTGTAATACTTTTATTTTGTTTTTTGGCTTACTTTCCATGTAGGGAACAAAGATTACGAAGTCAGAAAAAAATGTGCACGTGATATAAAATCTACCTACTGGATAGATAAATAATAGAGATTAATATATTAAAAATAAATAAAGTTAAACGATACATATTCATTATATAAAAAAAAAAAAAAATAGAAAATAGTATTCACTTGATATACTTAAATACAGCCAACGGCCGTACCATGCTGAATATACCGGTTCTCCTTAGATCACCGAAGTCAAGCATCATTGGGCGCGGTCCACCTGGGAACACCGCGTGCCGTTGGCAAATTTGGGACCTGAATGGCCGAGTGTCTAGCGCTCTGGCGCTTGGTGCCACAGGTTTCGGGTTCGAATCCCGGCGGTGCCATGGATGTTTGTAGTGGTTCGGAATCCACTTTAAGCCGTAGGTCCCGGTCTCCTATGACGGTAAGAGCGTCACGGAGCAAAAGTCAGGCTTCTACCTACGGGTGCTCCATCACAACAGAAGCTGCTTCCTTCCCCTTCAATCATGTGTCCATATGGGATCGTGGACTTGGCCAGCCAAGTGGGATAAGAAACAACAACATACTTAAATACACTATACAGATGTAGATAGATAGATATGTTTCAAAAATTTATTTCGTGTTAAGTTAGCGAAATTTTCTATTAAAACAAATTGGCAGAATCGTTTTATTTGATTCACTGAGATAATGTGCCAAATCTGGTAATAACCTATCATTCTATCTGATGAATGATTCTATCTGATTCTATCTGATGAATGATTCTATCAAATTATCATTCGTAATGATAGGTTACCAGTTTAGTAATGATTAATTGCCACATTTGGAATCTGTTTACAAATTTCTTTTCAGAATTCAAATAAAATTTGAATTCTGAAAAATTAATTAACTTAATTAATAAAAATAAAATAATTTAATTAGTTAAAATTAAATTAAAAATAATAAAATTTTCTCGCTGTAGAATTTTTTTTCTTAATTTAAATCGAATGTAATTATTTTTTTTAAATAAATCAATACTGTATATCAAATTAATTCGTGATTAATTAATAAAATTAAAAATTAAAAAAATTTCATTATAACAAGAATACACAAATTTTCGATGTGTTTTGTAAAAAAATCTGATTAATAAAAAATTAATTAAGTTCTAGAAAATAAAAGAATAAACAACAGAAATAAGTGTCTTCTGTACAAAATATTCATATTCTTAATATGAAATGAAACAAAATGCATTTAATTATAAAAAATTATTTTTAATATAAAAATAACTATTCCTTTGATCAGATTAAAACAAGAATATACAAAACTCGGATGTGTTTTGTAAAAAAAATCTGATTTATTAAAAATTAATTGAGTTAAAAAAAAAATGAAAGAATAAACAGAGAAGAAAAAAGTGTCTTCTATTCGAAATATTCATATTCTTAGTAAGAAACAAAACAAAATGCATTTAATTATAAAAAAAATTACTTTTAATATAAAAATTACTATTCCTTTGATCAGATTAAAACAATATACAAATTTTCGATGAGTTTTGTAAAAAAATCTGATTGATGCAAAATTAAATGAGTTCAGGAAAATAAAAGAATAAACAACAGAAAAAAAAAGTGTCCTTCTATTCGAAATATTCCTATTCTTAATATGAAACAAAATGCATTTAATTATATGAAACATTATTTTTAATATAAAAATAATTATTTCTTTCATCATACGAGCATCATACTTTATATTACATGGTAAGTTAATTTTTCGTCGAAATTATTTAATCATTTTCAATGGTTTGACATAACCATACACTTTTCACTTTTTATTGTAAGTATTCTACTTTAATAAATTAATCAAGAACTTAAAAAACAAAAAAATTATCTAAAATAAATGTGGAATTAAAAATTAATTAAAAATGGCATTAAAAAATGTGGAATTAAAAAGATGAAATTGAAAAAATTTGGAGTGTGTGGAATTAAAAAAAATGTGAAATAAAATTTTAAAAAAATTCAGTTTTTCGAAACAATTATGGAGGATAATAATTCCCATTTTCAAATTTAAAAAATTTCTTTACACTTGCTGTTGTTTCTATAAAAATTATTAATTTTAATTGCTCTCGATGTATTCAACGCTATTTTCTGGAATTTGCCTGCACATTTCTTAGCATTCAGATATCATAATAATGGAATATATTTATAATTTTTTACTCACTCACATTCTTTGGTTAACTTTTATATATCTCTGCTCATAAATTTTTAATACACAATTCTATAATTCTAAATATTGAGTGACATATATTATGCAGTGTTTGACGTTTAACGATAAAAATAAAATAACATACGGTATAAATGGCTCAATCACTTGCACATATAGAAGAATGTACAACTATTTTGTTTATGGTTATTCTTAATTAGTATTATAAGTAAAATAAAGCAAAAAAAAAAAAATTATAAGCAAATATATAATATTATATAATAAGCAAAAAAAATTATAAGCAAATATATAATATTATATAATAATTTTTTAAATATTTTAAAAAAATTAATTATTTACAAAAAATAGCCAACGGCATGCTGAATTTTTGGTAAATTAATATTACAAATTAAAAGAGCATCTATCGATGCCAATTAGTATTTTTTAAATATTTTATCTTATTTTAATAATATTTAATTATATACTTTCGTTACAAAATCAATGAGTGCTGCCTTGGTGAAGGAAACTTAAGAAATTTTAAAAAAGGTGAATTAATTTTAAAAAATGTTCTTTTTTTTTTTTTTTTTTTTTAATTAAAAAAATTTTTTTTTTTTTTTTTTTTTTTGGTAAAGTAATTTATTCCATTTTTTAAAAAAATAATTATTTTTTTTACAAAATAATTATTTTATTCTATCTTTTTATGCGTTTTATTATTCAATGTGATTTGTTAAATCAATTTTTTTTTTTTTTTTAAATGTCATTCTATTTTATTTTGAATTCAATTAGCGATTTTTTTCAAAATATAATTTTACAAAAATTATTTTGATAAAGAAATTAAAATTTTTTTTCATTTTCATTTTATTATTATTTTCTGAGTATGCTACAAATTTTATTCACGCATTAAGAATTAGTATTAAAAAAATTACATTATTACTTTAAGAATTTATTTTTACCATTTATTTTTATTATATGATGAATGATAATGTTTTAATAAATTTTTTCATTTAATTTTTATTGAGTTATATATACAAAACACATTACTGAATTATAAATGCAAAATATTTTTCATAAATATATATTTTGTTACAACTAAAACGTTTAAAAAAATGACAGAACAGAGAATACCAGGCACAATCTAATTGTTAAATTGATGATTCTTGTTAATACAAATCAAGGAGAATTCTTGAATATTTTGTAAATTTCCACAAATTTATGATCAATAAATATCCAGTATTATTAAATATTATAATATTAAACTTAAAAAAATTGTTTCACATAAAACAGAAAATACACACACATTTCAGCAACAGCAACAACAAAAAATTACTTATAAAATGCGAACGTATAAGCATATTATAAGAAAAATTATGTATCTCATTATTATTATTATTATTATTATTATATTATTTTGTAACATTTTGCAGGATTTTCTTACCACTTTTTTACATGTAAAAATAAATCTTATTTTCGTCAAGTATTCTATTTTTAATAAATGTGTGCATATCACTGAATTATATTTATAAAATTAATCAGGTATATATACTTTTAACCCACTTTTTATAAAATGAGACTTTTATAGATAATTAAATTATAATTATTACAGTGTATTGGATTTGCCCAACCCAAACTTCTTTTATTAAAGATAAATCTTTATTTTTTTAAAAAACTGCAAATATTTTCGTTTCACAATTTCAGCAATAAACAAAAATTTCAGAATAAATAAATATGCTTCGCTAAGGTTTTTGTGTACACCTTTCTGTCCATTTATTACAACAGTGGTTCTCAAGCTATTTAAGTTGAGGCCATCATTTAAAATCCAATTTCGAGTAATGCTTGTCTCAGAAATATGTGTTGCGACATTTGTGAAACAATGAATAATTTTTCTAATATGATTTAATTAATTCTAAGATTACGATGAAAGTAAAAATAAAACAATGCAAAGAACGAAATATTACAATAGTGGTTCTCAAACTTTTTATGTCGAGTCCAGTGTTTAAAATCCAGTTTCGAGTAATACTTCTCCCAGAAATATGTGCTGCAACCTTTGTGAAATAATAAATAATTTTTCTAATAGAATCTAATTAATTCTAAGGTTACGATAAAAGTAAAAGTGAAAAAGAAATACATAAAAAAAAAATGCTAAGAGATGCAAATTATTGCTGATAGACAAAATATTACAATAGTGGTTCTCAAACTTGTTGAAGTAGGGAACATTTAAAATCCTACAAATACTTGTAGACGCTTTATATATAAATTTCTAAGTAAAGAATAAAATGAAACTTACCTTAAATTTATTTATTCTTCCGTTTATGAGAAACACGAGTTTGTTATGTCCTAGCAATTTTTTCAATATTTGGGCATATATTTGAAAAGCAAACTCATTTTCTCATCAGTAGATTGAAGATTTCCTCTCTTTTTACATTTCATTGTGATGAGGGCAGAAAATTCTAATTCAGATAAAAAAACATATTCACGTTAAAAAAATAAAATTTTCAAAGCTTTTTAGATATTGACGCGTATTGTTATTTTATAGTGATTAAAAGGTTTCAACCATACGCTTAAACATCAATCCATAATCAGTGGATATAGCTATTAGTTCTTCTTCAGTTAATGTTAAACAAAAATCATTTAAATTTCCATAAATGGGTTTCTATTCCAGTCGATTCTTCAGTGTTAAGTGTGGACAATAAAAGCTCAATTTTTCTTCTAAACTTTTAAATATTCAAATTTTAAGAGAAACCGAATTATAGTTGGATTAGTTTGGTTTGTCGCTCTACGGTCATCTTGTGCTGATGAGGGCTAAACAGACAGGTACCTACAGTTTAAAGTGGATTTCGAACCACTACAAACATCCATGGCACCACCGGGACTCGAACCCGAAACCTATGGCACCGAGCTCTAGCCACTCGGTCATCAGTCTCCCATTATAGTTGGAAGTACATACGAGCAATTACAGGGAGATTTATTATAAATTAAAAATTTAATTATGGTTATAAATTGTTACTCATCTGTATATATGTGTGCTCAAAATATGCTTGGGCTTATACTCTAAGGATAAATGAGTCACAGTATTTTACATGATTTCCCAAAAGTATTCAAACATTAAAAACCAGTGTCTTTACAAACAGACAAAGGAACTGAACTGAAAAAGTAAAGTAAAGGTGCATCTTAAGACAGTAAAGGTGCATCGTTTTACGACAAACAATGAAAAAAAAAAATTAGCATCATTTAAATCTTTCACAGAATACTCATGTCGAAATTAATAAAGTACTTCACAGAATATAATAAATACTCAAAGATATGATTAAAAAATTATTTATTTACATAGTCATATGTGACATTGAAACATTAAAATGGAGCCATCTGCTGTAAGCATTGACAATTGGGACCATCTGCTGTAAACATTTACAAATGAAACCATCTGCTGAAACATTAAAATGGAACCATCTGCTATAAACATTTGCAATTGGAACCATCTATTGTATTCAGGCACGTGTGAAAAAATCTGTACAAAAATATAATTAAAAGGAAAATAAAATAATCATTATTTAATTTAAATGACAGTGCTCGTATCAGAAAAAGGAAAAAGATAAATTTGAAAAAGGTTACAGAAATAACAGGTCAACAGAAATACTTACGGTCCATAAAATTTAACCTAGACAACCTATTGTTTACAGGTTAAAAGATCTTGGGATTGCTGAGGGTACTTTTTATGAAATGTGTTGTTGATGGTAAAAGAATTGTTGGTACTTTTTATGATATTTTTCCAGATACTGGGAGGCGAGAGACCTTCCAAATTATTTAAAGACTCGATCTTGTTTTAATGTTTTAACTTCAATTTGTCCTAATTCTTATCCATTTAACTTCTTTTTGTTGTGACTAATCCTGCAGTGCGAGATGGCCATTCCATGAGTAATCTACTCATGGATGGAGGGAAAGAGGGCAGCTTCTTTTGTGATGGAGCACCCGCAGGCACCCGGAGTTTGATTTGGCTCCGTGACGCCCTTACAGTCATATGAGATAGGGACTTATGGCTTAAAGTGGATTCCGAACCACTACAAACATCCATGGCACCGCCGGGACTCGAACCCGAAACCAGTGGCACCGTGGGCCAGACACTCGATCATTCAAGCCCTTTTTTTATTCGTGTTCTATTGTATTTTGCTACATTCTTATGGTTTTCTGTATCTGTGTATGGCACAAAAATGTCTGTATTGCCACGAAGTCTCTGTATTGCCAGCTACATTAGAAATAAAAATAAATAAATAAATAAAACTTTTCATGATAAATAAATTTTAAAAAGTCGCAGATTCTGGATGTAATCCAATTGAAAATTTGATTAAAAAAAGGAAAAAAAGATTAAGTAGGAAAATGGAATATTTTGCAAATCTTCTTGGAAATCCAGAAGAATTCAAATAATTAAGCTAATAGCGTGAAAATGGTTTAAATACTGTATCGTGATTTAAACTCTTTCAATTTAAAAAAATGTCTTTCTATTGGACGTTATGTCCTGATTCCATCCTATATTTTTTTGATAACGTCCATTACCGATCGCTTAAGATGAAGAATGAGAAATTTGATTGTCTGTATTTGGTATAATATGGATGAAAAGATATTGGATTTGATATCGATGATTGAAAAACGAGAAAATTATTGAAATTGAAAAGTTTGAAACAATGCTTGATTTTCTGAAAACTATGAATTTACTACTCGTTAAAGTAAACTAAATTTTAAATCCAACCCTCATACTAAGCGTGTAAAAATAAAAACTTCAGACAGGGTTAAAATTACACTTCTTTTTTACTGGCATTGTATAGGGGCCTGAATGACCGAGTGGCTAGCGATCTGGTGCTCGGTACCACAGGCTTCGAGTTCGAGTCCCGGCGGTGCCATGGATGTTTGTAATGGTTCGGGACCCACTTTAAACTGTAGGTCCCG
Source organism: Caerostris darwini (assembly GCA_021605075.1). Classification (NCBI taxonomy): domain Eukaryota; kingdom Metazoa; phylum Arthropoda; class Arachnida; order Araneae; family Araneidae; genus Caerostris; species Caerostris darwini. The sequence continues at coordinate 313,305 of BPLQ01005413.1, forward strand.
GTCTGTTTAGCCCAAAGTGTGCATAAGATGACCGTAGAGCGACAAACCAAACCAAACTACAGCGTTGTACAGGATTGAGCATCCAACACAACAGCTCCCCATCTGTCTCTCTCCAATGCCAATCTCTCCCAGTTAATAATTTTCAGTTGCCTAAGATCCTCTTCGACACCATCCTTTCCCTTGGTCTTCCTCTCTTCCTATTGTTGAACAATTTACACAAAATAGTTCTTTTAATGATATTTCCCTCATCTCTGCGATATACATGTCCGAGCTAGCGGATTCTTTGTGATTTGATACATTTCATAATATCTCTATTTTTCAATTCCTACTGTTAGTTTACACTTTCCCTATATATATTTATATATCTTGTTCAAATTTTCAATCGTTAATAAAATATTTTTTATTCATCCACTCAAGTTCAAATACATTTTTTTGAACTTGTAGTGAATGGTACTTGATGTTAATACAGTTCTTCCAAATATTAATTCAGTAATTAAATTTAATTAATTGAAGAACTGGACTGCTCGAAACTCACTGGAAAGGTTCCTTGCAATAATGAAGCATTACAAGAGATAGATAGAATGTGAAATTATAGACCACCATCAGCTTCATAAATTAGAAACGGGAAAAAAAATAAATAAATAAAAAAATAATAATAACAAACAAAAGTAATAGGCCAACACCATGTATAGAAAAGAAAATGGAAAATTGCAAGGAAATTCGCTTTCTATTTTGCTACTTAATATAGTGATTCTATAATATGTATATACATATTTATATTAATTGTAATTATTTAATAAAAAGTAACTAAAATAAAATTTTTCTTTGTTGATTTAAATAGGAATTGACTTAAATTTTTTTTTTTTTATATTGTTTGTCAATTAGAGTTCAGTTTCTTTGTTCGATCTTTAATCCGTATATTATTGTCAACTCTTTGTCCAAAAAGTTTTCTTACAATTTTCTTCTCAAAGGCCCTGATCCAAGTTCTTAACGCTTAATGTCCACATTTCTCCAAAAGTTACACAAGGAGAAAAAAAAAAAAAAAGGTTTATGTATTATCCTAGGTTTGCAACCTCAAGTGATAGAAAATGTAACGGAAAGTTCTTTTATAGCAGATCTTCAAGTAGAATTTCCAATATTTTACGTTATATTGTTGGACCTGTAGTGAGAGAACCACTTTTAAAATTTCTGGAAAGGAGACATAGACAATGTATTCTATATTAGACCAGACTATGTCCATGTTATACGCTAATCATTTCCTATAATCGAAATTGAAATTCGTCTTAATTTAGGTGACCGAGTGTTATTTAAAAGAGGGCCAGTAATTTTAGTTTTACATTTCCGAATGTAGTCTATAGTATAAATAAAAGTAAAAGTAAGGAAATCATCATTCTTATTTACATTGTCAGGGTGCGACAGTAGATCTATCTCCCCATGAAGCAGCCTGGTAACATCCTAGGCGGCTAAAAGATCTACTACTATGGGCCTGCAGCGACGATCCAAGAGTGATCTCCTTCGTGGGACTTCGCGTAGGCTATGTCTTACAATGGAATGAGGCTGGCTTGTGTCAATCTAAGGAAGTTGAGATTTAGCATTCCCTTGCCAACAACGATGTTGAGACTTGATGTGGGCTATGACTGTTCGGCGAGTCATAGCCCACATAGCGAGTCATAGCCCTGTTCGGCGAGTCGACACCACGTTGCTTTTTGATAGCCCAAATTGCCCGCTCTGTGGGAAAGATGAGATCATGGACAGACACCATACAGCAGGATGCTCGGATTTGCTTGCGGACTCCGAGGTAAAAAGATATTGGGGCGATGGAACTTTGCTGATGAAACATTGACTTTGTTCTCTTATCTTTTTCTTTTTTTCTTGTGTGTGTTTTACGCTGTTTTGATCTCGTAAGAGTTAAATCATTTTCTCTTGCCATTGGAAATAAAAAGAAATGTTTACATTGTCATGAGAATAAATTATACCATGAAAATGCCTTTCATCGGTTGCAGCAAAAAATATAAAGAACATTATATTAGTTAATCTGGTTCAGGAATTGCACGTTACGAAGACATTTTATTTCAAATGAACTATAGATTACGAGGCGTGCTTCTTTATTAGTTTTGAGCAGGATTACTAGTTTTTGTAAGAAGTGAAAGAGCCGTTGAGGAAACGCACTGGTTACAGGAACGAAAGTAATCCAAGAAGTTTTATCTGGGATAAATTTAAGCTAGTAAAGGTTTGGCATGTAAAGCTATGAATCATGTACAGATGATAAGTCAAGTAAATCTATATGATAAGTCAAGGAATGACAAGTCAAGGAAATGTATGCAATGTATCTAAATGTAATGTGTCTATGTGATAGGTCAAAGAAAATATAAAAGGAAGAGAAAAGCAGGAAACGAGTCATATCTTCTAAAGCACAAAAGGTTTCAGATGCCCTGTCAATATGGGCAATATCAATTTGTGAATATTTTTTCGATTAAGGCAAGATTTTCTATAATTATTATATAATTCATATAATATATTTATACTATCTATGTGCGTATCTTGGAAGGGGGTGTTTGTTGGTCATCACGCTCTACCGGATGGGAATCCGATATGCTCAACAGGATGACAAGTTTCCGGAGGAAACATGTCTTTTTCCGACTGAAGGTGATATCCCTGCGCGGTCTTTAAATTGGCGGAAGTTATCTGTGCTCGCGTAATTTATTGATAGGGCATCTCTTCGAAGGGAAACAGAATACTTTGGAGGCGGATAGCATGACAAGGGGATGTTTTGAGAAAAACTGGACATAAAAACAAAAGTTTGAAGGATATGAGTGGAGATTGGAAGAGAAATCGTCAGACAGAGAACGGGTGGAGGAACACTAAGGCGCCTTTCCACCGAGGCGACAGGCGACGACGTGACATGCGGCAGGCGAGAACATTTTTTCGACCCCTTCACAGGGAAACGTCAGAAATAGCATTATGCCTAGTGAAGTTCCGTTGGAAGTTGAAAGTGGGTCAACTCGAAGCGGTGCATTTCAAACCGGTTTCAGGAGAACGCAGTGAGGCTAGTGATTGGTCAACTCTTGTCGCTTAAACGCTTCTCGCCTCGGTGAGAACGAGCCTTTAAAGAGAAAAGACGGCGGATGATACAAGGAGTGAGCTGCCCAGTCGCGGACAACAGCGCGAGCTCCGAGTGTAAAAGACCAGGTCAAGAAGACAGACGAGGAAGAGTCCGATTTGAGGTTGGTCCCTGCTGCCCCATTCTTAGACAATGTTGAA